>CAMQGK010000341.1:17305000-17755000 GCA_947000775.1 Pterois miles
AGTAGATTTAGTCGTCTATTAATATGGTCGATCACCAAAGGAAAGTGTAAAAGTATAAACACTGGTCGTCCAGCGACCATGGTAATTATGAAAAAATACAGGGTTTTCACCCAAGAAGCTGGGATTCACATCCCGTGTGACACCAACAACATGTAGTTGTCTTTGTGTTCACAAGCCTTAAGTTTCACTTTTGAAACAGTTATTTTAAGCATTTTTTATTATTAGCATTATTTTTTTTTTGACTAAACCTAATGAAGCCTTTTTATTGTTATTTTGTGCACAAAATGTGATCTTTCATTCAGTTTGACATGTTAGAATGTGTTGCTTTTAAGTTTTGCTTTCACTTTTACGATGTAGTAGGCGTATTAGGCCGCTAATAACCCAAAGGTATGGTGCTTATAGTGACTAATAACACTTATTTAATTGCAGGATTGTCCATGTTTAATCATAAATAATCATTAACTAATGTATATACTGTATGTATATAATTATTATTGGAAATCAATTAACAACACAAAACAATGACAAACACTGTTCAGAAACCCTCACAGGTACTTCATTTAACATAAAAAAATATGCTCAAATCAGAGTATGGCAAATTGCAGCCCAACAGGCAACAACAGCTGTCTATGTGTCAGTGTGCTAACTTGACTGCAAGTGATTATCATAAAGTGGGCATGTCTGTAAAGGGGAGACTTGTGGGTACCCACAGAACCCATTTTCATTCACATTTCATGAGGTCAGAGGACAAGGGACTCCTCTGAAAATGGTCATGCAAGTTTTTCCCTCACCAATATTTAGTGCAAGTTTGGAGTATTATTTAGCAAAAATCAGCAGTTGTGGTAATACATTAAAGAAATTAGTGTCATTAAAATGAATCTCCATTAATGCTTTATTGTCTACTAATGATACTTTTAATGATAATGACGATGGAGAAAATGAAAATGGTTGCAAATTGCAAGTCTGTAAATTAACCTTGAAGCCGTCTCTTTAGGCTCTCTGTTTACACACACAACCCACATATGTAGAGTCATGTTGTTAGAAGAATAACCAATATTTGGTTATCTAAAATTCTCAACATGCATTGTAGGGTGTAACTTGTGAAACACCCCGCTGTGGGTGTTTTTCTGGGAATAGTAATTTGTTTCATCAGCCCTCAGCAGATGACCGCCACTCGCCTCTCTGTGCTCAGCATAGCGCTTTGCTAATCATTTTTCTCTCTGTCTCGCTCAGTTTCTGTGGCTTGTCCCTGTTTCCTTCTCTCCACCCTCCAACCGTTTCCCACCGCCTGTGGTGCGGCCCCGGCCTCTAATAATGTTATTAAGCCTCCTCATAGCCTTTGGCCACCACCCTTGCCTCGCTGTGCTCTCACTCTTTCTTTCCATCACCCAACGAGATGGGAACAGCAGTATGTCTTTGCTACCACAAAGCAACAACAATAGGAAGAGTGGCCTGCTTTTACAGTCTGAACAAATCCATTCTGACTCTGAAGAAAGGATCTTTTCATGCACTAAAGTAAAGTAAGAAGACATGACAGTCATCTCTGCTGTTGTGTGATGAGGGAGCAGGTTCAAAAAGAGGCTTGATTCTCCATCAGGAGGGGATGTTCTGTAGAAAAACTAGTTCAAATCCGTAATTACTGGGACATTCAAAGGCGGGGTGTAAGTAGACTGTAAGTAGACTGAGACAAAATGAATTTCTTCACAGATACCCAAAGCCATCTAATCATGGCAATGTTCTGTTGCTCTTTTTACTTGACCTTTGCTCATTTTTCCAACACTGATATTTGACCTTTCTCTCTCTGTGACACCCATTTTTAACTTCTTTAATCTATTTCTCCTTCTCCAGTAAAATCCAGTCCGGCAACAAACTGGTATTGGCAATCACCACCGAAGCCTGCCAGGGGAAGGACAACTTTGTGCGCTACCTGGAGCACGTTCAGGCGGTGGTCACCGTCAACGCCAGCCGCCGCGGTGACCTCAACATCAACATGACCTCGCCCATGGGCACAAAGTCCATCCTGCTGAGCAGAAGGCCCCGCGACGACGACGCCAAGGTGGGCTTCGACAAGTGGCCCTTCATGACCACCCACACCTGGGGCGAGGACCCCCGCGGGACCTGGGTCCTGGAGGTGGGCTTTCGGGGCGAGGAGCCACAGCGCGGGGCCCTGAAGGAGTGGACTCTCATGCTGCACGGAACACAAAGTGCCCCTTATATAGACCAGATAGTACGTGATTATCAGTCCAAACTCGCTATGTCCAAAAAGGAGGAGCTGGAGGAGGAGCTGGATGAGGCTGTAGAGAGAAGTCTGAAGAGCTTGCTGAGTAAAAACAACTAAACTCCCATCTGCATGTTGCGTTCACTTTCTCTTATCTTTCTCCCTCTCTGCAATCTCGCTCTATCCTTCTCTAAATCTCAGTTCTTCTCACTCTCTCGTCAACCTTCCTGTTGTCTACCTCTCTTCACTCCGCTTTTTGTTATCAAGTGTTTCAATTAGCCCCCAACCTTCAATGAATGTTTCTTGTAATCCAATAAAAGTGTAACCTTTATTAATCTGTTCTACATAGAGAAAGCAAACTGTATCACATGGATTTTTACACTCAACAGAACTGTGCATAAATCAAAATATAATCCACTCTTTCATGCTCTTGCTTTAACTGCCCCGCACCTCTCTTCTGCCAACTGTTGTACAGTTTGTGACTGTAAATGATTTTCTGTGTCATTCTACTTAAAGTTTAATATCTTGCAAACAGAGCAGTGATACTTCTTTCTGTTTATATTTTTTATGTGACATGCACTGTTTATATAAACAAGGAAAGGAAATATGTGATTTCATTTTGCAGCCTGTGGTCCTCAGTTCATATTTCATAATCTTTGACGTTATGCTATAATAAATCTATTCAGCTGTTTATTAAAGCGCTGGAGTGATTTGCAACACACTACCGAACATACTGAGTAAAAGTGGCAGGCCATACTCATGCCAGTCACTTCAAGGGCCCAAATGATGGTAGGGAAAAACTAAGAAAGAGACCATGGAGTGGAGAAGTTTCTCAGTCTGAAAAATATAGTCTAAAAAGTGGAGCACAAGTAGCCGCTACCTAACCATAACATACTCAGTTTCAATCTTTCCCCATGTTTCTACTATGCTGTCAAATTAAAGGGAAACCTCCCCTAAAAATTGGAGCGTGAGGCACTCTTCACTTTATAGACACATGGGTTTGTAAAGGTGCTACATGGAGCATCAATAAATCAATCAATCAATGTATCGACTATAAATCTGTAAAACACGTAGAGAAGACTACATTTGAAGAATTAAGAAAAAAAAAAGGGAGTTCTGCAGTGGGTCAGTGTTGGAAATGTTTCTGTAAAAAAACAGGTGCTCTTCAAGGATGGGGCAGGTAGTCAGGTAAGGGATAAGGTACAGCCATTGTTGTCACAGTCATTGATGGGGGTCTGGCATCCCCCTGACGGGGTTTATTTTACAACAATTACCTGCAAGCTGTACATTATCCTGCTTATTTCATGGCTACTTACTTAAGAAATACATGATTTCACCTAAAAATGGTCCTCCAGTGTCCGACATCAGAACTGCATCCATAGCAACATCTGTTATACATAGCAATGGTTGGCTATAAAGAAATAACAGACCATATGATGAAGTGATTGGCCAAACATAATCTATAAACATAAAAGTATTAACAAAGCCATGTAATAAATGAAAATAAAAAAACCCTGATTGTCCAGCTTACTTTGAAAGGAAGTCCTTGGTATAGGATGGCATCCTGGATAATATACTATCCATAACCAATTAGATATTGATAAGGTTTTATCCATGTCTTAAGATTTTTAAATCACAATCAGAATGTCTCAGATGTTTTCTAGACCGCCATAACCTATACCAAGAACTTCCTTTAAAGTAAACTGGACCGTCACTGTTTTTATTTTTATTTGACTACATGACTGCTGCCACCTGCCTGGATTTTACAGGAAATACACTGGGTTTCTTTATAGCACCAGAAAATGAAAATCATTACTTTATAGGAAAAAAGTGAATCCCTGTGAATCCGCAATAACCATGTTTTATGAGAAATTTAGTCATTTTAGAAACTTTCGCAGTGAATGGTTTCTAACTTATTTCAGCAGCTCCTTAATGGTTGTAACAAATCAGTGAATGTAGGGTTAAGAGCAGAGAGGGGAAATAAAATGTATTCATGGCAAAATCAGGAAAAATGGTTATTGGAAATGTAGTACTGTATACAGACTATGAATAATATATGTCAGAAATTCAAGCAATATCACTGGGAACTATTAATTATCTCAACCATTATTTGTCCGAATAGACCAAGCCAATATACTACTAAGCTATAGGCTAACAAATAACTTGATTCAATCAATGAAAACAACTAAAAACAACTACAAAGAGAAACTAAAAGAGAATAAAAAAATCAATGAAAACAACTATGGAAAGCAGCGGCAGGTGAAATCAATATTAATCCACATAAATTATAGCCGGACACTTTTTATGGCATCAACAGTACAGTAGTACAATGTAGAGATGTAGCTCTGTGGTTTTTAACCTTTTTCATGTTAAGGACCCCTAAACTGACAGAGTCACAAACCCCCATCGCACCCGATAAGTTTTCGCTTCAAGAACCATCTGAAAAAGATTGTGGTTGTCTGGTAGAATTATATAGCTGTCAACTACAGCTGAGGAGATAACAGTGGAGTCATTGAAACCTACGGAAATAATTACTCACAATGGGCTCAGTTTTTCAGGGAATTAAACAGTGAAAATAAACTATTCCCCATGTTTGTGGGAACCCCCCAGAACCTCAGGACTCCATGGTTGAGAACCACTAACGTAGCCTGGAACAATATAAACTCCTCAGCAACCACTGAACACACATGAGCAAAGTAGAAACTACCCTACAATATTTTACACATCACTGGCATGTGACACATGCTGACACCCTCCTCTGTACAGTGAGTTATATTTACTAGTGAGTTGTTTTACTTACCTGTCTGGACGGCATGTGAAGCTCCTCCATCAGCTCCAGGTTCAACTTCCTGGTTCCTTCATTCTTAAAGCATAATAATACAGAAGGCTAACCAGTCCACTGAGCCTCTCTATCCCACTACAACCAGCCCTTCTTGCCTCTCAAAGTTTGTTTTTTTTAACGCTTCTTTAATACTATTATTTAACACTAACTAATGCTACTCGGTGACAGCATTTAGCATGTTAGCTCTGTATACCCAGAATGCACCTGGTGACAATAATAACACAGGTGTGTCAGATTTGGGTGATTTCAGGTGCTCGTTGGGTGGGAGGGGCATTAGGCTACCTCAATGATTAAAGTAGATGCAAACTTTTTAAAGTGACTTTAATGTTAATCATAACCATACCCCATGAGGATGTGGTCCTTAATCTCCTACATCCAGTACTTGTGATAAAATAAAATGGACCAAGAACTGAGTGTGAACTGGTAGCTGGAGAGGTGCCAGTTTACCTCTTGGGCACTGCCGAGGTGCCCCTGAGCAAGGCACCAAACCCCCAACTGCTCGGGGCGCTTGTCAGGAGCAGCCCCCTCACTCTGACATCTCTCCATTGATGCATGTGCATGTGTGTGTTTCGGGTCTGCACATACCGTGTATAAGTTAACAAACAGAGTGTAAAAATTGAATTTCCCCTCGTGGGACTAATAAAGGTTGATCTTCTTCTTCTTCTAAAGCACTTAAGAGGTAAAATTAAAAATAAAAAAAAAATCTAATATAGTCTAATTTCTTTTTATTCACAATTTTTATTTTCTTTGTACTTTCTAACATATTTTACTATAAAAGGCTAAGCTTAATGAGATCAAATCCTCTGTGACACCTTTTGCACATCATATTCGTGTTTTTCTTTACCTCTTCCTGTGCTATCCTTTCTGGAGATGGATTCGGTCATACTAAATGCAAACGACATCTGAACTACTCAAGTTCATATAAAAAATTAGTTTGCACTTAAAATAAGACTTCTTAACCCTTAATTGATGGATACTGTGATCAATGTGTATTAGCTGTTACATACACAAAAAATATAACTGCATCTTTAAAAGCCAAGGAGAAATTATTATACTGTAATATGAAATGTCTGTGTCCACACATATGAATGCATAAGTGGTTTTATGACCCATTAAATGTGTGTGATACTGTGCATAGCGTTTATTTAAAAGCCGAACATGGTATCATTGATGTTTGAATCTTTTTTTATTATTCAGTATGTCAAAGCAAATTAATACACAGCAAAATTGTGCTGAGGGCAGGCAGTGGCATCCAATTGAACAAATGATCTCAAAGGGGAGAGTTGGAGCTCTACGAGTTCAGAGGGGTGGCACAACTTCTCATTTTTTTTATTATTTATTCATTTTGTTTTTCATTTTTATTGGTGGCTTGGAGCTTCGTTTTTCATTGTCCCAAGTTTTCAGACAGTAAAGGACTCATGGCGTGAGCATGGGTGTTAAGTCGAACAACAACGGCAGTACTTATGGAACCAGCAAAACGTATTCTGGACGCAAGACCAGAGACTGCAAGCAAATGGAAGAGCATTGAATGTCAGAGCAGGAATGTGTAGTTGGTCTTCAAGCATGGTTGGATTCCTCCAGAGACAAACATATTGGTCTTATTACCGCAGTTTGAGGAACAGTGGTATTTAGCTGTATTGTCTTCTTGTTAAAGCAACCATGTCAGACCCTGGTGAAGTGACTGATTCAGGTGACGTGGTTTCAGTGTTTCTTCTTGCTGGACTTCTCGATCATGGTCTCCACCACCATGGATGTCTCCTCGTAACCTTTGACCTTGCGGTCATTGGAGAACTTCTCCACGGACTCCACCACCTCCAGCTTCTCGTAGCTCATGGCTTCTGGGGTATAGCTGCCAGAGCTGGAGCTAGTACTGGTGCTGGTGCTGGAGCCGGAGCTCGTGCTGGCACCACGGGGTGCAGGCTTTGGAGTGGGCCCACTCGGTCCATTGTCATCCCGGCTTTTCTTGGGATGATCAGGTGGGGTGGGATCTTTGGGGCCAGAAGGTGAAGGTTCAGGGGTTGGATCTTTGATGTAAGGCTGAGGCTCTCCGTTCCTATGCTTACCTTTACCTCCATTGTCCTTACCTTTCCCACCCTTGTTATTGTCATTTCCTCCACCTCCATTAGTGGGTGAGGTGGGACTGGGAGGCCTAGGGTCCACTATGGGCTGAGGAGGTAGAGGTGGAGGTGCAGGAGAGGGTGCGATGGGTCCATAAGGTTCATAGGGAGGCATCATCCCATCTCTGATAGTGACAAAGATGTGGCCAGCTGATGGCGTTGAGGTGTAGAAGCACGGATCTGGGTAGCTGCCGTCGCCGGTGACAAGAACATAACGGCCTTTGGTGTAGAAGTCAGCGATCGGCTCTGGCTTCTTGTACTTCCTCATTCTGTCTCTGACGATGTTACAGAGAGTGTCAAAGGCCTTGCTGATCTGAGCTCCGTCCGGGACATCCTGTGGAGACACACCAGTTAACACAGGTCTCTGCTCTTTCCTCTTCACCCTCTCCTCCTGCACCTCCACAGGTCGGATCCCCTTCGTTTCTTCATCTGGAACCTCTCCAGTGGCTCCCTCGTTTCTGTCTTCCTCTCTGCTGTCCATCACATCTTTCGGGGTCAGCTCTTTCTTTTTCAGGACCTTCTTGGCCAGGATTTTCTGGCGGGGCTTGATGCTGGTGATATCTTGGATAGCCTGGGTGATATCTGGACACAAATGAAAGTATAAGTCAACTACTTGAAACTGGCAAACCAAGAAAATTACCAAAAATTCACGCACCAAAACACTCAAATGTTCTGGGATGCTAAAGACAATAAAGACCTTGCTTTGTAAGACTCAATCTTTAAGACAGAGCATAGCTGTCTCTACCAATGGCAGCTAATTGCATGTGCATTCAAAAGTGATTCTCAATGAAAATCAGCTGGAATGCGCTCACAGTGCCCTTACCTCTCCCCCTGCTTGATGCAGTGGGTATGTGAGTGTAGCGGTAATTAGTGGTGAACAGGGTAATGGGAGTGCCAATTATCGCTGAATTCAGCCTGCAGGAAGGAGAGCAGAGAAATGTCAGCCATGCAGCAGCCATGCACTCAACAGCTTTGCTATGCAATCAAAATCTGCGGAAATCAGTAATTCATATTTTTCACAAAAGGAAATAACAGGTAACTTTAAATAACACAAACACGACTGTGCCTGTTGTTTTACTAGTGCAGCAGAGGAAAACATTTGTTGTCAGCCAGGGCCATCTGCTGGCTGATTCTGCACCCTACATTGGCCTAGTTACAATTGTATGTGAATGAACCAAGGAGTTTACGTTCTTCAATTATGCTCAGATTACCCATGGTGGGTTTTTTTAGGCAAATTCTGATATTATTTATAATCAATAGCTTTAAATTTTCACCCAAAAGAACAAAGAAGTGCCTGTCAAGAGGTACAAGATGATTTTCTTGTACCTCTTGGATGTGTGTAAAAGGCCAAGAAACAGCATTTAGACCTTCATGTTGGGAGATAAAATGAACAGACATCATAATTTAAAGGAATAGTAATAATTTCAGGGATCTATTAGCAGAAATGGAATATTATATTCATAACTATGTTGTCATTAGAGTATCACCTGAAACTAAGAATCACTGTGTTTTCTTTAGCTTAAAATGAGCCCTTCACATCTACATAGGGAGTATGTCCTCTTCACAAAGTCCACCGTTCCTACAGTAGCCCAGAATGGACAATGCAGACATTAGCTCTAGAGAGACTTTCACATGTTTACGTTACATGAAGGCCATCATAGTTTTCCACCATTCTTGTTAAACTGCTGTAATGCAAGCTGAGTTATTATGGTAAGAATGGCTAGAGAAAGTTTTAGGTACAGTCCTGTGTCCGTCTTGTGAGACCAAACTCATTTTTTGCAGGTGCTGATTTATGTTTATTTATGATTAAACCCATGTATCCCGGTCATAATTTGGTTAGGTAAAGCATTATGTATTGCCTTTACATTTATATTGCATTGGATTGGATGGAAATGACTGTTTCTCAGCAGTTATTTCAACCTTCAGTGGAGAGCTCCATTCCTCTGCTGTACATGTCATTTTTTCATAGTTAAGCTGACTGAAGTGAACCTCGTCCTCAGTCAGGCCATACATGCCTGTGTGAGTGCGTCTCTGCATGTGTGGAGGGTGGAGGCAGTCTACCTGTTGTCTTCGTTCTCGATGATCCTCTTGTACCTCTCCAGCTCGTTCTCCAAGGACGTCTGGTACATGGCCAGGTGGCGACATTCACTGGTGAACTTCTCGAGGGACCTCTCAGCTTCCTCGATCTCCTTCCGCAGAGATTCAATTTGCTCGTTGTACATCTGGATCTCATCATCATAAGTCTCCTGCGTGCTTTTGATGGTTTGCTCCAACACTGTGGTCTGATAGACAAAACAGAGGATTAATTAAGAAATTATGATTTGTAAAAAAATTACACAACCCCTTGAGGGGACTTAACTGTGCAATGCACGTCATTAATGACATGTTAATTAATAACTAGTTTAGTATGTGTTTCAGTGAGAAGTGAAAACAATATATAAACAAGGACTAGAAATAAAGGAGTCATTTGAGCATTTCATGTAAATTTGTGCAAAGGAAAACAGAGTTTCAGACAAAAGAAAAAACTAAATGTTGATGTAAAACATTGAATAACCACCCTCAGCCACTATAGGGTCCCAACAGATGAGAGTTATATGGTGCATAAGATGAGCAGAGTGAAGATCATTATTTGTGTAGTTAGCAGAGGTATATTTTTAGTCAAACCTGTACGAACAAAGCAGGCAGGTGAAGAAACACTCACTTTGGAAATCAATGCAAGCCCTAAATTTGTGTTATTTTATTCCATTTAACTAAAGCAGTCTCGTGTTTCTCGTTTTTCATATGAGGAAACCTACAGCCACCCTTCTGTCATAAGGCGGTCAAGGCTGGCATCTAGTGGTAGCACATAGCTATTAGCACAACATTATGGATCCTGCAGGGTAAAGCCTATGCAATGCCTATGTAAACCTTAAATATATATAGAAGAAGAAGAAGAAGATATTCCTTTATTCGTCCCACTAGGGGAAATTCAATTTTTACACTCTGTTGTTTTTTACTTATACACAGTACATGCAGACCCGAGACACACACATGCACAAACAGGACCCATATACATGCATCAAATAGAGAGATGTCAGAGTGAGGGGGCTGCTCCTGACAAGCGCCCCGAGCAGTTGGGGGTTTGGTGCCTTGCTCAGGGGCACCTCGGCAGTGCCCAAGAGGTAAACTGGCACCTCTCCAGCTACCAGTTCACACTCAGTTCTTGGTCACGTCAGGACTTGAACCGGTAACCCTCCGATTCCCAAGCCAACTCCCTACAGAGCTACTGCCACCCCCATATATACATATATATATATATATATATATATATATATATATATATATATATATAATTTTTTTTTCATTTTTTTTTATGTGTTTTTAATGTTTCTATCAATAAATCCAGGGTAATGGATAAGTCAGGTTTTGGATAAGAAGACGACCACTATGGGGTCTATGGGGTTTTCCTCAATATTTTAGTCAACTGAATTAGCAATTTAACACACTTTATTCACGTTATTGTTTAAGTCATTTTTAAAGCAAACGTGCCAAAAATTAACTGGTTCCAGCTACTCAAATATGAATATTTTCTTTTTTTCTGGCCAATTTTGAACATAACATTCAGATTAATCAAAAATGAAAATAAGTGTCAGTTGTAACTCCGCTCTGAAGTCAGACACTGTTTGTTGTGTGAGCTCAGTGAAATGAAGCATGAGTTTCACACAGGTTTGTTTGACTGCCCTTTCTGCGAGCTTATAAAGGATGTACTTTTTAGTAAAATAACCTCCATTCATGTTGATTTCTTTTGGATGATGACTATGATAATGTTGAGTTGTGCTTCAGGAAGGGAACCTGCTTTGTTGCAGATTTTATTTGCCAAGCTTCTGAGAGAAGGCAGGATATTCATTTTAAGCCTGAGTGGTAAAATAACTTGTCATTTTGTAATAGAATGAAATGTTTGACTACTGCAACTGCATTTTTGGTGTCAGGGAGAACAGGAGCTTGGACTGATCTTAGATGCGTCTGTCTTTCTTCTAATGGAAATACATTTGGTTCCTTTGAGAAATCTTTTTCAATGTCCCTGCCTGTAAAGGAGAAACGTAATGTATGTGATTAATGTGAAACCTCTTGTTGTCATGGTGACTGTGTGACCCACCTCAGTCTGTAGGCGTTGTTTCTGGGCCTGCAGCTGACAGAGGGCGCTCTTATATTCCTCCAGCTGATTCTGCAGCCCTGGCACTTTCCTCTGGGCCAGCAGCTTCTCCTGTTCCTTCACACATTGAGCACAAATCGATGAGAACAAGCAGACAAGCACAGTGTGTCTTTACAACATGAAGCACCGCCCACACAGAGAATCACACAGCTGTGAGTCAAGTCTTGTGTTAATAAGTTTGGGAACCACTGGGCGAGCACACTAGTGAGCCAGCAGTAATAGTTGCAGTAACTGGGCAAACTGAGTTGTATGTAAATAATTTTTGTATATATGAAAAACGTGAACCCCCACGGCAGTCAGGGTTTTGGAAGGTCAGCAGGTCAAACACAGAAGCTACGAACTTGAACTTCAGCTAGGTTAACAAGCTGAGCTTTTATGTTGTCAGCTGCTAAAATCATGGAAATCACTGGAAAAGCTATGTACCCACAGCACCTTCTTGTCCCTCTGTTAGCATGTATTAAGGTCAAACACAGGCTGACTTTGAAATAAATTAATGTGAAATCAAGCTACCCATTAAACCACAGACTGTATACAAAGATGGATGACATGACAGCTCCCCAAAAGTTAAGTCTAAACTTCTTGATCACCCCCTGGTGGCTGGCTGCAGTACGGTTCATAAGTCCCACCCCCTCCATGTTAGCGGATGGGACCAAACTAAAAAGTCAAAGAGCACCTCAATAAATCTTTCCCAGAGATGGTTTCTGTAATTCTAGGTGGTTCTTAACATGCTGATGTACTGTATGTTCAACTGTTCATTTTTTCTTATAAGTTTGGTTTTAATTACCTATTTGATGTTATAAAAAGGGGGTGAGGCTCCAAATGAATCAAACCAAAATCTCAAGATGCCAACAGTATCCGGGATATTTTGGCTTCAATTTTGTACAGTGGGAGGAAGTGGAGATGTGTCGTACAGCTACAGTATGTACAGTCTATGGTTTAGACCCCTGTACATAGAGCTGGACTGTTTAAATAGTTCCATAACATTATCGCCCCCTTTTTTTTCCTTTGTCGTGGTTTCATTGGATTTCAGCTCAACCATGTCTCTTTGTCTCTGCCTACTGAGATTTAACTCAACCAATTAAACTACTCCTGCATCCAGTGCAGCTCTGTCTGTTTGTATTCATAAAACTCCAATCTGCTATACAAACGCCAAACACTGTGGCACAGCTCCTCAAAAAATTAGCATGCACAGCCATTCTTCCTGGCTCTTGCTTCATTATGTGTCCTGACACTTCAGCCCTGTCCATGTGTTCACTGACTGGCTGTGCTTTTCACACATGCACGCCCACACGTGTACACGGTAAAACACAGACAAATGCAGAGGCACAGGCGTCCGACTGGACCGAGAAGCCAGTAACCTCATCAACCTGAGACACGTAGCCAGGGCTGACACACATGCGAACACCACCTTCTCCCCTCAGGGACTGCAGCGCACACACAGTGACAACATTAATGACCTCACCTCGGAGATGCCCACTGACACATTGGGTGCAAGGGGAAGTGTCTGGTTGATCTGCTGCAAAATGTTTACATAGGTCTGGATCTCTGCAAGGTTCTGTGGATGAAGATAATATAAAAGGAAAACATTAAATATGCAACTCAGCAAAAGGCAAAACATCCCTATATGAGCTTCCATTTTGCCAAGTTGAACCACTTGTTTATTTACTTTGCTCTTGGGTGTGAGAATTAAAGTATCCAATAAAAAGGCTTTCACTTAGCTGAAATATATTTATAAATGGTGCAGAGGGGTCTCTTTTTTGTGATCTCAGACTCCCTAATAAAGAAGAGATATACTGTATTTCCTCTCTCCGGAGGGATACTTCAAAGCTCAGGATCACAAGCCCAATATTCATGTAAGACGACTGCCTATTCTTTCCCACACAATATAGTGACAGCAGTGCCCTTTGATATGCTATCTCAGTATTGCAGAGTCACGGATTAATTCATCCTTAAACCCAGTATTGGGTGAAAATAAAATAATAAAAGGTGGAAATAGCTCAGGGAAGAAAGTGTTTGGAAAGTATTTTAAGCATTATGTACAGTCTTTTGTCTCAGCATTTTTGTGTTGCACCTTGAAGCCATTTCTACGACACACAGGGTAATATTTCTTTTGTTTTTGTCTTTCCTGCCATATGTCTCCTGTGAGGCGCAGTGTTACATGTTCTCTGTAATCCTATCCTCGCAGAAGGTAAATTGTTGTTAATAGCCCCAGATACACCCTAACATCGTGTCATCGGAGGAGTAGCGGCCTGAGGGTCAGGAGTGTTCAAAAGCAACTGAAAGGCACACACTGGTCTAAAACACTTTTATGAACTAATACTCTTTGATGTGGATTGGATTTCACAACTGACTGGGAGTTATCCGATAAATTCATACAAAACATACCACTCTGAGATCAGAGATACTGTCAGAAACAACAATACGGGCACAATTTCATTGTGCGGTCGCCCTTTAAAGAGCAATATGTCTGCAATATAAAATGATGAAAAGGAATTACTAAAGCCATTTCTCTGTGAGTGGCGTTTACAGGTCCTGTTTCTGAACGCCATCGATAAAGACTACTATAATGTGAACATCGGTGCAGTTGTGTCAGTTCAGGCCTGTATGTATCTTTGCTCCATCATCAAAACATATTGATTTATATACTGAACACTGATAAAGCCCACGACATGCTCTCTTTGGCCACTGACAAAACAATTGATTTCTGCAGCAGATTTATTTACACTCACCTTCTAAAGGTACATATGGTAAATTATACATAGAATGTTCACAGAACAGACCAATAACACGTAATTATAGCATTCACAGATAATTACCGTCATTCTGTGCAACTCTATCTTCTAGAAATGTAATTTAATCATTTACATGAACGTCACTTTAATTACATTTTGATGATGATTTGATTTGGTGAACGCATGTGCAAAACATTTACTGGCAAACTAATGTCATTATTTTTTCCACAACATCTTCTAATAATGGCAAAACAATGACTCAGGTTATGGAAAGATTATGGTCTTAGTTCATATTTCAAAAGTCAAAAGCGACTTGAATCATGTGACAAGATATATTTGCTTTGCTAAAATTTAACCAAAATCTTGCACTGAAAAGTGCTTTTTGTTGCCTAACCAATGGGGAGACTCAAGCCTGGATTATGGCTGCCGCAGTGAAGCCAGCGCGAGGTGCGCACACCAGAAAACTACGTCACCACGGCTTCGCGTTGTGCGCAAGTTGTCGTGGTGCTTGATCATGCCCCGACAGTGATAAGCGACAGTAATAATTACAGTACACAAATGCAATGTTAGGTGGCACATCAGTGTTCACTACTGTTGCCAGGCAGCCTACTTTCCTTTCCGGTATCACTTGTTGAATTTTTGCTTATCCACAGAATATTTTGTTTGTAGACCTGCTGGCGTTTCACAGCATAACAACAAACAATGCGCTGAGCATAAACGCCTCTGGTGTCATGGTGTCTCACGCAAGTATAAGCAATACTTAACGATGCAAATTTGTGGTAAATAAACATAATTATACATATATACAGTATGATAACTCTTTAAAGAAACAGTGTGTGATATTTCAGGGGATCTATTAGCAGACATGGAATGTTGTTAGATAGGGGTTGGGTCCTTTTCACAGTTTCTACAGTGACCCAGAAGGACTAACCAAACTCTGGGTCTAGAGAGACTTTTGCATTTTTCCGTTACCTGAAAGACACCATAGTTCTCTGAAATGTTTGTCAAACTGCGGAGTGCAACCACCAACCGCTGTCTGACTTGCCCCTAAAGGACGGCCTCTGAGCGAGGCAAGTGGTGGTATCTTAGTCTTGGAAAGGGAGGAGTGAGCGGAGGGATACCACAACACTTGATGCTGCCAAATCCTACACACTGTACCTTTAAGGAACGATTTCAACTCAGATTTCTTTGACAAAGATTGTCTGTTTGAAGGACATTTTTCAGCTTCCTATCCAAAATCTGTATGGTATTGTCGGAGTTGTTCGAGACCACGGAGTTGCACAGTAAGTCAGTTTCATTTTCAGCATTTGGGATTAGAGCCACTGACCTTCTTGTGTCTATCTCTGGTGGAGTTGATGTCATCCTGCAGAAACTGGGACTGGATCTGGTACTCCAGGTTTCTCAGCAGAGAACTGTCAGCCTCCTGCAGCAGGAGACAAGAACAAACAACAATATGGGGAACCCACGGGGGAAAAAACTGTGAAAGGTTTGGTGTGAAGTGCATTGAGTTCATCAAGAGCCAAAGAAGTGACAGACACGACTCTTCAGTATCCTACCCAGTGTCATATTGGCCATCTAAAACTAGTTAAGCTCTCAATCTTCAATTCAATCCAAATGAATTGTGTTAGATATTTTCTATTCAGCAAACATAAACCCTCTTTCAAACTTAAAATGCAAATCAAAAATCTGTATCTGCTTGAGTCCCTATGTCTAAAATACAACCAATATAGTAAAAAAATCTCATTTCATTTACTCATTAATTTAATTTTAAGCTGTCTCTTGTTTCACATGCAGAGGTTGGAGAATTATGATGCAGAATAATTAAAATAAAAATCACTTCAGTTTGTATGACTGTGTAGACAAACTTTAATCCATACAGCACCTTGTTCAGCTGTTCCAGTGTGCCCCGTAGCTGTTCTTGGTAATCGCATTCATTTCTATATCTGGGATATAAAACAACTTGGTTATATGTTAATATAAAAACAGGAGGACATACAACAAGACTTCATCGTATCAAGGCGCCGTATTAAATGATGTAGGAATCCTTATCTTAAATAACCTGTGTGTTACTGCATGCCTGTGGTGTGTGCTCGCAGTGAGACAGGACAGATTTTTTGAGGCTCTACACCTCTCTGTTAGTAATGTGTCAGAGCAATCAGTCGGTCAATATTCCTCTCAACTCGATCAATAATGTAGTGATGCTTTGCTGCCAACAGACAGCTGATTATACCATGTAAATAAGTAGTTGTAATTAAAGGGTTAGTTCATCTAAATTACAAAAACACTTACAAAACACTCAATGCCACCACATCAATATGACTGAAGTGAATGGATCTCTTTTTGCGGTGCTCACAGAATTGGTTGTTCTGGATAGTTCACAGACCTCATTGTGGACAGTTTCCACTGCAACTGTCTTTCTACCAAACAAACAGTCCCAGTTTAAACTGCTGACAGTGTTTTCTGTGAACATGCTCCTAAAAATGATGTTCCCAAACAACAAAGCTGCATTGTCAGTTATGTTTCTTCCCAGATTTGGTTGGTTTTTGACATATCAAAAATAGATTTCTAATCAAAGTCTGTCTAGAACAGGTCGGGGTGGAGGGAAGGGTCAAACAAACATGGGACTCTCATCCAGGTGACTGTTGTTCTTATCCTGTGTGAAACCAGTACCGGCTCTAGCCCTTTTGGTGCGCTATAGGTGAAATTTGGATTTGGTGCCCCCACCTCTCCAACGCCATAGGCAGTGACGCTGCTCTAGGGATAGGTTAAAGGTTCACCCCCCCAGAACCCCTAATCTCAGCCCCGTAAACCGCAACACACACCAGGCATCGTACATAACTTAAGTAAACAAACACAGTTATTTTAACCCAAACCATGATCTTTTACTAAACCTAGCCAAGCAGTTTGGTTTCAGTCCACAGCGTTAACCATAGGTTTAAAACTGCGAACGTAATCCTGAAGAAAATAGATCCCTTGAAATATAACAGAGGATGCATTTTAGTTGTATGGGAACATCATTTTTCAGATGGAGGGATCCAGTGGACTACCTGGAGTAACATGGAAACAAATGTTGCAGTAAAATTTTTAAAAAGTTTTCAAATGCTGCTTGTACAAAGTAAATTTAAATTTTATATTTAGTGGAGACATGGATATCAGTGGTGACTGAGAAAATGTGCCTTTTCAGTGATCTGGGTGAAATGACCCTTTAAATTGCCATTAGTTCAAACCCAGTGTCTTGTTTCATGACCAGACAGTTTGAATTATTCAGAATAAATTGATATTTCAACTGATTATAAGGCAGTAAACTTTTCATTGCATCCATTCTGACATTGATTATTAATTTACAGTTTCCCTGCTGATATGCTGAGAAGTGCTGCTTTTTGATTTTTTTCTGAGAACATTTCTATACATCTCTAATCACTCCATCCCTAAAGAGTCTTACTTGCTGGTGTATTCATCCATCATGCGGCAGGCATCTGTCAGCTCTCGCTCCAGCTTGGCGTGGTCAGATGACAGCTCCCGGATTCGCTGCCTGTTGACCTCAGTCTGCTCTATGAAGGCCTCCTCCAGGCCGCTGGCCTCTTCCATGCGCTGCAGCGTCTCCAGCTGCTTGCGGAACACGGCGTTACGCTGCTCCAGGACGCGCGCCCGGTTGATGTACCGGGCGAAGCGGCTGTTGAGCTCCTGGAGGCTCTCCCAGCCCTGGATGGCTGAGATGCCCGCTGACGATTCCGAGTCCGAGTGTTCCTCATCGAAGACATCTGAGCGCTCAAACTTTTCCTTGCGCACCTCGTGCAGGTAGCTGGTCTTGTACATGGTGGCACGCTTATCACCCGTGGGTCGGTGGTATCCCCGGAGTGCTCGGTCCCCTTCAGCACCTTTATTGTGTGAAAACTCGGGTGCTCACCCTTGGCTGTCTCATGCTAGACTAAACGCAGCACAGCGCTGGCTGGTGGCGAAATAGCCCCCAAAGCCTCCCCCTTGCTGCGGCCACGCACGCTGCGAGCCTGGGGCCTTCCACAGTTTATTGTTGCCTTTTGTGGCTGAGATTAGAAAAGCCGTGATGACAAAGCAGAAGCACAAAAACAAACAATTGGCTGGCCCGCGAAAGCACTGGGCTGTCACGCGCCATTATTTTGGTTCTTAGTCAGCTGCTTTCTAGATCCCTGTTTGATATGGCAGATTGGATGCTGGCCCACCACCGGACAGAGGGGAAATTTCCTGCAGTGCATTTTGTGTGGACTGTGGAGAACGACTCTTGCCAGAAGTGGCTAAGTGTTGACACACTGAGTATGCTAGAAACAAAAACAGTTTGTTTACTAGTGGGTACTAATTGTGTTGATCTCAAAAGCCATTACACAAGAAATTACAGAGATAAATTCATATTGTGATAAGCAGGCAGCTGGGCCATCAAACCATACAGTGAATGTTTAATAGATGTTTTGTCCATAAGTTAGTGTGTCTATATTACTACTGTCAGTCAATTATTATTATTTGAAATCAATTAACAACACAAAATAATGACAAATATTGTCCAGAAACCCTCACAGGTACTGCATTTAGCATAAAAAACATGTTCAAATAATAACATGGCAAACTCAAGCCCATCAAGCAACAACAGCTGTCAGTGTGTCAGTGTGCTGACTTGAACTATCATAATGTGGGCATGTCTGTAAAGGGGAGACTTGTGGGTATCCATATGGCCCATTTTCATTCACATATCTTGAGGTCAGAGGTCAGGGGAGCCTTTTGAAAACGACCATGCCCTTTCCGTCAAATTAGTATGACCTGGTTGGTACCAGTGGATTTATCAGCTTTAAAAATTGGTCCGCTACAACCTAAAAATCGCAAGTTGCGTTAATGCTAGATGATGCTAACGCTAAAGAAATTTACATTCATGTTATTATCGCCTTAACTTTGAGCCCTAATCTCCTGTATATCCAAAATAAAGTGGAAACAAACACTAAAATGAGTTGCAAAAAAAACATCAAATTGAACTGAGCAACAAAGGGTGCATTTATGGTCTGAATATCAAATAAAAGTCTCACTTTTTTTACACATAGTTGTTTGTTTTAATAGAAACAATCAAAGAGAAGAGCCTGTATATAAATGCATGCATATGTATGTGGCAATGTTTGTGTTTTGCTGGAAGATAGCTCTGGAGCTGTAATATCTTAGCATTTTAGCTTTTTAATAACAAGAAAAAGAGCCAAGTTGTTTTCCTCAGTGTGCTTTAAGGTGACATCTCTATATTTCTTTATTTCCCTCTCTTATTTCCATTCTTTCCCTGTGCACTTGCAGTAATATTTGGTTGAGATGAGAATATGAGAGCTGTGTCTCTCTCTGCAGGCTGTGGGACAAGGTCAGTTGAAATGTCCCTCTAGACAGATCCAGCATGCTGCAAAACGGCATTTCAGCATATTTTGGCCCCAGCAAAGTCCATGGCTCAAGGGCAGACTACAGTAAGCTGTAGTATGGAAAATAAGCTATACTAAGCAATAACTTTGTTCACATAATGGAGTTAAAATAATGCTATATAGCTAATCTAAAATCTGTTTTAAGTCATTCAAACACCACTTGCATGCTTTTTTTCACATTCAGTTATTTGATCAAATGAATGTCTCCATTAAAACATTGTTTTTTATATTTTTTTTTATATGCATTAGTGCATTGCTGATAATAAAAATGAATTATTATTTTCCCATTAGCGTAGAAGGACTCACCAATCATGGTGCAGCCTATCGCTAAAACTGCAGTCTTGTCCACTTCTTCAGGCTCACCTTTCTGATTATCGGTGATGCACACTTTACAAGCTTCTTTTAAATTGCATGACATGAGAGCATCCTTTAAATTGCACAATTATCTCACCCGTGTCATCATCCGGGAAGAAGCTCATCTGAAGGCAATTACTATTCAACTCCTAGTTGTTGATGTAATGTGCAGTGATACTCAGGTATGGCTCACACGCTCTGCTGGACCACAGATCAGTAGCTGTGGAGAAGTGGATCACCTTTGTTAGCTGGTTGGACAACATTTCTCTCACTGAAATGTATGTCTCCAGAAGAGCTTTCTTTGCAAAAAAAAAAATTGTGACCAGGCAGTTCATATTTATTCTTAAGTGTCTTAATGAGTCTTTTTAATCTGAGCTTTTCAAATACGTTAACCGGGGCCATGTTGTTTGCAATGCAGTTGGTTACAGTGGCCTTGATTTCTTTCCATATTTTTTATCATATGGGATTGCTTCACAACCACACATAATTTGAGTTGATGCCGAATGCAAAGAGTTTTGTTGTTACAACCTATTATACCCACTAATGAGCTGTAACATTTGCTGGGGATAGATGTAACAATGAGAGCTAATTTGCTGAAATAAGATCAGAAAAGTTCAGTTTATGCAAGAACTCTACCGAAGAATAAAGAATAAACTGTTTTGAAGATAGTGAACAATTTAAAGTGACCAAAAACACTTATTTCTTGTAAATTGTATAACTTTATATCATGTCATATACTGTGTGTCCTAAGGGTTCAATCACTGTCACCGGCATGTAGATGACTGCTACTGAGTTGCAGACTTTTTAATGAACTGTCCCAACTATCCCCACCCCAAGCAGCCATTACATAGCAAACTGTTTTAGCATGTGGGTTTGAAGTTAGCATGAATGCAAAACATCAAATTTAACTGGAGAAACTACTACTCTAGGGTTATGTAAGCCAAACATTTGTACCAGCAATACAATAAATGCTAGGGAAAATAATCTTGATTAAAAAATAAAAGGGTTTTTTTGGTTGTAAAATCCATAATGTTGCTCATACATATATCTCTCTCCAGTGAGCTCAAAAAGCAAATGGGAATGTTTGATACTGATGACATCACCACAGCTCTTTTCTGATTGGTCATATTGACAGTGTTACGACACTCCCTGGTCTCCCCTACTCATTACTCATACCTACTATACTTTAGTATACAAAAACATGACTTGATAAATGAGCCAGTATATTTTGTGAAGTGCAATCGACAGACACTATCAAACATAAAAAGTGGAACATTTGTTGTTTAAAAGACAAAATCATCCTCTATACTATGAATATGTGCAGTATATCACTCATACTCTACACACATATTCTACTTGAAAAAACCTGAACTTAAAATTACATTCACACCCCTTTTCTATTGTTTAGCATTCAGCACTTACCCTTTCACACAGGACGAAGATCAGTCTCTCGGACGATGCCCAGCTCTGTGCTTGTGTGCCTCTCCAGGTAACTGCAGGGATCTGGATCAGTCACTCATGAACTAGATGCATAATTTCAGTCGTAAATCAATCTGTCTAGGTGTCATGGAATGACTACTAAAGCCTTCAGAGTATCCATGTGATATTTCCATAACGTGCAGTGATTTTAAACAATGAGCACACTGAGGCATTGTTTATCTATAGAACATACAACTGTCAAGTTATTGTGTACTGCATTATGTATGGCACTTTTCCAGTCTTCCCACAACTCAAGGCGTTTTACAATACTTTACATTGCTAACATTTACACCACATACTGTCGAACTTTGATGGCAGAGGCTACCATACATGGTGCCACCTGCACATCTGGATTTAATCTACTGCCCAATGACACTACGACATGCAGCCTTGAGGAGCCGGGATCGAATCGCTGATCTTCTGATTAGTGTACCGCACCCTCTACCTGCTAAGCCACAGCCTGACATTTCAGTGTGAAATTGGTTTGACATCATTTTCTACATTGTAAACTGTGGCAGGAGGAAATGTGTAGTGACGTTTAAGGTCACCTCTAAACTGCAGCCAGATAGAGTTGATTTGAAGTTGAAGTGATCCCAAACGTATATTTTGTCTGTGATTGGAATAGTAAGAAGGGCTCCCACAAGCATATTAATCCACTTCTGTGTCCCAAAGAAGCAAGTAAACCCAGCAGGCTGTTGAATAAATTGCTGCCCCACAAATGCATTTACCAAAAGAGAGACAATGAATCAGCAAATGATAAAGAAATGCAGGAGGGGACTATTAAATGCCCATCCCTTGATATTATTAAGTCTCACTGAAGAAGCTGAATTCTCAGATGAGGTTCGGAAGTCTGCTCTTGAATGACTCGACTCAGGTTTATACAGTTTAAAGTGGTACACCGCCTTCACTTTTATGATGAAAAGCTTTCTTGGATTTATCCCAATTTGGATCCAAATAGTAACAAATGTAAATCACATATAAACTTGGAAAAAAGTTTGGAAATTAGTGTTTGGTGGGTTATTTCTCAGTTGTTACAATGATAATTGGCATTGTATTTTACATCGTTGACTTGTGGGGATCATGCATATGTGGGATGAGCAGCACAGCTGATTATGTGGGAGCCTCCAAGTGAAATTTACCAAAATTCTCCGCTGTATTCTCCTGTTGATGTTGACTCTTGTTTTGAGCTCCAGGTGCTGCCAGTCAGGCACCACAGGATCACAACATGATCCGTTTCATTCTGAAAAGTCAGCTTTTTGAAAATGAACACGGCTCAGTTCAAAATTTGTTTCAAAACAAAATTCCTCATCTCTTCTCTGACATGATTTTGACATCCGATGATTTGCTACCAATCAGTGCTGCCAATCAGGCACCTGACTGGCAGCACCTGCAGCTCAAAACAAGAGTGAGTACCAACGGGAGAATATGCTGTTTGCTGTATGCTGTCCAGCTGGAGCAAACTTTGAGCCAATAGGAACGCTCTCTCTCTGAAATGACCTGTGATTGGCCAACGTCCCCTGTCATGTGCTAGATTTTTTACAGCCTGAAAACAGAGCCACAAGGAGGTGCAGACGTCTAGTATTTCAGAACACTTGAATTACAATATGCTGAAATGTTATTGTGGATTTTTTGCCCAGAGATTGCAAAAATATGCCTAAAGCCTCTAAGATTATCATGATTTGTAATTCTCTCTGAAAAGGTGCACTTTTGTTTTTCTGTCTGTCTGTTGTCTGAAATAGTACTGCTGCTGCAATGTTGTGCACATTCTTGTGTTATAATGAAAGTCTATAAATAAAGTGAAAAAAAAAAATAAATGCGCGTTGATGGGGGGTGAACTGTATGACTGTGTCATCGAACAGCTTTTCGAAGAATGCTCAGTGTCCTCAGCAGAACTGACATTTTACCAAAACAGACTGCCTCTGTTCAGATTTAAACCCCATGTACATATTTGTATGGATCTGGTTTCTGCAGGTTATCCCTCATGACAATGTTGCCAATAAACCACGTGGCTATCTGTCCAACCTCAAGAAAAGGCAATGGATTATAGGTCTTGTGCATATTCTCCATGGTTGAAGAGAACACCAGGATCCCACTTCTGCCATTTTCCATCTATATTCATTGGTTATGAGCAGCAATAAATTGGAGGCCCGGTTGAGATTAGAGAGCTGTCAAGAGTTGGAAATGAGAGCCTAGTGTTTATCCTGCTGGTCAGGCCTCCTTGGCTGCAGTAACAGACGCAAGCAAGGCAGAGCAAGTAGCCCTTATTATTTAAAGGCTAATAAAAACCAATAGGAACATGCAAAGGCAGCTCTCTCATCTCTTACGTGCTGAGGGATGGATGTGTTCAAGTTCCAGAAAGGAAAATAAGAGTTTTTATCATCCTGTGTCTATTGTACATGACAGATGAAGTTTATCTGCTGGTTCACTTGTTTGTCTTGATCTCTGTTATTATGTTTAAACTGAACTATCTGCACTGCACTGCAAAAGCCATCTCGGCGCCACTGACAGATGATTGTCAGAGGTGATACAAAGCCCAGCAGTGGTAGCTTTCCATCACTATAAGGAATTGATCCCACCAAGTCATCAGTGCTGCTGTCTGTGCCTGTTCATCTGCTGTTCAGGATGGTTAACCACAGAGATAAGGCGGTGACAGCTTCCTACAGCTCTGTCCATACATTGACCCCCCAACCGGAAAGAGGCGGGGGGAGTCTCATATATTCAAGAAATACTGCAGTTTATCATCAAGCAACTCAATCCAGTGAAAGGATGATTAAAAAGAAAGAATTTATATATTTTTTTCACAGCAGAAAATTAGTTTACAATGGTTTATTATGAGCAAAGATATTCAATATTGATTACTTTCCCCAAAGCCACTTTGTAATCATTGTCATTATTGAACCTTTTTGTATTTAACTGAGATCAGAGGAGAGCATTTGCAAACAAGACACACTTAACACTTACATGACACTTTAAAATATGTAAATTTCGATAGCTGCATTACATGAGAACTAAACACATTCAAATTGAAAACTCAGGGACTCGTACAGTGTCATACAACCATTTCAGCCACTTACAGTAAACTAACATAAGTGCAAAGCTGGAATATTATTTTGTTGAGGATATGTTCATGTGTTTTACATATTTATATTTTGTTGAATTAAAACTTTCAGTTGGTTAGTGTATTAACAGATTCAGATCATTCAGATCAAGACTGCTTTTTTGAGACTAAGCATGGCACAACGTGAAGTTTGCCATTCGCAAGGAAAAGAAAAAAGAGAGGGGTCATTGGATATTTTCAGCTTTATGCAAATGAGGACGACATTCGCATGGTGTTAAACTGACAAGAAACAAAAAGCAATGCAACAGGGAGCCAATGATTTTATTTGTTTCTTGCAGGCAGCTCTGATAAACCTGATGTGTGCTATACCTACCCGGCTCCAAACAGCAGACAGACGCAGTTAGAGACAAGCTGGTGAACATAGTGAAGCATTTAGCAGCTAAAGAGCCAGACATTTCCTCAGGAGTTAACGTAGCATAAAGTGGGAGTGCTGCAGCATGTGCAAATTTGTTTAAACACTACAAATTTCTTCAACACCATTAAGATATTGATATTTCAGTGGTTGTGGCTGGCTCAGTTTTAAAGCTAAAGTAAAGATGCTGGCAAACCTAAAGAGTCCTTTGGTACCAACCATGTCATATTAGCTTGTCACAAAGGAAGTTAAATAATGCTCCAAACTTTGGGGCAAGTCATAGTCAAGTCAACACACTGACAGCTGTTGTTGCCTGTTGGGCTTGAGTTTGCATGTTATGATTTGAGCATATTTGTATGCTAAATGCAGTACCTGTGAGGGTTTGTGGACAATATTTGTGATTGTTTTGTGTTGATAATTGATTTCCAATAATACATATATACATATATTTGCATAAAGCAGCATATATGCCCACTCCCATGTTGATAAGATAAAAAATGTGCGACTAATTTGTGCTTAATCACGATTAACTCTGGACGATCACGCTTTTAAGTGTGAGTGTTAAATATTTAATCGATTGACAGCCCTAGTATATACATTATAAATTATTTTTGCCAATTAAGATTGTGCACCCAGAGAGGAACGCAAATTCTGTTAAACATGCATGTAGCAACAGGTACATCAAATAGTAGCTTGTTTGTAACTCTGTATAATTTGTAGTTTATCAGTGAAGTGTATGATCTACAGCAGAGTAGGAGTCCTTGTTAACAGTTACAAACAGACTAACAGACGTCTCATAACTATCCCAGGTGAATGAAGATCAATAGATCCATGCTTGTCTCCTGCATTATTATAAACCATAACAAACTGGTTATGTGTGACATCATCCGTACAATGCATCACTCCCCCCTCCTCTCCTCATACCATTGTTGTTCTCACGCATTGGCTCCATCTCACTGACTGTAGCTGCGTGGGTGTGTCAACATACAGCATGTTGGTGATCAAGTTTGCTGTTTGCTGTAGTGTAAAATGTTAATAACTCTTAACTATAAATGGCCCTGGCCATTCAAATTAGTACAAAAACCATGTTGCGCAGCATTTAGAATGACGTCATTATAGACTGACCTTCTCTTAGCAACCCTACCTCTGACTGGCCTCTGGCATCCCGGCCAAGGAGGTTATGGTTTTGGTTTAGTTTGTTCGTTGGTTTGTATGCTTTTCAGCAGCATCATGGAAAAACCGCTGGCCCATTTATCATGAAACATGATAAAAGGGTCAGGGTGCAGCATGGGCCAATGAAGAGCCCATTCAGTTGTTAGAGCAGAGCCAAATCAAAGAGCGGATACACACATTATTTTTCACGTATGGAAACGGCCTTGACAGATGTCTGCGCTCTCCTAGTGCCCTTCTAGTTGAACTTATGTCCACTAGGGACCATATAAATGCTAATGTTCTGCTTTTAAACGGTGATAATGTCAGTATTGTATTACATTCATCCTTGACCCTGTTGTCCCATGTTTTTTTATTTAAGTGACAAATAGAGACAACAATTTTTGAAATTGGTGCAGTATTGAGGGTGAACGCTGTAGACGGCAGCTGCTCACAGGCTGCAATGTGGTGCTATTGGGGCAAGCTGGCACCCTCATTCATGTTCACTAAAAGTGCTTGTTTTTGTCATTAGAGGCTCTGATTGTTATTATAAATGTCTGACAGCAAGGGAAGAGACTAGCTAAAGGAAAGGTCTTGTTCTGAAATCTCCATGTTGGAAACATGAGTGCCAGCCAGGCAGAGTTTGTTGTGTTGAAGTACAGAAAGTGGGTTTTCTAAAAGATTTTATGTGTCATGGCTGAATATTTAGATGATTTTCATGATGTGGATGAGACCTTTGAACTTGATGGCTGCATCAGTTTATTTGAGCCAGTATATACAGATACTCAGATTTCACAATGAGACTTGATCGGGACTTGGGAAACTATAACAAAAAGATTGGATCAAGCGAAAGGAAAGGAAGAAAAATAAATTATTTCTCTTTAGTGTCCTTTCCATAATGTTGTCAGACACTTATAAGAAGAATCAGAGCCTGTCATTTGCAAAAACAAGCATTATATTGAAGCAGCTCATTTGCCCTTGCAGCTTGTTTTCAGGTTATTCCTCAACGCTGGACTAATTTCAAAAGCTGTTGTCCCCATTAGTCACATAGACACAAAAACATGGGAAAATAGGGTCCAATTTGAAAATGCCAAAGTTACGCTTTAAGTTACTGTTTAACACCAGTTTTTCCAAGCTCAGTTCAAACATACAGTACACCTAGAACCTGCATGAGGTAAATGATATAATCATGGAGTGACTGCATGTGAATATCCTGTTATCTTTTAGAAGTCTCTGCTTCCTTCATCTGTCAGTCTTGTGATGTGTAGGTGACTATAAACAATTTATGGACATCCATTTAGCTGGTGAACTTTCAACTGCTTCAGCCCTCGTGAACCTGCCTCTCTCACACCTCCTGAAAGAGTCTGTGCTTTCTCCACCTCGCTTTATCCTCAGATTCCTCATTTGAGGCAGAAGAGAAACATACACACACACACACACACACACACACACACACACACACACACACACACACACACACACACACACACCCTCCTCCTGTCTTCGAAGCTCGGGAGGAGAGCGGAGCAGAGCGGCAGCAGAATCAATGTGCATGGAGGCTGATGGAGCAACCTTCTGTCTGCACTGGAGGCATTGTCCAATAATAGAGCACTTGGGCTCAGTTTCACACCTGACACAGAGCGGTCAGTTAGATTCTTTTTAATTATTCAGCTGAGAAAGTCACAGGATCTTTTGCAACGCTTTCTGGTAAGTGTCTTTTAAGATTTGGTTTAACTCACAGATTTTTTATCCCTAGAGATTCATATTTCTTATAATGAAGAAAGAGAAAGCATCTCTCTCTCATCTGTATCTTGAGTGTGTTTTTTTTTTTTTTTTTTACTCTGTTGATTTAAATTCACAGACCGTGATCTCCCTCCTGGATGTGATGATGTCTAACAGCTTTATACTCCATATTGAGACCCCCTGCAGCTTAATAGAGACAAGTCTGGCTTTATAAACTACCTCATCACAGCACTAATTTAAAGTACATTTCCCTTCTACATCTGCAGATATTGATATGTTTTTATATGTTTTGCATAGTATTGCATTAAAAAATGCTGATCTCCTTTAGCAATAACTTAATAAGTAATAACTGAAATCAACGGTCAAGTCCTTTGACAACATCATCGCTATCATCATTTCTCTCTTTGTCTTTCTTAAATCATAGTGTGCACATACCTGCCTTGTGCTACTGTATCAATACAAATATAGTATGATTTGGTTAAATGTACTATTATTATTTATGTATATATTTTCTTGTAATTGGTTTTATATTGTGCTTTTGTTTTACCTCATATGCTACGCTTGCAGGGGGATTTAAGTGACCACTTTTGCAGCAAATCAACACCCCTGTTGTCATGCTCTGTGAGGATGGCTTGCTGTAAAGTGACAAGGTCCTAAAAAATTAAGATCTTCTGTGGATAATGACCTCACAGACTAACATCTTTTGTCAGAAAAAATCAGAGAAACACATCCCACATGCCAGCATGATTACGCCTGAAGCGCTGAGATCATGCAATTTGTTTTGATTGTATCTTGTCGCCATGAATCCTGACCCTGCATGAGTAATGCTGAGTTGGAAACCTTCTGTTCCAGGTGAAGATGTGGTGCTGTTTCTGAAGAAGAAGAAGCCTGTTCAAATTCCCATCTATGGAAAAACAGTCTATGTAATAATTACGCTGGTTTTTAAGGAATTACTGACACCATGCACCAAAAAGCCTCAGCAGTTTTCACCTAATTTGTTGGATCAAATTCAAATACAAGTCTTTCTTAACCAAAATAAGAGTGTGTGCCAAGACATGGGGGACTCCAACATCAGCCACATGGTAGCAGCTTATACAGAGATGCAGGAGAGTCTCCCAGCAGGCAAACTGGACCATTACATGGACAACTATGATATGGACTATGGCATCTCTCCTGATGAGATCCCAGACACCACACAGGGCCAAGCTTTCTTTGTGGCCACCATTGTTATTGGTGTGGTGCTTGTCTGCATCATGCTTGTGTGTGGGTTTGGAAACTTCATATTCATTGCCACACTAACACGCTACAAAAAGCTCCGCAACCTCACCAACCTGCTGATTGCCAACCTGGCCATCTCAGACTTCATTGTGGCGGTGGTGTGCTGCCCGTTCCTGGTGGACTACTATGTGGTGAAGCAGCTTTCCTGGGATCATGGATTACTGCTGTGCGCCTCTGTCAACTATCTCCGGACAGTGTCACTCTACGTGTCCACAAATGCGTTGCTCGCCATCGCCATTGACAGGTGAGTGTGTTATCTCTTTCATATTTGCAAAAATCTCCAGCATTGTCTACAGAGATTTTGATCAATACAGCTTTATCTGTCAATATTCTCTCCTCTCCTCTCCTCAAAGAGTCACAAAAAGCATACAAATCAGGTCTTTGGTCATCTTTGCAGTATGTAACATTCCAGTCGTTCATCGTCTGACCGTATCACTGTAAGAGATTCGGAGAGATAAGGAGACACTGATGCCTTTTTCCTGATATTTATCGGCAGATACAGAAAACTGATTTATTTAGATTAAAAGCAACAGATTTTACCCGTCTTGTCACAAGAAATGGCTGTATTGTAAAATAAGTATTTAAACATTTTATCTTTAAAGCTGCAATCCATAACTTTCATAAAACTGGCACTATATCCTGACAGTAGCGCATGACACAGATAATCTGGTCCTCTGCCTCCTAGTGCTCCTAATGGCATTTACAAGATTTCACAAACAAGAGGAAAAAAAACTATCAGAACTGAGCAGTCTCTAAAGCAGCTGTCAATCACTACTGCCAAAACTTGCAAACTCCAAAATATGTATGCTTGGTTTTGGATCTGTGTTTTCAACATGGGGGCTGGGTCCCAAGTTTCCACTAAGGCCGAGAAAAAACAAAAACAAAAACAATCAGAGCCATGCTGTGTCTGGGCAGCTGTCTAGCTCTGCTTGCAAAACTCCAGCCCAAGGTATCAAATACAGAGGCTTTGTCAGGGCTGTCAGCATTCGGTACCACAGCACAAGGCACCCTTTAGCTGCCTTTAACTATAAAGACTAGAAAGTGCAACAGCAATGTGGTGATGTAAGTTTTATTTTGACGTTGCAATCAGCTGTTGGTTCTTGTCCCATGTCCACAACATTCAGTGTCACTTTCACTGTACAACTGTAGTACTTTAAGCCCAACCATGTATTTCTTTCCTAAACCTAACTATATTGGATTTGTTGCCTAATCCTAAGGTGACACCAAGGGTAACTATAGTGGTTTTGATGCCAAAAATAAAGGAGAGTGACAAAGCGGTATATGACAAGTTATGATGAGAATGTGTTGGAAACTCCTGAACTCCAATGAGTGTTGAATCAAGATTATGTTACTGTAATACCTATTTCTCTGATCAAATGCAAGACACATAGAAAAATCTTGTATTGCACTGTTTATCTGTAAAATGAGAAAGTTTGTGACCCAGCCCCCATGTTGAAAACACAGAGCCAAAACTAAGCACCGCCCACCGGCCGGAGCAAACTTTCTCATTTTACAGCTAAACAGTACACTACAGGATGTTTCTGAAAACATCTGAGGCGAGAAATAGGCAGCAGGATCTTGATTCATATTTGACATATTTTGGAGTTTGCTAGATTTGTGAGCAGTGATTGACAGCTGCTTTCGAAACTGCTTGACTCTGATTGGCTGTTTTCCTCTGGTCTGTGAAATCTTGCAGATGCCGAAGGAGGGACAGGAACCGGATTTTTTTTTATTATTACAGATTACCTGTTGCACTACTGTCAGGATATAGTGACCATTTCAATAAAAATAACTTTTGTTTATCATATTTGCTCAAAGTTACCATTTTCATCTTTAATGGTTCCAATCAAGCCACAATTAACCACTAACCACATCTGAATTTCCCTGAACTACTACCAAGCTGCTGCAAAAAATATACTACAGGTTTAATTGTGGTGGTTCTTCTCCCTACTGGTTCATAGTTACTTGTTATGTTCACACTGAAGAAAATATGTTGACTTTTATCAATGATGCAATCCCTTTCATGGCACAAACTGTGTACAGCTACTGAGATTTGTCTTGATGTCTAACTTATCAAAATTCATGATTTGAGCACTAGTGCTTCAAAACATGCTTTGATTCATTTTTGATTGCTAATTAGCCTGAACACAGTTTTCTTGCTACTTCGTTCAGTATGCAACAAGTAGATATCCTCTCATGATGAATTTGTGGTAACTACAGTAGATTATCTATTTATTCTCCCTCTGGCATAACGAGGTCAGATCAGTCAGTCAATATTCATTAATGCACACAGAAGGATTCGTAAGTGTATTTTTGTGCTTTAAATATAAATGACTTTCTACACACAAATATATTTCTGATGCACACACAAAAAACATGTCTTGTTTTAAACAAATGTATCAGAAATCCACAAATATATGACCACTGTGACAAAGCTAGCTATCTGACTACTTTCCGTGTTGGTGCTTATCCTGTGCATGATGTAAATCATCTGCTCGTGGATAAGGAGGGAGACATCTGATTAGCTACAGATAATTCCCCGATGAAAGAAATGTATTTGCAGATTGGTACACGTCTTAAAACCTACACAAATGCAGTGAAGTTGACACACGACAAGCAGTTTGTGTGTGCATAAGAAATATATTTGTGTGTTTTTTAAATGTGGATTTTTTTAAAACATTTATATACAATAATTATTTTTGTGTGCATCGAAAAATATTTTTGTGGAGAGAGTCCTTTATATGTAAATCACAAATCACATTTGTGAATCCTTCTGTGTGCATTTGTGAATACTGAACTGATCTGACCCCAGGAGAAGTACAAGAGTGCGGCATCTAGTAGCTAATTGTAATTAATGTTATCACTTGCACCTTTAAAGCACTTGGTAAAGGTAGTGGAAAGATCACTTTCATGGTTAAATGAAAATACCTGTTGGAAAGAGAAGAGAGGGGAATCCATAGATGTCTATGGAGAACTGGATACAGGATTGGAGGCGGGCTCCCAGAGTTGCTCAGTGGCACATGAAGCCAATATGGCTCAAGTTGCCGAGTGATAAAGTACATGAATCATCTAGTGATCTTCTGCATCCACTGAGTCCATAGAGCAGGCTCTGTAGCATTTTCTTCAACTGCGCCTCCCAGCCCTCATTCCAGCCTTGATATCCATCTCATTCACATGAATGGAGGAAGGGAAATAGCTCTGGATTTGGCTGCTAGTGCATTTTACAGCTCTCCAGACCTAAATAAGGGCTATTCAAGTGTTCATACAGGGAAGCTGATTTACTTAAACAAATATACACTGAGTTACAGACATCTCTTCCAATGTAAGTCTTTGAAAAAGTCTTTTTGGGCCCAATGGCATCATGTGATGGACACAGAAGTAGTAATACCACCGTTCTGCCACTATGAAAATTAGCTTAGTCTGACACTCTTAGAAAAAAAAAAAAATCTCACTGCAAGACCCTGTAAGATGGCAGTCATCTCATCTGTAGGTCCATAACTGCACTGTGGAAAACGGCACAAGCAAAAAATAATAACCCACAAAGATTATCTCAGATAAAACAATGTGCAAATCATAAGTTTATGAAAGAAGCTAAAATAGACCTTGATGCTTTGGTGAGCATATCAGCAAAAGTTAAAACTGAATATATCTGCAAAATGTTAGCATCATGCTTAGAAGTATACTTTAAGCTGATGGGATATTTCTGTTAATGTAAAAGACAAATAAACAAGCAGCAAAAAGAAAAAAAGAGTCATGTAGTGGAGGGAAACATTTTGTGACTATTTTAAATTGTATTAAAGTCATTTAGTAATTTAAAATGTTCAGATAATTAAAGGGTGGAAGTGACAGCCCACATGTTGAATCGGCCTTTTTCACGGACGACATTTGACATGTGACCGTAGGAAAAGCACAGGTGTTAATGATCAGATGAATTCTGGTTGGACTGCATTCAGTTGCTCCAGTTTCAGCTTCCTGGTACTGTGCATACTGACTCACTGTACTGCGACGGCTTAATGGGACACTCGAATATGACGACAGAGCCACCATTAATGTGATTAGTAACACCTGTGTTATTCCTTCTCCAACAAGTCCAAATGTCTGCTCTGTGCCTATATTCACATAAACTGAAAGAGCCCTTGGGAGTTACAAAGCTCGATAAATGATACTAAAGACTATGATTGTGGGGGGCGCACAGATCATTAGAACTATGTGTTACCCGTATAGTAACATAGCCTATAGTCACACTTCTCTCTGATTGATTGAACTGACTGGTTCATTACCTGCACCTGTGTCCTGGATATTAAAGGCCCTGAATCCAAGGTTCTGTAGGCATTGATGAAATGTTTAGTGACTCAAGTGGTTGCTATTGATTTTTTTTTTTGCCTTCCTCGTGGCATAATTGAGCACTTATGCACAATGCACTAACGGAGTGACTGTTTTTGTGTGTAAAAAGTTCAGTTTTCTAAACTTTACTAAAGGAAGCACTGCAGGTGTCCAGAGTACAAGCTCCACTGCCTTACTTTTCCTTGTGCTTCATGAATGTCACATTACTACACTACTTGTAGTGCACGCATATAGTAAATGTAGGGAGACACCTACCTGTATACATGAGTACACACATCCACAGACACACAAAGAAGCATGTTTGAAATTTAAAATGCCTAGTGAGCGTGGGGATTTAAGCGTAACGCAACACAAAGGCTGGCTAATGGGTGTTTATTGATTATTATGAAGTATTTTTCAGTCAATAAGACTGAATACTGACTACTCCTGAGCTTGCTTGTGTTAACCATAAAAACAGCCTGTTATGAAGAATCCACAGGCCTGCTGCTAAGCTAATGGCTGATAATTTACCTCTTTGTGGGTGGTGCTCTGTATTTGAATGTAGCACACAGGCAGCATGTTTAAATCTCAAGTGTATTCTGAGGCAGTGTAAATGGTAATACCACAGCAGAAAAATTAATTGAATAAGACAAAATTAAATATGACATTACTTGACTATTAACTGATACATTTAAAACGCATTTATTGCTTTGTTAATAAATGAACCACTGATCTATCTACTAGTTGTTAACAGCCCGTTCTCCTTCCCAGGGCGTCAAATACTGATGCTTGTCACAACCCTTGGCGTTTGATACCGCCACACAAGGCCCCCTTTCGCAGCAGTAGGAGATGAACTGGGCTTTCCATTAACCAATGTAAACCCATCCACAGCAACAGTAATCACTCTGAGAAAGTGCTGTGGTGATGTAGTATAAAGAGCCAAAGAGACACATAGATCAGGTGGGAGATGAGGTGGATGAACAAACAAAAGGCTTTATCCAGACTGCTGTTTGTGTACCATGCGTCACGTTTCACTTTACAATCAGCTGTTCGTTCGTGTCCTGTGTTTGCGACGTCGTCACATTTTCACTGTAAAAACATAGTAATTTTAAGCCCAACCATGTTGTTTTTGCCCCAAAACTAAGTGGTTTTGTTGTCTAATTCTAAGCAAGTCCATCCATCTATTATCTGTAACTGCTTATCCTACTCAGGGTCGCAGGGGGGCTGAAGCCGATCCCAGCTGACACTGAGCAAAGATGGGGAAGGGTGTACAGGTCTCCAGACTATCACAGGGCTGACACATAGAGACGGGGAACCGTTCATGCTCATATTCACTCCTACGGGCAATTTAGAGTCAATGATTAACCTGCATGTCTTTGGACTGTAGGAGAAAGTCGAGTGCTAACATGGGGAGAACATGCAATCCAAAGCTGGTGAGCTTATATGTCACCTCTTGCCTGGAAACACCTTGGGGTCCCTCAAGATGAGGTAGAAAGCATTTCTGGGGAGAAGGACATCTGGAATACAGTGTTAAAGCTGTTAAACCATGTTGCCCCGTGACCCGGTCTTAGATAAGCGGAGGACAATGGAAGGATGGATGATTTGTTTGACTGTGTGAAATATGTCTACGATAAGGGTATCCACATTAAAAAGGCAGACTCATCAATGCTAGAATTGGATATTTGTCTTTAAAACATGCTGTGAATAAAAACATATTACTGTTAGTAATATAAATATTAACAATTCTAACAAATATGAATAAGTTAGGTCATGCATTCACCTCTTGTTTTTTTAGCGAAAACCCTCTATACATTCTGATCCCCATAAGCATGACCTTTTACCAATACGAAAAATTCAGTGCACTGAATAATGGAGCTCTGTGTATTAAACTTCAATCCTCCATGAGTGACTGAAAACCAGCTGCAAAATCTATAGAATCCCCACAGCACTCAGTCTGCTAAAAAGCATGGTTTGATGAATAACATATTTATTCCCTGCCTCTTCAGTGCAACAATAGACCTTTTCAAACTTGATAAGGTAAACATTCTGAGTGGGCTGCTTTGTATTTCCTGTTGCAGTGTTTGTTAATGCAGTAGCTGTCAGAGTGGCAATAAAAAAGTCGATATGTCTGTGTTTTTCCAGGTACATGGCTATTGTTCATCCTCTGAGGCCTCGCATGAAGTACCAAACCGCCTACTGCCTGATAACAGGAGTCTGGATTGTTCCCATCCTGATATCAATCCCCTCTGCCTACTTTGCCTCTGAGACCATATACCCTCACGGCGGCACCACCCCAACTACTCACAAAGTCTTCTGCGCCCAGATCTGGCCAGTGGACCAGCAAGCCTACTACCGCTCCTACTTCCTGTTCATTTTCGCCATAGAGTTCGTCGGGCCTGTGATCGTCATGGCAATGTGCTATGCCCGAATCTCCCGCGAGCTTTGGTTCAAGAACGTCCCGGGTTTCCAGACGGAGCAGATCAGGAAGAGGTTGCGCTGTCGCCGCAAGACGGTGATGGTCCTGATCGGGATCTTGACGGCGTACATCCTGTGCTGGGCGCCGTACTACGGCTTCACTATCCTACGAGATTTCCACCCAACGCTTATCTCCCGCCAAAAGAACTCCTTGGTGGCCTTCTACATCATCGAGTGCATTGCCATGAGCAACAGCATGATCAATACCTTCTGTTTCGTCAGTGTCAAGAACAACACAGTTATATACCTGAAGAAGATTGTACTGCTGCGCTGGAGGTCAACATATGCCCCCAGTAAGACTGTGTACGAGATGGATATTAGGACCTCATCCATGCCTGTAACAGAGGAGATTGAATGCATTCACTTGAGGTGAAGAGAAGACATTAATATAGCAGTTATTTAGATTTGGGCCATTGATATACAGAAACTACATAGCTGACAGTGATGATTTTGACATGGAACATTTTTCTCATGTTTAATTTATATTTCAGAAGTATCATGAAACACGAAGGAAGGTCAAACTCTAACAGTACTCTGATTAATTGGGCAACATACTGTATGTTAGTCAGCAGTGCATACAGAACTTCTAGTTGAGGTATTATTGGATTGTAATTGTTGTGCACACTGTGACTATACACTGTGATTGTGAAATGTTGTAGTATGTGTATAAGGTGTATTACATGTGAGACTTACAAATACAGCTCCTACTGCCATAAGAGATTCATAATGTTGACTACAGTAGCTATCTTTGTATTGCCTGTATCTGTTTTGTTTTACATAGATTTTTGTTTTTTTTTTGTAAGGTCAAATAACTCTTGATACTAAAGAAATATTTTCATTGATCATTGCTTTTGTGTGTTTTCTATTTTCCTTATGTATTTTCTTGATTAACTGTCCTTGAAAAGAATCAATACACTGCATGCTTTCTTTGTGGATGACTGGACTTTATGTGTTAATAAACAGTGAGACACTGGAAAGAAAAGCTTATTGAGTTTTACTGTTATTTGCTTTTTTCCTTTTTATAAGTTGCCTTTAGCATCCATGGACTCACTGGGATTCCTAGGTCCTTAAATAAATAATGCAGATGAATATTTATATCTTTCCTGCAGATACATTAGAATTGCACAGTGGATATTTCACCTATTTAAACATCAACAGATTGCCTCAGGTTTTGTTGTCATTCTCTTGGAATCAACATGCAAGGATTTTATATAGATTTACTTTGTGCACTGGCACTCAGCCTTTTTTAATTTCCTGACACTAACCTGGCCAGCTCATGGATTGTAAATATAGTATGCATATGCCACTGAATTAAAATAGAGATAAATTGAATTAAAATTAATATATTCATTCACTTCTTTTTTTTTATAAGACGCTTTGGGAATAGCTTATGAGGCACTGTCAAAATGCATTGAACATCCAACTAGTTTATATTTAAATGTGTTAAAGAATCAAAAGGTGGATCTTTTATGATTCAGATTCATCAGTAAGTGAACAATACAATAATGTGCAAGACAAAAAGCGTGTGATAAAAGAACACCGTTCCTACTTTAGGCGTGTCATTTTAACACCATTGTCTGTACTGACTGCAGTGTAAATGAAGCTGCATGAATATGCTCCGCTGAGAACTAGTCCCGTAGAATAAAAAGGGAGAAAGACTGCTTATGGTGGACATGAGGGGAGGTGGATGGTCCAACAAATACAGGGCTTTCAACCAGGAGACTGGTGTTTAGTTTTGTAAATTATGTTAGTGATGTTTGTGGTGTGTTTTCTGTACTTATGCTATGTTGTTTCCAAACATATTTAACGTAGTTAATGAACTTACATTAAGCCCAGCCGTGACATTTTCCCTAAACCTAAGTGGTTTTGTTGCCTAGACCTAAGTGAGTAGTTTAGTTGCCCCCTGCTGTTAGTGTACCTTCCTACATATGTGTAATATTAATGTCTCTGCTTAGACACTATCATGCATTACTCACACACCCACCGGCAACGTATTACATCATCATTGTCAAGGTTATTAGGTCTTAGTGTGTGGGTTATGGGTTACATGTTTATGTTTTGCACTTCCTGTTTTATTTTGTATTCTAACATCCCTTCTACACCACTCACCTGCGTCCGATCGTCATTCCCCACCCTGATTGTGTCCACCTGTGTACAGTCAATCACTCCCCTCACGGATATTTAATGTGTGCTCCCCATTCATCCTGTGCTAGTTCGTCTTGCCTGTTTCACAGTGTTGAGCTTACCCGCATTTCCTCGTGTTAGTCTCAGTGTGTTTTTGATCCTCCGCCAGTTTTTGACTCTGTTTTTTGCCCAGTGATTTTGTACCTCTGCCAGTTTTTTGATTACCGTGTATCGACCCTTGCTGCATTAAAGACACCGATTTTTGCCTTATCCTGTGGTCTGTGAGTTTCTGCATTTGAGTCTGTCTGTGTCGTGAGACGTAACAATCATGATAACTTTCAAAAAATTTATTCCTCCTTTTTCGTTTTTTTTGTTGTTTTTTTTTTTCTACGAATGTCCAGCAACAAATGGCAATTTCTACTTGTTCCATGCATACAGTCTTTTCAAATTGATTAAACTGCCATCTTCACTGGAAAGCAACTTGTTTTGTTTTAGGCAACAAAACTACTTAGTTATAAAAAAGGATCAACTTGGTTAGGCTTAGGCAACAAACGTACTTAGTTATATTTAAGAAAAGATCATATCATTCAGAAGTGAAGTTACTTCAGTATTAAGTCATGTGACAAATAAATCAGCGTTGACTTCTGGTTCCATATTGAACACTATCTCCTGGGTAAAAGTCTAGTAGTCTTTTTACCCATCCATCAACCCAGTCCTTCTCCCTACATGATTCACTGCTCTTTAAACTTCCTGGTTCACGATTCTGTAAATTGCACACAAACTGGTTCTGGGATATAAACAAATTACGGTGCATTTCTTTTAGTAGGACTAGATATGAACGTTGTATGAGACTTGTCTGCTTCTGGTGGACAGATACATCAATTACATGCTTTGGCGTGATACTGTGGTACAGTAAGAGTTTTATTATTGATAATAATTATTGCCATCCAAAACAATGACCATGATTTAGTGGTTGAGAATAAATTCTATGTGAAGATCCTGAGTCGTCCATGTATAAGGTATTCAAGAAAACATTCATCTTCTGCTCATCTCAAGAGTCAGTTGTATATCTACATCTAAGGGACAAGAAGCAGTTGTCTGATGACCACCAAGCACACATGATAGAGACCACAGGTGGTTTAAAATAGAAGAGAAGATCTACACATTAATAAACCACTAAACCAGCCTGTTCAGGGTCATACATGGTTGGAGCCTATCTCAGCACATATTGGGTGAGGAGAGAAACACACTGTACAGGCTGCCAGTCTACCAGGAAATGAAGAGTCAGGCTAAAACAACCTTCCCTGAATGAAGAGGAAGGTGGTGACAGTACTTATCAGCAGCTATCAGGGTGTTGAGGTAGAGGTGGTGGTGTTTGACACTGAGAGGCATGGACACTGGACAGACATTTTTCCTTTGTACTTTCATTTGTTATTTACTAAGTAGTATTTTCATACCTGTCAAGTCATCACAAATCACTCATACGCCTCAAAGGGCTTTATAATATATATAACACCCTCTGGCCTTTCACTCTCATTTTGGATGAGGAGTCGGACGTGTAAAACCAAAACTCTAACAGAAGAAACTTCAGGAAGAAAAAGTAAAAAAAATTAAATATGAAGAATGGATGCAGGAGGACATTGAGCAACTTCAGGTGTCGCCAAACTGATTCACACAACCTCCTCTCCATCATGGAGACCTGGAAAGAGGACTGATAACCAGGATTCACAAGTGGTAAATCTCAGATGGATTGATACTTTATTTGTCCCTGTGGTTTGCAGCACAAGGACAAGACATTTCATCACAAACCCAATCACATAAGTCAACACGACATACTCGTACACATACACATACTTCACAACAAACAGCAAATTAGGTGTAAGAGGGAACTATGTATGCATATACAGTATATACTCATACACATATACAGTACATATGCACATACATACCTACATACATAGATATACACACACATACAGAACATGCACATAAAGGTGGTTATTTAAAATAGCTAGAAAAGTTAGGATGGGCCAGACAAGCTGGACCAGGAAGGAGAGGTCAAAGTGAATGGGAGATAAAGTGCATTGCCTGTTTAAAAATGCAATGACTTATAGGAAAAAGGAAAACTTGAAGCTATTTGTACTGAATAGAGGGCAATAATGTCTTCATCGTTCTGTCTGGACGTCACAATTTTTCTGATCGTCTTTTTCTGTGCCTCAGTAGGGTTACCAAACCAGCACATGATAACAGAAGGTTTCAAAACTTTCAATAAATGCACAGCAAAACATTAGAAAGAATTTGTTGTGAACATTAAAGATATAGCAATTTGTTAAAAAAGTACATTTTTTGTTGTGTATTAGTGCTTCTAAATTCAGTCCACAGGTCCCATTTAAGCTTGTGTTCAAGTACAATGCCAAAGTACTTGATGTGTGACAGACTATAGTGGCTCCCTACTGACAAAAGTAGGGTTATCACTATTGATTCAAGCGCACCTTTCACACAGGTGGGAGATTACAAACTCACAGGGGCAGAGTGAAACAAGGAAAATGCACACAAAAGAGAGATAGAAGAGGATAGGCTGAATGAAGTACCAACAGAGAGAAGCCTCAGAGAAGCCTGAGTGAACAAAGAGAGAGGTTATGGGGGGAAACAAGGGAGAGAGAGATAGGCGCCCAACTATGCCTGTGTGGTACAAACAAACTGATGGTTAGAGAGACAAACACTTACTATGAACTCTGTATACCACGAGTTGATTTTGTATTTATACATCCATCCGATCCCAGGTGGCATTGGGCGAAGGCAGGGTACACTCTGGACAGGTCGCCAGTCCATCACAGGGCACAAAGAGACAGACAACCATTCACGCTCACATCCACACTTTCAAGTAATTTAGAGTCATCAATTAACCTAAATTGCATGTCTTTGGACTGTGGGAGGAAGCCGGAGTACCCGGAGAAAACCCACGCTTACATGGGGAGAACATGCAAACTCCTGCACAGCCAAATGCTGAATAATAACCAAAAAGGCTATTATAAACTTTCATGAAATGAAAACACACTGTAAAACAGTTATAGTTCAAAGGCGGAAACATGTACAACACCCAGACCACACTATGCCGTAGTAGCGACCTGTCAATCACAAGGTAGTCACGCCGTAAAGCACACCCTGCTTTATTTGAATCTAAATGGGACCATAATTGACTAAATGAACATCATGCTGTATTGATGAAGACTTGAAACTAGCGACTGTTTGACTGAATGTTTACTGAGGTAATGAGAAGTAGGATCATTTTCTCATAGACTTCTATACAGTCAGACATCTTTTTGCAACCAGAGGAGTCGCCCCCTGCTGGGAAATGCAAGTTTGAGGCACTTCAGCATTGGCTTCACTTTTCAGACCTGGAGTTGACTCTTGGTTTTATTCAAGTTCTACTGGTTTTATGATACAAAACAATAAGCTATTGATCACAAAAACATTATTATTGTTATTTCTTGTCTTTTATTCTTCTTGAATGTAAAGCAGTACTGTGTAGAGTACTGTGAAGCTACAATATTTTCCTCTGTAAAGCACTGAAGTAAAGGTAACAGTGTCATCAAATGCATCATTAGATGTCCATTATGTAAGGCACAGTGACCCGCTGACTGCTTGTATAGCTTTATGTAAACCCACCGCAGTGGGTTAAATAGGTCATTCGCATTCTGATTCACATACACAGTTTAACAAGCTCCAAACCATTTACCATGTGTAATAGTAAGAGCAGTACCTGACCTTTATTTCTATCAACGTCATCACACAGTGTGCGTCACTCTTATTGTTTTGCAATTAGCGAGCCCATGCTTCTCCTGATTTGGCCAATAAGTTCTTGTTTAGCATTGCAAGAGCTTGTGAAGATTGACGCCTCTTATGCTAATTTTCTTATGGGCCGCTATTTGAAGCTGGAAAACTATTATTTTGCTTATTATTGTCCTTGCTTATTGTCCACATTAGTCTCTGTGTTCTAGCCCCTGTGGCTGAGGTGTCAGTTAGTGTAGGTGTGTTGTTGTCCCTCCCTGTACTTTATTTTCCAAGAGAAACCTACTATTAAGTTGCACAAATAAACAACATATTCAAACACATATATTGTGCTGCCGACGGGCCACAGCTTCTCGTTGTTTGGCTCTAATGGGCCATTTCTCAGTAAGCGTTTATACAACACCATTACTCCTCAAGATTGCATTTCCATTTACTCAGCAGCCACATTCACATATTATTTTTTGGTGCCTTGTAGTGCAAATAGTGGTAATCATTATACCTTCCCAATATTTCTCTTACCTGAAAAAGGGAAATAACACAAGAGGCTGTAGTATGTAATACAAATATGTACAATCCCTTCAAATAAAAGACAATTTATAGCACAGCTCAATGCAAATAAAAGGTGGTTTCTGTAAAATAGTGAAGATTGATTTTTTTTTAAAGACCTGTACCAATTCAGAGTTTTTTGGATTTAACTTATTTTTCATCAGCAAAATTGAGCAAGTAAGATCCCATACTGATCTGCTTATACAAGGTGTTATTTCACATAATGCATTTCAAAGCCTCTCCTCCTCAGTAAAAAAAATGAAAGATTGTTACTGTCAGCACCCAAAAGATTTTTGTTTTACCAATGTGTTTTTTGGCTCATAGGCGGCATGTTAACAGTAACCACCATGCAGTAGAAAGTGGGGTCACATGGTTGGCATCACAGGGGTGGAAGAGAGTTCAGAATCAATTTTGGATATTGTAGGAACAATACTGCGATAAGTCATAACACTTATGGGATGAAAAATTACCTTTTCCTTAGACAACCTGTAATGCATCTTGGACTTTTTTTTTCCCCCAGAGCACAGGAAAGATATTTTCGCTTCCGGCAAAAATCAATCTGCAGATGAATGCACTCCTGCCATGAAAGAGCACACCTGACTGGCTATGACGTCAGGGTAGACTTTTTAGCCTCTGCACGATGTATGCATAAGCTCTCAGGATTCCCTGCATTCTTTGTTCCTCTCATCAATGTAAACAGCAGGGATCTGCTCTGAATTCCACAGACCACAAAATGGTTTTATTATCTCATGGTGTCCAGCCTGAGCCCAACGTAATTGTGTCTTGTCGTTTTTTGTGTTCCCGTTGTGACCATAAACGTGTGAACGTTGACTCACAAGCTTTCACAACAAATGAGTCACACATGAGGTGGATGTAACAGTTTGAGTCATTCCCCGTTGCCATGATTTAGTCAGTTACCGGCAACTGGAATACACTTCAAGGTAATATTGTTCACATTTTTAGATTACTCATTTAAAATATGGATTACATCCACAGATCTTGTAAAGAAGGTGCTGAATAAAAGTGTGGCTTTCCCTCAAAAAAAAACAAAAAAATTATGAATGTGAATTAATCATTTTAAACATTTTGATGGGTCCAAAATGAATGTTTTCTTTATCTCTGCTGAGGATATCTGACATCAGTTCCCACTTCTAACAAGGCTTGTGAACCAATAGTATAACAACGTTAGTATCACGTGGTTTCTTTGTGCAGTCAGTTCCAAGAAAAAATGATAAATGGCTGAGTTTGATGCTCGTGTCTCCATTAGGCTGCAGAATAAGTGAATATTTACTGTGGCAATAAGTGACAACTGATGTTAGCACATATTAGCTGTCTTAGCCTTATCATCTTAACAACATCCATCCATCCATCATCAGCCGCTTATCCTGTCCGTTCGACTCCATCGCAGGGCACACAGAGACAGACAACCATTCACGCTCACATCCATCAGTTAACCTAAACTGCATTTCTTTGGACTGTGGGAGGAAGCCGAAGAACCCAAAGAAAACCGGGGAAAAAAGGGGGAGAAAAAGAAAACTGCAAAAAAAAGAGAAGGAGGAGAAGAAAACCATTCTAAACTAAGATTAGCTTTAGTTGAATTTGTATTTTGTTTTTCTACTTTAGCCTGTTCCCTTGACTGTTTGCCTTCTGGCTGTATACCTGAGCTGCATGCACACTGAAAAGGAAAGTCATTTTCTCTGAAAGAAAAACTAATCTGCACAAGTGGATTGATAATGCTTGGTTACGTAATCTTCCCAGAGTGAACTTTGGGGGGCATCCACCGATGTGCTGGCAGCACAAGCAGACTGGTACCCGTCTCCCTTCATGTTGCTACCGAGTAAGCGATTAAAATATGCAGGTTGTGCTATGAACTGGCAACCATTTGTTGTGAAGTCAATGCAATGAAATGGGGGGAGGGAGAATGCAACATCTAGTGGCTGTTATCAGTGTTATTGATTGTACCTTTAAATAATTATTTACAAAGTCAGACTATTGTCTCCCCAGTGTGTATTATTGTTGGCATGGTGGGAGAGCTGTGTTTGAAAATGTCTAGGTGTTACTAAAGACATTATGTAAATTAGTGAAACATTAAGTTCTACCCCTGCTGAATGTGCTTGGCTTGAACTTCATGTTGATCTATTCCTTACATAGAGATGGGGCTGTTTGATGTAGGAACCATTGTCCTTAAATGGTTGAGCACTTTGACTGTCACCAGAGGCAGATCCAGCGGGATGACTCTGTCCAGGAGGACACATCTGACATTAACAAGAAGTTGCGTCTTTCTTTATTTATTTCTTCTCCTCCTTGCTGAATTTGGTGGGCTCATAACACAGAGATCTTTCTTTTCCTTAAATGGGAACTAAATTTCACCTTTCAGAAAAATTGCAAAATTCACTTCACCATTTATTCACCAAATTGTTATATCCATTTGGAGGAAAACTGTCATTGTTATTAAACTAACACAGAGCCCCATGATACCACTTTCTGTGATACGGCAGCAATTTCTGCATTAAAAAAATCAACTGGATTCTATTTTTGGAGTATCAAATACACCCTGCCTGAAAGGCGGCTCTATAAAAGCGTGTAGCTTGCTCATTCGTGGAGGACAACAGCTGTACTCAGCTTGGATTTGCACCAGACTCACAGCAAAAACCCTGTCAAAACGCATAAATATCCATACGGACTTTTCCAACCGCACCGACAGCATAATCCACTTCTCTGCCCTTGATCTGTATGTTCAGTATGTTCCACCCAGTTTCTCCACAGCGTGGTTAAATATAGTAGAAGTGTACTGTACCATTGCTTTTTCATAGCTCTTAAGAAGTGTATTTAGCAATTTAAAGACAAAATGGGGATTGTTTGTGCCTCCTGGCTCTACCTAAATGACTGACATGAGTGCTATTGATCTTCTCATCTAACTCTCAACAGGGAAGCAAATAAGTGTTTTTTTCTTTAAAGCGAGGGTAGGCCGAGTGTTGTTGGCATCATTGGGCAAAAACTCCATAAAAGCCTTTCAACATATTGTAATTCAAGCACTCTGAGAGACTTCTGCACCTCCTCATGGCTCTGTTTTCAGGCTTTAGAAAATCTAGCCCATAGCGGGAGACTTTGGCCATCACTTCAGAGACAGAGCGTTCTTATTGCCTGTGCGTTCAACAGAGGCAGCTGTCAGTCACTTGCAAACTTCGCTGAAACGGTAAAACTAGGCAGCGCTGATCAAATATGAATCAATATTCTGTTACTGTAATGCTTCTTTCTCATATAAAATGTTTTCAGTAGTGTAACTGTTTAGCTGTAAAATGAGAAAGTTTGCTCCGGCTGGTGGGCGTTGCTTTGCACCTCTTCAACTGATCTCAACATGGCTGCCAGGTCACAACATTTCTCATTTCACAGCTAAGCAGTACGCCACAAGTGTTTCTGAAAACATTTTACATGAGAAATAGGTATTAGAATTGGAATTAGGTAACAGAATATTGATTTCTTTGATCAGCGCTGCCTAGTTCGACCATTTGATTGGAGTCTGTGAGTGACTGACAGCTGCTCAGAGACGGCAGGCTCCAGCTATGTTCTGATTGGTTGATCCCACAGATGCCATGACGACACCATAGGACCCAGAGGCACGTGATTTTTTTTTTTCAGATAACCTGTCTCATGCACTACTGTCAGGATATAATGATAATTTTATAAAATAACGTAAAAAAATAATGTAAAATCATATTTGCTCCATTTGTACCTATTGCTACTGTAACAAAGACCAGGAAAACAAATATAAATGTCAACTATCATATCTCATCTATTGACATGTTATGTAGTTATGTCACTTCATATTGCGGCTGTAATTGAAACACCCTAATACTGTGTTCTTCAGTAGCATGCAGTATATGGCAGTTAAAGCAATGTACTGTATTTTGCAGTATGCTAGACCAGGTTTTAGCTTTTAAAGCAACTCTTAAAGCATTGGACAAAAAACAAACTTGTACAAACTATTGTAATATTAGAACTAATTCTAACAGCTCAATGAGGGGAAACGGGAAAACATTACTCAACAAAATTTACTCAAACTGCTTTTTCAGTTACAGAAACAAAACAGTGGACTGATCTCCCTGCAGATATTATAGTAATGTTGAAAATGGTGGTGCTGTCTCAGCAGGTATCTCTCCGCCCCGTCAGAGTGTCCTTCCTCTTCCCTCTCCTCTCCCTCGCCGCTCTGCAGCCGGTCTGTGAGCGTCAGCGCCCAGCTGGAGAGCGAGCTACGCCTGCAGGCGACTGTGGAGCTTTTCAATTCAGTTCAAAAGGCAGATAAACACAGTTTCCACTCAATCTATAATGGACATTTATGTTGTGATATAAAATAAACTATCCGTCAACAAGGAAATAAAGGCCGCTCATCTACGAGGAGCAAATGTTTGATTCACCATCTAATATTGTCAAAATTTTCTGAATTAAATTTAGTGATGAAATAGCTACAAAAACCATAAAAAGCCAGCTGTTGTGGGTGTAACTGTAGCCTGTAGTGGTCCAGGGCATTGCATTGTGGGATACAGTAGGTGAGATAGACTGGTCTGATGCATACTGGAAATTTTCTCAGAATCAGCACGACATGTGGGTACATTCTACTAGTACAGTATGCAGTTTCGAAAACAGCCATGGTCTTAGGTTTCGGTTGTAGCATGTTTCCTGTTTTATTTTGTAGGTTTCTTCCCTATATGTCATGTTTTGTTTTACTTCCTGCCTTTGTGTTTTCCCACCCTGATCAGCCTCACCTGTCTGTAATTATCTGCACTCACCTCACCTGTTCTCACTTCTGCAGTTAGTCAGTCACCACTTTAGTTCATTTGCTCTTTGTCAGTTTGTTTTGTTACCAAGCTGATTTTGGACCATGAGTTGTTGTTTTTTTTCTTTGTTTTGTTAATAAATCATCAAACTGTCCCTGCTCACACCTCTGCCATTCATTCTTCATTTGGGTCCAAACCTACTTTCCTGAAATGTGCATGACACATCTGTCTTTAAACTGTGTATCACAGCTCAATAAAACACCCAGATGTCAAGTATGCAACCTTTGTGTCACTCCTTTGCCTTAAAAAGTGTAGACAGAAAATGCTCAGTATGGGTAGATTTTTTCCACTCCTTCATTTCATGAAGAAACAGAGGCAAGAATCTCCTCTTTAGATCAACCGGTGTGTAGGTCTTGCCAGGAGCTAGCATGTTCAGCAGACTAATGAATTTTGGACGTCTTTCCGGGGCTGTTAAGACCACCACCTCTCTCAGATAGCCGTTTAATCTGATGTTTGTCCACTTCATGGCCTACAGCTTTGCAAGCGAGCGAGATCCTGTGACAGCAAATCGTTGGCTGGTCATGAATAATGATTCACTCGAGAACAGCTTAATCAATACTGTTCCTTTAACACCTTAAATGAAGAACTGTTCATTTGTCTACTGTGTTTTTATTTCAAAGAAAAACTCTTTTAAATTGTTCATATGGTTGTTTGGCTATAACTTCAATTTAGCAGATTATTTTTTCACTGTTACACATGCAAACTCAGCTTCTTTTTAAATAGTACGTTTTAAAACCAAGCTAATGCTCTTTCTTTATTGACCCTTGGTTAAGTCTCGACCCTTAAACACAGACTGACCAATCATAGTGTAGCATCGGCTAGCTCCTACCAGAGACAGCTCTGCTCCGTAGACTCTCATGCAATCGTTTCAGATCTTCTTCATTTTCAGCCTCTTTCTGTGGATTTCCGAGCTAGTCATGTTTAAACATTGTGGCTGGGGCACATACTCATTACCTGGAGAGGTTGTAAGGTGATACATATTTCTAAAACATTACATTTTGACCTAATAACCCATGGGGCTAACATTAGTTTTTGCTTTTTAATGATTGTTACAGTAAAGAAAGGCCGACCCAGCCTTACAGAAGCAGTGTAGCTCCTTAATTTCATTGTCTTGTGTTGTAAGGGCACGGCAATAGTAAGACCTGCTCGGAACGGTTGGTGTAGCTGCCATCAGAGTCACTTAATGGTCAGTGTTGTTCATAAGTTCAACTAAAAATAAGAATAATTTAAGATTGAAAATGTATACTTTTCTGTTTACTCCCCCTGAGTTGTGGCCAATGAGGTACGGGCAGTATGTTTGTTACTGCATGATGTTAATTGATTGAATTAGCTAACGCCAGTGTGTGTGTGGCTGAAATCCTGTTTATGTGATGTTAGTTGAACAACATATCTTTTGAGGTATATGGATTAGGAAAGTTCGGTTGTGTTGGTGATATTTATTTTAATGTTTGTTCGCCATGAGAATGTTATTTCTCTAATTTCTGTATTTCATTTGTCTAGTTTAGTCTGGTTTCAAAACATGCTTGACAGCACGGATGTGCGAATAAATGCCTGTTGCCAAAAGAACACCTTGTGTCCATCAAGAAACTGGACGGGAGCTATAACTGGGAGTACCTTAACATTTATAATTGTGCTGTTTTACCTTTGACATAACTGAAGTAATTGCAACTGACCCTTCCTAAGTCCCACCCCTTTTCACTCTGAGCTCCAATAATAGTTAGGCAAGCTTGAAATCTGTTTAACATAAAAACATCTGAGAAGCAGTCATTGGAAACTGAAATATCCAAAATACTTTGGATGTGTAACAACTGGGAATACAGGCGTGAACAGGACTCAAATGCACGACTCAAAGAGCAGAGAGTTTTCAAAAAGATAAAAGTCTTTACTGTTGTCAAAAAGGGTTCGGTGCACAGGCAGGCAAAAATCTCAGGCAAACAAAACCAAATGGGCAGACAAGGCAGGGTCATGAAACAGGCAGAGTATGAAAAACACAAGAAGTCAAACACTAGCACAAAGGCTGGACGCTATCACACAAGGATCAAAGACGAACTGGCAACACGAGGAAGGGAGGACACGTTATATACTGGTGGGGGCGAGACACAGGTGGACACAATCAGGGGCGGGGAAGACAATCAGACACAGGTGAGATGATGAAAAGTAGGTCGGGGGACGTGGAGACACACGAGGGCAGGAAGTGCAGTGAATCTGAAACGAGAGGGAAGGTTAGTGCTTTCAAAGTAAAACAGGAAGTGAACAATAATGAAAATGAAAAGACAAAAACAAACATAACCTAAGAGTTGAGTGGCGTAACAGCATGGATGAACCATCTTTCAGTTAATGAAGTCAGTGACAACAGCAAAAACTATCCAGTTCTGATATAACTGATGCTATTACAGCATCCATGCTAACCTTCTCAGGAGCATTGTTGGTTAAAATGAACAGCTGCCTCTCCGTGTCGTCACACACACCTATGTCCCGGCCATAGCTGCAGTAGCTTTTCACGGGATGCTTATTAGTCCGGTCACTGGCTTACCACCCTCGCATTCCTTGAATCTTGACAAGATGGATTTTGGCGTGATATGTGATCCAGCAACTGATTGTGATCTTGTGTCCAGCTGCGGTGCAAGGTAATCATTAATGTGGTGGCATATGGATGCATAATAAGAACTGGATACCAGACCCTAAGAGGGAGGGTATTCAGCCCAATGAGAACTGCTGGCTTGGCACATACGCCAGAAAAGTTTTTTAGCTTCTGGGTTTACTTATGGGTTGTGCGGCCCACTGCAATGTGCAGTAGCATTTCTCCCAGTGACCGTGCCTGCGAGTTGCTGCTCGGCCCACTGAATTCACATAATTATGAAGTCATAGATGTTTAAATGGCTTTTCTCAGCTTGAGGAAAGTTTTACAAATATAAAGCCATGGATCAAAAATTCATCATAGAAAGTGTCGTGATCTGCCTTGTTTGCAGTTCAAGATGTCATGTCAACAGTTTTACAGACATCTCTTTTACAATGGTCATCTATGGGGGATTTTTTTATTGCAGTATCGCAAATGGCCACTGGAAATTAACTGGCAGCTACAATGTGCACCATATCCTGGTGTTGATATTGATCCATGCACATAAGCAAAAAAGTTTTATAGCTTCCAGGTTTACTTCTTTGGTATGCAGCCCACTGAATATGCACAGTACTATTTCTCCCACTCAGCCTGTAGGCTTCACATTGTGGTGTCACAGATGTTTAAAGTGCTTTCCTCAGCTCAGCTCGAGGACAGTAATTTTGTACAAATATAAAATCTCCAGGGATTCAAAACTTAATTTTAAATTTATTTTTTCATTGCAACACCAAGTAGCCACTGTAAAAATTGAAAAAAAAAAAAAAAAAATGCCATTGGAAGTAAGGCTGAGCAGCGATGCCCAGGTCTTATTATACATCAGTGTGACAATGTAACCTGTAATCCTTATGGGAAATCTGAGCATGATCATATTACAGGACATAATTAAGTACAATGTGTGCCATACTAATCTTTAAAGCAGCATCACATCGTACAGAGCATCCCCACCAGGCATGAAATCCAACAGGAAACCAGCCAGTGTCTTGAGTTGTTAGACTCAACCCTCTCGTCACGGGCTGATGTAGTCATGACAGGCTGTCATGGTCCAGATTTTACCACATCAGAAAGTTTAAGAGGAGGAGAACAAGTAAACAAAGCTGGACATGTCTACAAGTTATCAACCTGCCAAAATCTTCCATCAATAACAAACTCACCAGCTCAAGTACCAGCGGGCTTGAGACTTTTGTCAATCATCCATCCGTTACTGTCTACTGTCGGTCAGGACGCTCATTGTCAAACATGAAGGCACTGTGAGGATACAAGAGACGGATCACTTTGGGCAAGGGGAGAGGGTTATCAAAGATTGAACAACAGACCAAATTCATGGCATTCATTTAATTAAAAATTGTATACTTTCGCTCTTATCCTTACAAAGGAGATACCGTTTTATATTCCTGTTACTATCTGACAATGATATTCTTCTTGTCCTATTAATTTAAGACAACTTTCTTTTGACCTACAATGTAATCTGATTAAGTCAGCTATATAGATAAAAATGGAACACATTCATTATTAATCAAAATAAAACAGGTAAGTAACCTATTTGAAATTTCTTTTAATGCCAAATTGCCCCAATATTTACAAAATCTATTGAAAAATACTTTATTATAAGCATTAATTGATAATTATATTCTGCTATTTCTCAAAGCTGGTGATTTATTAAATACATTTCCAGGAAATAAATCCAAAGATTATTGATATGCTTTATTTCCATGTCTGCTGGTCAATAATTAGCAAATAACTTTATTGAATTTCTTTAAAAACTCCCTGAATCATTGCATTAGCTACCAGATTACATTTGTGTAGACAGTAAGTCAGACAATGGTGAGATTTGTGTCTGATCAGAAGTGTCCTCTATTAGTTTGGTTTTCAAGCCTTAGGGCCCAATTTTAACCATTATATGCTATTTTAGCATATAATTATTAAATATTTACATTAAAGTAATTTTTGATCAACTTTGACGTAAATATTGGGGTAATTTGGCAGTAAATCCAAAGAAATTTCAAATAGGTTTCTTGCTTTTCATCTAATTAATAATTTATCATTTAAAAAGTCATTTGCGGACCTGTAAAATGAAATGTTACCCTAATAAGTGTGTATGAACTGTTGTATTACTCTCTTGTGCCTTTGAAAACCTCGTTTCTTTATGCTGTATTGCACCGGTCATTTATTGTCCAAATCCAATGAGACTGTCTGTGTCATGGAGAGGAGAGTAAAGGAGAACAAGATGTTCTGGTTTGCTGGCTTCGGAAATAGCTTCTCCTCCACCCTAGGGATAAGAAGAAAATGAAGAGAAAAGTCCTTCCCAGTTTTTGTGTTAGCATCTTGTCTGTGCTTTATTGTGAAGGCATCCTGGACTGGAGTGATGCCCTGAGTGGTTTAAATACTTGTGTGTATACTACTAGTCAGAAACACTGCCATACACACACACACATGCAGTAGTGGTACATTTTAATAGGCTATCAATCTGGCTTTAGACGTTGGTACAGAAGCCATGTTTCTGAGATATAAAACATGTAGGGCTGTCAATCGATTATAATATTTAACCTTGACTAATCACATGATTGTAATGTTATTAATTGCAAATTAATCCTTTTTCATTCAAAGTGGGCAACTATGCTTGTTATAAGCAAATGTATGTTTATACTGGAAATCTATATTGGAAATCAATTAACACATTTGACTATTGACTACAACCTGCATGTGATTATCATAAAGTGGGCATGGTTGAAAATTGCCATGACAGTTTTCCCTGAAAATTTAGCTTACATTTTGAGCGTTATTTGACAAATACAAAATGATTTACAGACACAATGTCGCTATTAAGTTTATACTGAGGCACTTTTGCCTTTTGGCAAAAAAAATCTTATGTGGTGGATTACTGCAGTATAATTAACTCTTCTTGTCAGTACAATAATATCTGCTTTGAACTGGAACTTTTAGTATATATTCAGAATCAAGGATTATATACAGTTATGTTTTGTTGAATAAAACTCAGGACAAACTGAGGTGAAATTTCATCCCAGTAAAGTACTCAACACTAAAATAACCCCCAACATGACCTTTGAAATGACAAGTTGTGAATCATTTCGAACATCTTCTGACCTTTTGTCCACTTTCTTGTTTGTTGTACAATGAAGCATGACAGCTTAAAGTGGATTACTGCAGTGGGAGGCTGCACTGCTCAGAAAAATACTTTACCTCTTGCAATAATGACCATCCCCCCTCAGCCGAGAAAGGTGAATATAGTGTTACCCTAAAGGCCATTTTTCCCAAACCTTTAACCAAGTAGTTAACCATCGGGTTGGCAGATCATAAAACACTCATGAGTCATTTTTTTCTTCACGTCAGTCATGCTGGAAAACCAAACTAAAAAAGTTGTTTTTATTTTAAATTTTTGGTATGAAATGATAAATACTGGGTTGACATTTGCAAGGATTGAAAAGGTTTTTCTAACCATGTGTTGTTTCATGAATTTGTAATACAGGTACACACTGTTTAAAATATGATGATATTCCCTACAGTGAGAGTAACAGTGCAGAGGAATCTGAGTTATCTGAATTATATTTGGTGCAGATGGACTATGACTGATGTTACCATATAAACACAGTATGATTACAATAATAATTTCTTCTATTGAAAAAAAAATGTTTATAAAGCAAATCAATTTTCAGTCTTCAGCTCCTGAAAATTGATTTTCAAACCTCTCTGGCTCAGTCTCTATCCATGGAAATTGTAAACAGTGGTGGTGGCAATGTATTGTGAACCACAATTCCCAATCTGCAGACTGACTGTGGTGGCTCAGAACATAAATATTCCATGCATGCATCTGTGCACTTACGCTGTATAAGAAACAACGAGGGAGTGAATAGCGTGAAGAGTATCAGACACTGTGTCAAGCACATAGTGAGCTTTGACGAAGCTGTCATGCTCCTTATGTTACCAGTTAATGTATCCAGCCTTTAGGGAAATGCAGTCATCCATGTTATGTGTAGGAGGGAGTCAGTCTTTGGAATAATTCATTCTTATCTGAGCTAATATTCTGGTATTCCTGTTGCAGACGTCTATTGCTAATAGGGCAGTCAAATTTAATGCAATAACAATGTGTTAATGGAAATTAATTTTAGCACCACTAGTTTCTTTAATGCTAAACGCAACTTGAGATTTTCAGGTTGTAGCAATTTCAGATTTAAAGCTAGAGATAGATTCTGGCATCGTATGAAACTGGAAACCCCAAGGAAGCCATCGGTACCATCCATTACATATTAAATGCTACATAATGCTCCAAACCTACGCCAAATTTTCGCAAGGAAAAAGGGGTCCCTTGACCTCCGACCTCAAGATATGTGAATGAAAGTGGGTTCTATGGGTACCCACCAGTCTCCCCTTTACAGACATGCCCACTTGATGATAATCACATGCAGTTTGGGGCAGTTTGTTATGATTTGAGCATATTTTGATGCTAAATGCAGTACCTGTGAGGATTTCTGGACAATATTTTCCGAATTTCCCTCCGGGGATTAATAAAGGTTCATTTTATCTTATCTTATCTTATTTGTCATTGTTTTGTGCTGTTAATTGGTTTCCAATAATAATATATACATATATTTGCATAGAGCAAACATATAAGGGTATTAAATACTTGACAAATCTCCCTTTTATGGTACATTTTGAACAGATAAAAAATGTGTATTAATTTGCTATTAATCAGGATTAACTATGGACAATCATGTGATTTATTGAGATTAAATATTTTAATCAATTTACCTAATTTTACATTAATTGCTACAAAAAAACATTATAATTTTAGAAAATTGTCATCACAGTCATGTCGGCCTTGCATTTCTAATACCTTAAACAGTCTTAGAATATATTGATTTGGTTAAGTTATTGTTGTAAATTGTGCTTACTCATAACTGTGCTGTGGCTCAGGAAGTAGAGGGGGTCATCCACTAATCACATAATCAGTAGTTTGAGCCCCGGCTCCTCCACTCTGTACATCATCCCAAGGCCCTTGGCACCACTTAAGGATTAGGCACAAAACCACCATAGTTAGGATGAGGAAAGAACTACATGGCTGGGCTCAAAACTGCTATGTTTGAGTGAAAATGACACTGAACATTGTGAACACGGGACACAAACGAACAGCTGACTGTACCATGAAAGTGAAACCTAACACGCATGACACAAGCAGCGGTCTCCTGGTCCCCTGCCATTTTACCAACCTTCAATAAATGCATGTGTGCATAAGATACAATGTAGAGAAAACAAGTCAGCGTCACCCTCAGACCTTTAGAAAGACTGACATCAATCTGAGTTTGTTGCTTTTTAAGAACTGCTCCAGATGCTCAGGAGGGAGCCTCCTCCCCTCTCGTCTCCCTCTGATGGTGCTGTGGGTGTCTACAACAGCCCTGCCTTGTCTCTCCCTGTTTTCATCTAAATGAAAACAAAACAGTAGCTCACCATGCCGAACCCATGCCATGAACACACTTCTCTGCAGCTCTATGTGGATTCATCATAGAAACCGCACGGCTCACATATGGTCTAATCTATAATAAGGTTGAGACCTTTGACCTTGAAGTCCATTCATGTCCTTTACATATTAATCAAACCATTCAGTGACCCATTCTTAGCAGGACCTCCATCCCTGCCGAGGCATTATACACCTCTATCCAACAAAAGACCTTTTGCGCTTCCTTTTGTGGATTGTGCGTCACCAAAGACTTGGCAGTGTCTCATTGTACTGTACATACTATATTATGGTATGTAATCTTCACATAGTATGCTTGTTATAATGCTCAGTCGCATTAGCGAGGTATGGAGACATTATCCTGTGAAATAGGAACAAAAGCAAGGCACTCACAAGCAAACATGACATCTTGTTAGATTTTCCCAGAAAAACAGGCCTGGGCTCTTAATATTAAAAGCGATCTACTGACTGAACCCAGAAAGTTATAGAAAAGGGTTATAGGTTAGGTTACAACCTGTTCACACATTGGCAATAAAAAACGATTAAAACACATATTTTTTATGAAGAACAAAACATGTCACCTTCAGCGATAATGCGTTAGCCGAGGAGTTAGACATCGTCATTTTAATAAATAATAGGTGACCGGTCCAGTAATGCTGTCAAAATATTAGAAGCCGACCCAGTTTCCCCAGTGTTTTCCAGTGTTTTCCCTGCCCATTGTTTCCTGTGTTGTCTTCCCTGTGTGTGCAGGTATGCGTGGTTTCCGGCCTCCTCCTCTGGGCGTATGCGGCTGGAGCACCTGAGAGTAATCACCAATTACAACGTTTGCAGTACATCAACCCTGGGATTCCTTCCATACTCCGACAGATCCTTCAGTCACCCTCCGTGGTAGCGCACATCTCAAGCCTAATACCTTTGTTTGCCTTGTTCGAGTTTACAGTTTTTTGAACTTGCCTTGTTTTTTCCTGTGTCCAGCTCTACAGTCTGCCAGCCATCACTCCATCCCCATTCCCTGACAACCACACCACACTGTGTTCAGCTCCGGGGGGATTTTGGATTTGACGCCTTGTCTCTTACCTGTTCACCCATCGCCCATTCCCATCCGAACCAGAAGCCCCCTCAACCCACAAACTATTCCCCGCAATATTAACATAAATTATTTGATGAATAAATCCTCTTTAAATGTTTCGGGTCTTCCGTGTTTTTGTCTACCTATTGCCACATCATAACACATGCAGACACCGTCTGTGTCTGTTAAACAGTTGATGGAAGATGTGGCTTCTAGTCGAAGGAGCTTTTGAAATCTACCGCCTGGGTAGAAACTGAACTGCAATCTGACAGCAGGCCACAATCCCAATCTAAAAACCCATGTTATTTTAGAGTAGACTTGTATAAAACACTCTTCCTGGGGAGTTCCCGGTTGAAGGTGAGATAAACTTTGTTCCATGCTGGTCAAGGATGTGCTGTCAAAATATTGGTTTGGCCAAACTCAGGAGTGATGCCTGATGTTACTGACGCCATCTCCAAGTGAGATAAACTGGAAAATGCCATTCACTTGCCAAACCATCCACATGAGACTTCACCCAATATTTCCCATTTTACACTGAACAATAAGAAAAGTGGTCTGCTTCCTCCAATTAGTTTAATGGCTGTGACATCATCATCATACATAAAAACTGTGCAGTGCCACAATCTCGTCACTGAATGGACGGACTGTTCAGAAAAATATGACTGGTAACTGTATTGTGTCAGCAGGGTAAAACTCCATTCTGTCCATAGAAGTGTTGTCTATTACATATCTCAATGCTTCTGTTGTCAAACTGCATGACTATAATACACAGTCATTATTGACAGTTATGGTATATAATTTTGCTATCTATTAAAGGGATAGCTCGGGTGTTTTGAGTGGGTTTGTATGAGGTACTTATTCATAGTCTGTGTATTACCTGCTGTGGACAGTAACAAAACATATTTAATCCACCTAAAAGAATCAATATCAGTTTAAGTATATGCTATATTCAAAATATTTTCACCGGTTTACCTTGTCATTAGAAAGCTATACAGTATACGTTACTGGGAATTGAAACAGTTTTCTATGCTTTCACCAAAACAATCAGACTCCACTGAAAAAAACACAGGAGTTGCTGGTCTACCGCTGCCTTGATTGGATTATTTGTGTTGTTGTGTGGCTTTGGTTAGTTTGGATTCGCCAGGTCATACATCATCTACTGTAGGTAATACACTGACTATGGATAAGTACCTCATACAAACCCACTTCAAAACACCCAAACTATCAGTCCATTCTCTTTCCCAGGGTATTAAATACTGAGGCCTTGTCACAGTCATTAGCATTCAGTACCGCTGCACACGGCACCCTTAAGCACCAGTAGGAAATGCACCTGGCGTTCCATTAACTATAATGTAAACCCATCTACAGCAACAGCAAACACTCCGAGAAAATGCAGTGAAAGTGTAGTGACGTAGTTTAAAGAGCGAAAGAGACACACCGGGCAGGCAGGTGGGGTGGTGGATGGGCCTAACGACACAAAGCTTTCATCCAGGAGACCACAGTTTATATCCTGTGCATTACGTTTCACTTTCATGTTACATTTAGCTGTTCATTTGTGTCCCATGCTCTCAACATTCAATGTCATAGTATAACGTAATAGCTTTAAACCATGTAATTCTTTCCTAAACCTAACTATAGTGGTTTGGTTTTGTTGCCTAATCCTAAAGTGATGGCAAGACTTTGATGCTGAAAGGGAAGTGATACCAAGGGGCATAAAGGAAGTGATGCCAAGGGGCATAAAGGAAGTGATGCCAAGGGGCGGTATGTGATGAGTTTGGATGACAATGTGTTGGAACTATCCCTTTAAGCACAGCTCAGGATATGTCAATGCTGCGCTGAGACAAATTGGACTTGTGTAGTTGACTGAAAGCAGAAACAGAAAAATATATCTGTGTTTTGGGGTCAGCTACATTAAAATTCAGAAATGGGTAACTGTTGGGGGCAACAGAAACATTGGCAACCTGGCCAACTTTGATAAACAAGCTAGTTTTGCCTAAAATTGCAAAATCACATTTCAAATGTGTTCCCCTCTGCTTTTTGGTGGTAGTGCTGGCATCATATTTGGAGTGCCAAATGAGAGAAAGAGAAGCATTTTCAAATGTATCCAGTGTCCACATGATTTGAAAAAAATATTCTTGTCTGTTGATTATTTCTCCAATTTCTATATCCGACTCTCTCTGTCTTATCACACTTTGATCCTTAGTATTCATTCATTCATTCATATAGTTTTCATCCCATTCCATGCCCATATCAGGTTGGACGTTACAATGAAGCTGCACTGCATTCATCTGCATTCTCTGCCTGTACGTTAGAATAGAAACTCCCCGTCTCCTCCTTTAGATGCCTTTTTCCTTCTGCAGGATCTGTGTTTTACACAACGATTGCAAGCGCGAGTGTGTCTTGGTGCTCTGATTGATCTGCCACCACCACTGCTGGTGATTATTCTTGGATGACGTCTCTATTCAGTTGTTTATCTTCCCAGTTTGGTGGGACCCACATCCCTGGTTGGGTCTACTTGACCAAAACAGGAGGATTTGAACAGGGGTTACGAGATGTAACATTGCTTTTTCTTTGGTTTGTTTTTCTGTCCATTCACAGCTATTCACTGGATCCAGCTCATTGGCTTTCTGCGGAAAGTGCTGAAACAAGCTACACATCAATAAACTGTTCTCAGCAATCTGTTATGCCACAGTGTGCATGAACAGAGCTTTTACAGACCAGCCAGAAGTGCGTCAACCAAGACTAATAACTCCTTTATTACATTTTCATTCATACATTTCATTTACATTTTGGTGTGCGCATAAGACTCTTAAGCTGTTTAATTTAAATGTACTGTAATTACCACTCGGGGTATAATAGGCCTTGTATGTAATATATAATCATTGATGTTAGCATAATTGCATCATACATAGTAACAGCTGTACTAAAGCTTTATTGAATGGTCACAATTTCCATCAAATATGATTCATAGAAGCATGAATTAATTCTTGTTTTTCATTAGGGGGACATCAAGCTCTATACGTGGCTGATCAACCACAGTGGGTTGATGTTTAACCTACTTTTCACCATGTTTTGTCAGTATAGTAAATAGACCATTAATCATTTGCCTGCAAGACCCGCTTTGCAATGACTCACAGGAAGGATAGGTTGATATATAGTGCCCTCCTGTGTTAAAATAGTAAAACACACATACACAAACATGCAGGCAGCCACAATGATGTATGTTTTTTGAATGCAAACAGTTATTTGATCGCTGTCACATTGATTGACTGATCTTTATTTCGGGCTTCTCATGAATTTCTACTGCCAGTGAATTAGTGTGAAAATGAGACAATAGCAGTGAATGACGCGGCAGCTGAAGTCATAGTTTATTATGCTTCCCCTTCGCCTGAAATGGACCCAAAAAGGTGCCAGCATCCTAATTCAGCAGCTACATGATGTAATCATTGTATGTGTCTTGGATATATTTATACATATATCTTGGTAATATATTCCACTTCAGATGTATTTTTATATGCATTTCATTAAATACATTACCTACATACAACATAGATTTCCACAGTTTGTTCATAAATGTACTGTATATTGGGTTAATAAACGCTTATGTAGCTATTAATACAAAGCAAATTATACGCACATACAGTATAATATTGTATAGGCTATACGCTACAATAAAACCAGCTGAAAATATGATGAAGGAATATGAAATGATTTTTCAGTGCTGTGATTGTAGCATTAAGCTAGCGTAGGGTTTCAGGGGTATGCTCCTACACTTCATCACCCCACGCACTGTGCTTACCCTTCTAATTATAATTCCCATCAATCCCACATTAATAATGTTTCTATCACTAATTGAGATTCACATTCTTGGTTCTTTGAATCAAAGCGGCGTCTGCCCTCGGGCTCACACTGTTACATGTTACGTCTGCGCTGTGTTAAAGAGAGGAAACAAAACTGCTGTCTGAGCCAGCGAGCGGTCGATCTGTGCCTTTGGATATCAGCACAGAAAAGGAATCAAATGTGATTCAATATGCCTCGTTAGAGTAAAACAGCTTGTCGGTAAAAGGTGACAAAATGTCCCTAATGTAAATGAGACGATACATCAAGGGGCTTATTCTGATTATAATAAATTAATAAATACACAATAAAACTGTGCACAGCTACAGTAAGTAGCTTTACTACAGGGCCGCCTCTAGCCTTTTTGGTGCCCTGGGCAAAAGTTGGATTTGGAAAGTGTTTATCTTTATTTATTTATCTATTTCTTTTTTGAGGTTTGTAAACTGATAATTAGAAGTTATAATTTTACCATTTGGCATTGTTTTCTCCTCCAAATGTTTGGGCACCTGGGGGTTTCTTTAAAATCCAGTACGATTCTCTGAGTGCATATGTTTCTTTCTCTCCCTGTCTAACTTAGTTTTCAGCAAATCTCAGGTAATCTTTTTCTAAGTTTAATATTATTACTACTGATAGAAATGATAGCCAAAAGGGCTCAAACTATGAAAATAAGCTCCAAGTTATAGCAAACTGGACATTATCCTATAGTCATCCTCACTTCCGTCGCCATCACTTTAAATAGCTCTTAACAGAAGTTTTTTTTTAATGTAGTCATACTGCAGCTCAAGCCAGTCATTTTTGCCTCTGATAAATTCTCTCACAGATGCAGCGAGCCGGTTAGCCATAAAGTGACACTCAAGTGTGACAGCGGAATATGATTCACACCCAGGAGCTGAGTGTGCTTGTGCGATAGCTCAAATTATCTGTATTGGGCAGAATTATAGTAGTTGCCTCGAACCAAAAACACAGAGCGCCTATTGCCTTGTAACCACTTTCCTGTCTTACCGCCTTCTATATTTCAACAGCGTGTTTAGGTTTCTGAATTTCAGTCCTCTCGTAACATAGCTGCCATTATGTCTTTCTATATAAAACAAAGTAACAGCTGCCTGTCTTTGTCTAGTTAGTTAGCGAATAAACCTCAGTGTGAAAAGGTTGCCTTTCTTTCTTTTGCCCTGTTCCCCAAAATTAACAGGGTCTGCTTAAAAATTTCAGTCCAGTGTCTCAGTTAAGGGGTATACATGACACAAGCTTGTTTAATTGGCTTGTTTTATGATTTCTTGTCACTCTGCAGCTAACTCAAGGGAAGTGCAAATACGTTTGCTTAATTGTGACCACATAGCATGGAGGGGGTGGCCACTGATAAGGTGTAGGATGGTCAGTAAGTTAATTCTGCAGCTAATGACGTTGTATAATTTACCTCGGTGTGCTCATTGGTATGGATGGGTGTCCATAGATTGAGATGTCAACAGTGATTTAGAGATCTTGTATTAATGGTGTGTTCATTATTCTGTGTGAATTTGGATGCTTGCCCGAGGTACGTAAGTACCTGGGCAGGTACCAATTAGGTGAGGCTGAGGAGGTAAAATCACTGCGGTAAAGGGAGGTGGAAAGGAGCTGGCAGCTCTTTTGATTCAGTTTAAATGTAGTTTTATTAAATCTCCCTTTGTTTGGGTAAAATTTTGTTACTACATGCCACTTGTTTTGCACTACTTTTATTCATCAGCCTGGTTCTTCAGCATAATTTTTTAAAGTTTTCCACCGCCAAGCCACCTCATCTGCCTTTTATATGTAGTGGCAGCGTTACACTCAGCATACAGCATATTATATACCATGCATTTACAGACTGAAAGGTTATAATGTAATATGTTTATAAGTTGTCTTCTTTGGGGCATGAAAAGACATAACAGTAGCACACATTATGCAATAAAGAGTAATAGTACTTGGGTAACAACATGTAATAACACAGGTAATAGCTTTTATGAATTATTTTCATATTATTAGAAGCATTAGTAATTTTATTATTATTAGCCACATTACCCCATCTCTAATATGATTTTATATACAGTGATGTTACCCATTCTTATTGATAGACATTTACACATTATTGTGTTTATTAATCTGTTTTTATTTCTGTTATTATTTTTAAGATGTTTTTCCCAGTATTACTCTTGTTAATAACATATTATAGAAAATAAACTCTAAGACTACCACAATATTATCATCGTTATTACTAAAATATTAAGTTATTACCTGTATAAGAATCATGGTATTACCCAAATACTGTCTGTTGTTCCCAAGATATTACTTCTTATTTCCTTGTTAGTAGTGAACTCAATCTTGTGACGTCATTTGCATACAATGTAATTAGGCACGAGTGATTTAAAAAAAAAAGGATACTGTTAAATTAGATATTATGCCCTTTATTTTTAATTTCTTACATATAGCATGTACAAAAACTTAACACGAACAACAAAAGCCAAAGTCTTAATATTAAGTGATGCAGACAAGAATGGGGAGAAAAACCCAAGGCGTTATTGTTATGTTATCATAACCTAGAGCCAACACATTGGTTAGACTGCTTGAAGAGTAAACTCATAATATTATTTCACCTGAAGATGGAGTGCCTGTGTTTTTTCCATGGTTGTCTGCACCACTACATATTATGTTTTTTATACCTTTACTTGTCAGTGCTAGAGAGTACGCGTCCTTCTTCCACTGTGAACATTATAACATTAGTTTGATAGTGTGTAGAGGAGTGAGTCTAATGACCTAGAACTATACTATGATAATAATTCAGTTATATTTTGCTAACACCCTTTTAATTGTAATTAAAGACATTTTGGAGATTTTACATTCAGTAGGTTCAAATGTGGCAGCCCCACTGCTCCTGTTATTTGCCACTTTTTGACACTGCCTGTATTGCTTTAATCCACTCCTTTCTCTCGTCAGCTGTAGCAGCTTGGAGGAAGTAGTGAATCTCATCCGAGGTGATGATCTCAAAGAGGTTGCCGTCAATTTCATATTTTTTGGCTGAGACCCCAGAAAAGACAAGGAAAAGGGAGTTAAAAGGGATGAGTTCATGAGAAAGTACTGACAGTAAACCAATTATATTTCCTGGTCACAGTGGGGAAGCAACAAGTCGTGTGTGTCCTGTGTGACCAGTGGTCTCACTCACCATCAGGCACATGCTCCACCGCTGTAACTACGGACCCACGGAGGTGGATCGAGCCCAGAGGATCATCACCCTGACACAACGAAAGGAGACAAAGAAAGTGGGAGCAAGAAAGATTATGTGAAAAAAATAAATTTTCATTCTTTACTCTTTATCTCAGCTTGTAAAAGTCAGTATATTTACCTTTGTGGGATCATAATAATGCATATAAGCGGGGTCGTCTCGCAGTATGAACTTTCGCACCTTCCAGTTTTTTCTCTTATGTCCCTGTGATAAAATAGCACAACTTGCTGTATCTGATTTGCTGATAATTACAAAATAGCATTGTGTCAAACAAATATGAAGGAGACTTCCTCTTTCAGTGAATGTGACAAATTATCTGCCAAACCGTCACAACAAAAAATGTTCTCACTTTCCACCGCAGGGGATTTTTTTATCTGAATGTGTGAATGTGAGAGCTCATTTAAAAAGAGTGATGTTTTGGAGCTGAACAACATAGAGCCTGGCTTCTCATCAAGATATGCTTCCTTCTATCAACACAGTGTGAATCTCATTTTCCATGCATGTAGTGGAACAAAACAGGCTCTTCTCATACTTCATTTATAGCTATACCTATGAAATGTAATGCACTGTAAGTCATATACTGTACATCCCACAAAATCAATTTGTATGGAATCCATTTTATTGTGAGCCAAGAAGTATAAAGAATAACAAACATACTTAAGTTATGCCACTTCCAGTGGTATTTTAACCCAAACCATGATCTTTTCCTAAACCTAACTAAGCAGTTGTGTTGCTTAAGTGTAACTAAGTAGTTTTGTTGCCTATATAGAACTGAGTAGTTTTGTTGCTTAAATCTAACCAGTTTTGCCGCCTAAACTTAAGTAGTTTTGTTGCCTAAACATAGCAAATGTTGGGTACACACTACGAGAATCAAGCTGATTTTGTTCCCTCCGTTGGCAAACCCTGATCTTTTTTTTTTTTTTTTCCCCAGATACTCCTGTGGTGTGAGGTATGTTAAGAGTGTTTTCTACACCCCCCGATTGGCTCTGCAGTCCATCCTGGCCCCACCAATCTCAGGTCGTAAATATTAAACATGTTCAATATTTACGATCAGATATCCTGTTGTGTGTGGGGAACCCAGAGGACAGCCGATGATATAGTCACAAGGGAAAGAACATTAGCTAATTGGGAATCAAGCTGAAGGAGGAAGAAGGAAGGAAAACAACGACAATGACTAATACATGAGCTGATGCAAAACGTGAAGCATAAACTAGTAATAAGATGGACCTCAGAAATGGAGGACTAACTTCATACTTGTGAATTTTCAGTACAACGTAGTGCAAAAACTAACACTGCTAATTCTTCCTGTCCATCGTTCACCATGTTTGATTACACTAAAGTTATATTTGATTGTGAGAAGTTTGGCAAGATTTCTGTTTTTAGTCGGGACTCCTGTTGTTCATGAATGGAATCTGATACGTCCATTTTGGCCAGATTGTTGCTCACCACGTACTCTGGGAACAAAATTTGCAAATCTAACATTACGTCATTATGTACGGGGTCTCACGCATTTTTAATCTGTTAACATCTGAAAAATCTTTTAGTGTGGGCCAGTCTTAAGCATTTTTTACTTTTTATGTATTTAAGTTACACTACTTCCGGTGTTATTATAGCCCAAACTATGATCTTTTCCTAAACCTAAGTATAGTTTTGTTGCCTAAACCTAGGTAGTTCCTTCAGCAGATGGAAGTAAATTTTGAAAAGACTGGAGTGGAATTTGACTCAAGAGTGTTACTGGACTTTAGGAAAACAAAAAAAAAAGAGAAATAACTTTTCGCAACATATCATACAAAACATTGTATTAGGATACATACATAAACATAAACACTGTGAGACTTTTGCTTTTCTGATTCACCTGTTTCAGTAGACAGCCCTGTTTTATGATGTTTCCTCTGAATTCTTCCTTCAGAAGCACGTCTTCATCACTGGAGTAGCCTTCGCAGAAGAACCCACTGTCTGCCTGACACACACATCATACATTGATACACATAAATCTTGTTTCATCATCCCTGACCTTATGATCTGTATGTTAAATGTTCAGTGGTAGCCCTTTGAACTTACAAAGTAATAAAGAGCAATGGTCTCATCTAAGAAGGCTGATTGCTCTCCACTCTCTGCTCCTTCCTTTGACAAGTCGCCCGCAGGCTGCAGAAAACCCTCATTCAGGAGCCCTGTTGCTAACACGAGGGCCTCAGGCCGATTTCTCGCTTTCTCCTTTGAAATCAGCCACTCTACCACAGTCGCACCTGCAAAAATAAGGAGGAAGCGAAAAATGATAAGTAAGTTAGAAAGTTAAAAAGATAACTGCTTCCAAACCTGTAATGTCTTAAAAAACCAAGACAACAGTACCAGTGAAGCAGTGATTGAAGACTCGGTTCTCCTGCTCCAGTCTTAACTCTTTTACTCCATCGTCTTGGTCTTTCATCAGTGTGTACAGTTCACTGAGAAAACAATGCAGACAACAAGCCGTTCTATCACTAAGCACAAGCAATTGTCTGTTCATTAACCCCCTGTCCCGCACTGATTGATTGTCCAATCGTAGCTTAGCAACCGTATCTAAACACAGCAGTCCTGTCTGTCCTGCCGGTGTGCATGCATCACTTGTATGACTGGAAGACAAGCATATCTTTACCTAATTACATTATTATGTGCAGTAATTTTGAATTCACACTAGGTAGCAGTTAAGTGCAGCTCGCAACAATGACGTTTCTCGGTGGCTGGGAGGTATGGTCATGTGTTTCAGGAGGGAAGATTTTCTTTGTAACATAGGTCAACATGTCACAAGAGTCACAGGAACTGTTTACTGATTGGTTGGTATTCTCTGGCTGCACTTCGCCGCTAAAATTTAAACATTTCCCAAGTTTTAGTTTGGCCTCACTTCGCCACAAAAGGCCACAGGTTGCTGCCCTCAGGAGCTGCCGCTCCAGCTTTCCATAGACATTGCAGAACAGCTCACCACACGCCGCATTTCACTGCTGCTCTGGTGTGAATTCTTACCAAATGTGGCAAACTTACAATAAGCCCTGTTCAAACTCACACAATACTTAATCATAACCTAAGTGGCTCTGCCTTGCTTTCATTGCATCTCTTACAACTTAAGAAGTGAAACATTACTATTTGATACACCAACAACAGTAGAGCATACATCTAACCTCTGTTACTTGTCCATGTATGATATCTAAGAATGAACTAATCCATAGACAAGATTGTGCTAGAATGAAATATCTTACATTTTCCTGTAGAATGCTTTTAATGGCTGATGCACATGGCTTTTGTCTGGGCCGTGTAAGCTTTATTCTCAGTCTTTCAGCATAATTTCATGTCTAGCCGTCAAGTGCGGGTTTCAGAGGGATTTCAAGGTACTTTGACTTGTCACAGGAAAAAGAACAAGTGCAAATGAGGAAATGAATGATGGCTGACTTCGATTTAGCTGCTTTGATTTCAGGGTCCAGGATGTAGGCTACGAAGATCTGACAGAACCTACGTCAGGTTGACTTTGTCAGGCAGGCGAATGGAGCGTCTTGTGGACTTCCTGGCAAACTTTCTTCCCCCATCTAAGCAGGTAATGACTCTCTTGATGTCCTTGACCCACAGCTCTCTCTCCTCCACATACGAGGCTTGGAAGAAGTGATCCTGCTTCTTGTCTGTGGTAATCTTGAAAACCAGCTAGATGGAGCAGTATTAGTCAATAACGCCTTTATGTTATCTTTATGTCTCTTGAGAATTTGTTTCAACAACAAACACAGCTGCTATTTTGAATAAAAAACCAACCAACCCTTCAAACTGCTTATTTTTAATGTTCAACATTAAATATAGTCTTGAACACTGTTACTATATCCACAGCTGCAGAAGTGGAAAAAGTATTATAAAGTTTTACTTCAGTAAATGTAGTACTACAGTGTAAAAGTACTATGTTACAAGTAAAACTTCTCCATTCAAAATGTTACTTAAGTAAAAGTGCAAAAGCATTAGCATTAAAATATACTTAAAGTACCAAAAGTAAAAGTAATTAATATGCAGAATGGCTCCTTTTACAGTATTGTATTATTATAGCATATAACTGTGTTTTTACCACTAATAATGACAATACACTGTAATTTCTCCCCATTTCTATACTATACTATACTTGACATTTTCTTACCATCCTCTTGCTAAAGTCCTGACAAGGACTGATTAGCGTGGCTCCCTTAAGTGGGATCATGCCTTTCGGAGATCGGTCCGTTTTCTTTTTATAGAATTCCACCCCGTCCTCTGACAGCACCACCCACACTGCCTTCCAGGTGTTTAACACCGTGCCCTGAGGATCAGACAGTTGACAATAGGCAACCTTGAGTGAAAGTATAGAGGATTGTTGTTATAGAGAGCATGCTGTACTTTTACTGAATATTTTCACTTCTTTTAACATGTGTTTGCTATCACTAAAGGTACTCCTGTCATGTTGGTATCATCAGGATAGTTCACTTTTTGTTTAGATGATGTCACATGAAAAATACCATGTTAATGTTTAGTTTGGTTGGATTTTCCATCTGTAAGCATTCATTTTGCTTTTTGTTTCATTTCACACACTGAGTTTGATAACATGAAGTGAAAGAATAACGTGCAGAGGACATGAACACATGAAAATGCAGAAATGAATCTATAGTTAGGAGTTCTGGTAATACATAGTAGGAAAAGGAATTACTGGCTTTGGCCATACGCTCCATTTCGCAAACCCTCATGCCCGGTGGAGCTTGCAGTATCCTCTTCTTATGTTAGAAACAAAAACTTTATCTGCTGTGAAACACATGCCTTCAAGCATCACAAGAAAGCTGTGTGCAGAACTGTTGCTGTGCTCCTCAAATTCAACCAAGGGATAAATAAAACAACAGAAACATGTCACAACAATATAGTGTTAGAATATCAGCCTTCTAAACAGCTGTCGTCCTCAGTCTTGTCATTCCTGTTCTGCACTGTGAGCAGCAGAACACTGGACCATTCATACTGTACTTTGTATAGTTTTAAAACTAACATTAACTAACACATTTATGTGTTTATGTGTATGTCATTGAATTGTACATGCATGCATAAACCTAATTTCCACTCCCACAAGTGTCAAAACTAATCAAGACTTTTCTTACTGTTAAGAAATCTCACCAAAGGACCAAAAACAACAATGATTTGTCTTTCAATACTTTCTAACCATTCTATAGGCTACTATCTGTGGCACAACAACAACAACAACCTAAAAAAATTACAACACCAGTACAAAAGTCCAGTACCCTTAAAGTGACACTGACACCCATAGAGTATCTGCAATTGATACCATCACTTGAATGGAAGCTATGCGTGCATCAGTGTTGGAGGCCGGCTCCCATTCATTCCTATGACAGTTGCTCAGTGGCACATGAAGCCAAAAGGACTTGACTGCCGATTTAGAAAGTAGCAAGACCGTTTTCTGCATCCATCCAAATTATCTTCAGATTTACAGACGTCTCTTTCCCAGTGTAAGTCTATGGGAAAAAGTCTTTTTGGGGCCAGTGGTATCAACTGATGGACATGGAAGTTGTAATTCCACCGTCTGGTCACTACGAAAATTTGCTTCAGTGCCTGGCGCTCTTCCTGAGGGCTTGGCTCATACAGCGGTTCCTGCTGATTACGCAGTGACCCAACCCACGGTGGCAGAACCGCTTTGTTGCAGAAGTGTAATGCCCATCCTCCGGTTACCCACTGGGTTAATGCTGTCAGCACTCTTACAGCACGGTTAGCTGCTACCTGCTGGCTCAGACATCTCCGAGCCGTGTGCACACAGGCATTCCCAGCTGTATCGGCTGTAGCTGCTGCAGTAGCGGGCCTATCATTCATTGCATTAAATAGAAGAGCAAGGACAATGATTGGCTACGAGCAAAATTGTAAAAATAATAATTTTTGTCAAGATTATGGCACAAAAAGGATCAATTGCAGGCATCATTTGACTGGAGAGGTTTTGAATAAGTCATGAACAGACATAAACATACCATTAATCAGCTGTTTGCATATTACCTGCATCTGCTCCACCACTCTGTCCTTGAAGAAGATTGTCTGACAACGCCTTAGCCATCTTTAGACATGACCATTATGCACAGCTGTGGTTATTTATAGTACCCATCGTGTCATCACATCATTCATAAGATAAAACACTTTAGTCATGATATCGCAATCATCATTAAACAAGAGACAGATCATCAATAATGATTATGTTACTGTCATCTGGTTTGCAAAGTGCTTCACAGTATAGGACAAAATGAAAAGAACATACAGGATAAAAAAGTTATGTAACAGCAAATGTAAATGAAAAAACAAATAATAAAACTAGAAAATCTAAGGATGTCATGATAGCTTGTCACAAAGGAGGTTAAATAATGCTCAAATGTACACTAACTTTTGGAGTGGAAAAAATTGCCATGGTCATTTTTGAGGGGTCCCTTGACCTCTGACCTCAAGCTATGTGAATGATTGTATGGGTACCCACGAGTCTCCCCTATACAGACATGTCAAGGGAAGACTTGGGGCTTGAGTTTGTCATGTTATGATTTGAACTTATTTTTTATGCTAAATGCAGAACCTGAGGGTACTGTACAATACCCTGGACTTGTCATTTTTGCCATTTTATGTTGTTAATTGATTTCTAATAATGGATACTTACTTGCATAAAGCAAGCATATATGCCCACTCCCACGTTGATGAGTATCAAATACTTGATAAATCTCCCTTTAAGGTTTATTTTGAATATATAAAAAATGTGTGATTAGTGTAAGATGAATCATTATTAACTATGGACAATCATGCAAATAATCAGGATTTAATATTTTAATAATTTGACAGCCATAAATGAACACATTCCCAAGTATTAAATTTATGTAGATACACTGTTTGTGTGTCGCCTGACTATTTATAATGAAAGCAGTTGGAATTAGTTTTGTTGTATGTTTGGGGATTTCATATTATACTTATATGGCATATTGCGAAGAGAAAGCGTTTATTTCAGGTCACGTTATTCTTAGGTTTTTCTCCTCAAGTTTTAATCTGTTTTTATGTCAAATAACTGGTGAAACACAAAACACATTTAATGTTTAACTCTGGGTTCTGGACAGAAGCAGGAACTTGAGTTTCCGTTGCGACAGTGGAGCAGAAGTGTTTAGTCGTGTATTATGCAGCAACGTTTGAGTGAAATGCCCATCTGTTCCTCTGGGTGCTGGCTCGACTTGGAACAATATTCCTCTCCTCAGTGCTGTTTGTCCAGTCCTGACTTTTTAGAGATGTTTATTTATTCATTTTTGTCCCAGTTTGGGACATGGATGCATCTGGACTAACCTTAAACTCACATTAAGCGAGGCAGTGTTCCTCACCACGACGGTAGTCATCTCATCTTGGTTCAAAAACTCTCAAGTACTTGTCAAATCTCTTATAAATCATACATTCTGCAATTCTGCATCCTTTAACACACACTTTTATTACTTTGAAAATAATCTTTTTTTAATAGATGTCAATTGGCACTCTTGTTTTATTATATTATTGCCTAGAAATAGATATAGCATATGTCGCTAGAATGCTAAACCTCTATGTATGCAGGAACAAAGTTGGCAAATTTTTCAGTTCTGTCAATTTATCTTCAGTGTTAGGCTTGTAAAAAACACGTTCCAGCACAACAAATGCAATGTGAGGAAGTGGATAGTATTTTGTTGTATGTATTCTTACCTTTTTCACCAAGTATCCCTCTCTGATTTGTTGTGGCTCCATGACCCTGCTCTTTGCTGCTTGTAACTTTCGGCACCTTTTGAGAGACTGTTAAATACGTTTGCCACTCAATCCACCTACTCTCACTCTCTTTTTGTCTCTATCTCTCTCTGCCGCTCTGTCAAAACCACAAGCACACATGCAGACACATACCAGCAGGAAGTTGTGTCGGTTGGGTGTGTGAGAAAGATGCGTGGTCAGTCAGCTTCCTCTTCTATGTGGTATTATTAGTTACAGCTGCTGCTTGACTAGTGGCTCTAAAGTTTACAGTTGACAATCTGGATGAAAATACAAAAGTTACGATTTATCTTGAACATCTTACTGCAGTTACAGTAAAAGTCATCTCTTTAGATTTAAAGCAGCAGTGGGTAGAATTGGAACAAATATGATTAAAAAATATTTTTATAAAAGGCAGGTTATCTGTAAAAAAAAACAAATGATGTGACTCAGGCTCCTCTGGTGCTCCTAATGGCATCTGCAAGATTTCACAGACCAGAGAAAAACAACCAATCAGAGCCGAGCTGGAGCCTTGCTGTCTCTGAGCAGCTGTCAATCACTCACAAACTCTGATCAAACGGTCAAAGCAGCGCTTATCAAGGCAGCACTTATCAAATATAAATCAATACTCTGTTACTGTAATGCCTATTTCTCAGGTAAAATGTTTTCTTGTAGAGTACTGTTTAACTGTAAAATAGAAAGCTTGTGACCCGGCAGCCATGTTTAGATCAGTTGAGGAAATAACAAGAACCTGCTGACCCCATGTGTACATCCTAACTCTATATTTAGCTGGAGAATGACTAACTATGAGTGCATGACCTATGGTTTGGTACATCACAACAGCTGACCAGTCAGACCAGTGGAGTTATTTCTGGAGAAACAAAGGTTCCTCTTTTTCTGGTTGCTCATTGTGGCCTGAGTGTGTTGTAATTGTGATGGATTGGACAGGCTGGATAACAACAGAGGAAAACTAGAATGGCACTTGGAGAGCGACGACCTCTAACAAGGTGCCTAAGTATGATTGTCCCCCCCTCTCTGCTCAGCTTGTCCCACCTTCCATGTGTATTTTTGTTTATGCTGAGATCAGCTGTACGTAGCAAAGCAGGGTCGTTACTCTTTCCAACAATCACCAAGTGTGCTTCGGTTGAACTCAACTAATTTCACCAAGTTTGATGTGAAAATATAGTGACTACAGTTGTCCCTCGTCACCACCTTAACGCAATGGATTGTTCTTTATACCATACCCCAACCCTCCAAAAAAAAATTTATTCAAATCCATTGCAAACTTTTTGAGTAATCCTGCTACCAGACAGACAAACAAACAAACCACTGCAGGTGAAAACATAACCTCCTTGGCCCAAGGCTTGCCTTGGCAGAGGTAACAAGATTCAAAGAAGTTTGCATTTTCAACGGCCTTTGGTTGCTCTTAATGGCTTTAATGCTTTAATGTTGTAGTATTTATACACATTTATTTGTAGAACATACTTTTGCATTTTGGTCTGTTTCTGTTTTAGTTTTTTTATGATACTGTTGTTGTTGTTTTGTTGCTTTTGTTGACTGTATTTTAATGGCTGTTCACTTTAACTTGTACAGCACTTTGGTCAGTTCCAGTTGTTTTTAAATATGCTATATAGATAAAACTGTCCTGACTTGACTTTAATTAATAAATTAATTAAACTTCAAAAGGTATGTAAAAAGCTGCACCAGAGATCAGCAGTCAGTAAGGCAATAAGACTTACATACATAGAACATAACAGAGTATCTGTTTATTAATGATAAAGATGGAGATGCTTTCTAAATTGTGCAGTTGTAGTCCTCTTTAAAACCATTAGACTTGCTGGACTGTCACTTAACTTGAGTTGCAAGACATTTCACCCATTCCTTATCAGAATGTGTGACAGCATGTTGTTTCACAAACTGTCGGCATTTCATGACAAGACAGGAAGTCTTGGTATCTGAAGTGTCAGCTCTCATTGACAGCTGTTTGCACCAGTGGAAAAACTCAAGAGCCCCCACACATATGAGTGGTAGGCATGAAACACTGGGTGCTAATACAGTTAGGGCTGACCTCAACCAAAGAAATTCTTAGTCTCATTTAGTTGATTTAATCGACAGATCTGTAAAACTAAGTTTCTCCACACAGAATCACACAAAAGCACCACTTTAACTTGTGTGTTGACTTACTAGTTGTGCTGTGTGAAATAAGTCATTCAGCATAAAAAAATGACTTATTGACTTAAGAAATGTTAGTTGACTAAAACCAAAATGACCGAAAAGTCCACTAAACAACGAAGAGGGGGAGCCCTACCACTAGAACATCCATCCATCCATCTGGAAACCGCTTATCACATTTGGGGTCGCAAGGGGGCTGCAGCCGATTCCAGCTGGCATTGGGCGAAGGTGGGGTACACCCTGGGTAGGTCGCCAGTCCATTGCAGGGCTCATAGAGACAGCCAGACAACCATTCATGCTCACATTCACACCTACACGCACCTATGGGCAATTTAAAGTCATCGATTAACCTGCATGACTTTGGACTGTGGGAGGAAGCTGGAGAACCCGGAGAAAACCCACACTAACTTGGGGAGAAGATGCAAACACAGAAGGGCCCCAAGCCAGAATCGAAGACCCTGAGACCCTCGCTCTGTGCTAACCACTGCACCACCGTGCAGCCCGTAAATGATTCAGTACAACAATAATTGTACTGAAATTGGGGGCGGCAGTAGCTCAGTCTGTAGGGAGTTGGCTTGGGAACCGGAGGGTCACCGGTTCAAGTCCCGACATGGACCAAAAACTGAGTGTGAACTGGTAGCTGGAGAGGTGCCAGTTTACCTCTTGGGCACTGCCGAGGTGCCCCTGAGCAAGGCACCAAACCCCCAACTGCTCGGGGCGCTTGTCTGGAGCAGCCCCATCACTCTGACATCTCTCCATTACTGCATGTATGTGTGTTTCAGGTCTGCATGTACCATGTATGAGTTAAACAGAGTGTAAATTGAATTTCCCCATTGTGGGACGAATAAAGGTAGATCTTCTTCATCTTCTTCTTCTTCTTCTTCTAATACAACACTTTTATATATGCTATACAGTACAGCATATATAAAAATGTTATGTTCTATTGTGTAGTTTGTTGTATGAAGTAATAATGACACAATAACATGAACATCTGCATACTAAGAAGCTGCTCAGATATTGTATTGAGAGTATTATAGTACAGAGAAGCTAATACAGATGTTATTGTGTTATTCATTCACACAACAAACTATACAACAACATACAACAACACTACACACACAAACACACACACACGCACACGCACACACACACACACACACACACACACACATATATATATATATATATATATATATATATATATATATATATATGTGTGTTTTTTGTTTGTTTGATTCTCCTAATTCACCTGAAAGTCAAATACAGTACCTGTGAAGATCATGACTTTCTCTTCTGAGGCCTTGATTCAGCCCAATGGGGACTCTGTCTGAGATTCAGGTTTGGCACATCATTTTAGTGTAGTGTGATGTTGTTAATGTTCCTCTAGAGGGTGATATAAATGCATTAAAAGCAAAATAAGCTGAATGTAATCAAGGAGACATGCTGTGCTGCAGTGAGGGGATACACTATAGCACTGAAAAGAGGAAACAGAAGGCTACAGATGGGAATGATTGGTCAGACACATAAAAAAAAATGGGATAGAAAACTGGTGAATACCTCATAACACAAAAATGAACTTCATGAGCATCATACAGGCACCGGGAGCACAACAACAAGCTGGTAGAATCATTATAATCTACCTTATGTGTTCAATAATCCTAATGAGAAGGAGGTTTAAACTAGCAGCCTCATTTTAATCAAGCAGTTATTTAATGATAAGGCTGCACTGCAAGCGGTCACCTTCTGATGATGACCTCATTCCTTAAAACGTGGCTCACTGTGGCCGCCCATGGCATTCATCAAAAGGGACACTGACTACTGGTTGTGCATCTGCCTTGAGTCATACTTTCCTCTTTACTATGAATACACATCAAGGGGGGCTGGTGTTTATGAGTTCATTAATGAATCTTGAGGGCACTGAGTTTCATTAACTGTCAACATAAGAGTCGTCCCTCTGCGGTGTGATTGAAAAGGGGCTCGAGGTGTTGAATGTTAATTCCACTGAGAAAACAAAGACGGAAGCAAAGAGGACACAACTCCAGTCCTAATCAAGAGCTGTAATCAAGGACATCTTCAGGGAGAAAAACACACTTAAGGGGCCAGTGTGAAGGATTTAGGTGGTTTATTGGCAGAAATGGGAAATAATATGCATTATTATGTTTTCTTTAGTGTGTAATCACTTGTAAGAATTGTGGTTTTTTTTTTAGTTTAGAATGAGCCCTTCAAATCTCCATAGGGTGTAGGTCCTCTCATCACGGATGTACCACCATGTTTGCACAGTAGCCCAGAACAGACAAACCAAACACTAGCTCTAGAAAGGGCACATTTGATGACTTTAGATTTGATTTGGCAAAATGGAAAAAAAAGACTTGCAACACGTCTTGGACTTTAACACCACTGATTCATGACTTCACCTTAACTTGAGCCTTTTGACTTGAAAATACTGGATCCCTTCTCCCTACTACAATGATTAAAAATCTACTGGAGTTTTTTTTTTTTTTTTTTTTTTTTTTGAGAGCCCATTTATTGATTTGTTTGGTTAAAGGAATTGCTCATGGAGGAAAAATCTAAACTGACCAAAGTGAATTTCTATATTGATGAATGTCTGCAAAATGAAGCCGATACTGAAGTGCCTTAAACTTGCATTCATTCTAATAGCCAGCAGGGGGGCGACTCCTCCTTTTGAAAAAAGAAATGACTGAAGTTTATGAGAAAATGACTCTACCTCTCACTTGATTTATTACCTCAGTAAACACTGTTAAGATGAATTTATTGTCTCAATCACTAGTTTCAAGTCTTCTTCAATACAGCATGCTGTTTATGTATTACATTACGGTCCCATTTAGAGTCAAATAGACCATAAAGCAGGGTATGCTTTAGAGCAGGAGTGGCAATTTCAATTTCATCCAGGGCCACATCAGCGTTATGGTTGCCCTCAAAGGGCAGGTTGTAATTGTAAGACTATATAAATATATCTGCTCTTGATCTTATAAATTTCCCCACTGTGGGACTAATAAAGGAATATCTTATCTTATCTTATCTTATCATATTAGTGACTTATTAGTGACACTCTGATCAATGTGAATTTCCCCTTGGGAATGACTAAAGTATCTCTCTATCTATCTCTATCTATAACAGGATTCAAAATTGCCTCTACATTTGATTATTATTATTTTTTTTTTTTTTTAATGACAAACTCTGAAGACAAAAAGTGCTAAAAAAAACAACTAAATATGTTTAGAACTACAAATTAACTTTCTTGCCGCTATTTCAACCCTCCTCCTTTATCCGGGCTTGGGCCCAGCAAAAGTGACAAAGTATTAAATACTTGACAAATCTCCCCTTAAGGTGTGTTATTAATTTGCAATTTACTATAGACAACCATATGAGTAATCACACTTAAATATTTTAATCGACTGACAGCCCTATAAAATATATGTAATAATAAAACACTCTGAAAGGAGCCATTCTGCATCATGAGTATTTTTACATGTTACTTGTACATTCTTGCTGTTAATACATCTCTGCTTGGTCAAATGTTGAATGCAGGACCACCTTTTCCTTGTAATTCAATATTTTCATTGTTATTATTTACTGTGCTATTGTCACTGCAGTAACAGCAGTATAGGATGAGTTCTCTGTTGCTCCACCATTGAGATCACTTCCATTTTTCTACCTGTCTTTCCTCATATTGAACGCAGCAATAAATACTGCTGGTGTTGTTCCTCCTGTTGTCCCACCCTTTGCTGTAGCTCTTGTTTTGCAGCCCAGGCACTGAGACATCTTCATCCCGGTCCTCTGTACCTCACGAGCACCATCAATAATTCTGCTAAAGAGTGCACTGAGCTGAAAATGGGAGGGGAGGTTGGAGGGGAGGGTGAGGAGCAGTTGATGGCTTTTCCATGGCACACTCAATCTCTCTACCTCCTTCCATTCAAGTTGTGCCACCACACTTCCTAACATGACCTTCTGCAATGTTGTTCATCATTTTGTGCTGTATGGATGACAGGCACACACAGCAGGCACAAAGCACTGATTCCTGACATAAAGTGGGCACTCTTCAGCAACTGAAGCAGGTTTTCAAGTAAGCTTTCATATAATAATGAGCAGTGGCCATTACAGTATGAATCATTAAAAAGGTTAGATGGTTACTGAATGCAAAAGAAAGCAGACATATGAGAGAAAAGCATGATGGAATTGAATCAGTGCTTGAAAAACATGTAGTGTATTGATAACCTGTCAGCCTTTTAACAAGGATGAAATTCAGAGCACTTAACGTCATAACAGATATTTAAAAAACTCATATACACAGATAAATACAATGTTATTTCAAGTTTTAGCACTGTGTTAGTAAGATTCAATCTTTCTATCACTGGCCTTTCCTCTGGGTTCAGATTTCATGATATCAGATGAATCAGACATCTTTTTCAGTAGAGTCAAAGCTACCTTATAGTCTCTCGCTGGGAAATGTAATATGACCTACCTGACTGGTCTTTGATCTTTTTTATCCTGCCAAATGATTATGATTCGTTTTTTATTATTTGCATATCGGAAGTCTGTCAAGCTGCTCGGTGGTGCAGTGGTGGGACTTGCATGTTCTCCTTGTGTTAGCGTGGGTTTTCTCCGGGTTCTCCGGATTTCTCCTCCAGTCCAAAGACATGCAGGTTAATTGATGACTCTAAATTGCCTGTAGGTGTGAATGTCTGTCTCTATGTGCCCTGCCATGGACCGGCGACCCATCCAGGGTGTACCCCGCCTTCACCCAATGAGACTGAGCTTTTCCTAAAACTCAGTCGTTTTGTCACATAACTTATTAACATATTAAAGTTACGTCACTTCCGTTGTTATTTAAACTCAAACTGCAATATTTTCCAAAACCTAACCGAGTAGTTTGTTGCCTAAGGCTAACCAAGTTGATCTATTCTTAAACATAGTTTTAGTTTGAAAAGACTGGAGAAGAGATTGACACGTGTCATGTGATGCGTGTCACGAAAAAATGGGAAATTCATGTCTATGTTTATAGATAAGATTAATTAGGTTTCGGGACTATTTCACAAACTGCTGTGAGACTGTTGTAACGTTTCAAACAGCACCATCATGTCAAAAAAAAATTTCACTCCATCCACTACATTGGTTTATTAATTGCAAAGCTAATGACATTCCCATCACACTCAGCTGTACTACTGTGTTTGAGGTGAATTAGCAAATGTTAACATGCTAACATGCTAAGCTAAGAAGGCAAACATGGGGAATATTATACCTGATAAACTGAGCATACAATCATCATATGCTGACATAGGCATTGTGAGCATATTAGCATGCCAAAATTAGCATTTAGCTAAGTATGCTACAACCTCACGGTGCAACTAGCATGACTGTGGACTTTATTTCTACTTCATAATGAACTCCCTTTCTTTCTAGATGAGCAGATGTGTCCATATTTCTACAAAAATCATCCCAGATTGTGTCCAATAACTTTATAATTTTCTTCCTCTGGTGGAGAATTTCTAAGTGTGTTTTCCTTGAAATTGAAAAATGAAATAACTAAATAACTGTAAAATGGGAAATTGCTTCCAACCAAATAATGCAACATACTGTACATCTTACAATACAGCACTCATTAGGTGTCAAAATTTATATCGCCAAAAATGTACAATAAATTGTACTAATCCATTACCAATACTAAATCAGATACGTGTTCAGACATTTCACTGATCTATAACATTATATCAGTTCCTCTCTAATTACCTCTTGATTCAATCATCTGTTAGGGTGTAAAATAAAATGAGAGATAAAGGGCAAAGCCATCAAGTTCACAGCCTGAATTGACAACAAAGTGAAATGAATGAGATGTTGGAGATGAAGGCCCACTGTGGTGGGACTAATAAACCTGCAGGCTGTAGTTCGGAAAGAGGAGGAGGAGGAGGCTCCAATTAAATGAAGAGGAAATGAATGGATAAACAGTTTCATCGGGGATCAGGAAAGACGGATGGCGCTGTGAGCGCTGCAGGGGACTAAACCGCATCGCCCCCGCCACCACCACCACCACCCTCATGTTGCTAACAGCCTCAAGGAACAACTCTTATTTATTCTCAGAAGTTTTTTCTAATCTCTCCCCATGCCGTTGCCAGCAACTCCCTTCAAGAGTTTAGTACTCAGGCAAAACTATGCTAATGTGATCTTTTTTAGTATATTTGCTCTTATGCAGATAAGTCTTCTTATCCCTCGCCTCACACCTGCTTGGCTGGTGGCTATTTCTGCCCATTATTTTTGGATTGGACGACTGAGTGCACACGCCAGGTTATGGCCTCAGAAACTTTATTTGAATTTTCATACGATTACATGCTACCTGTAACTAGTGAGAGAGCCTTCAAGGGCCTTGTCTTGCCTAAACCTTTTAAAAGGTATTGATTTGAGTAGCAGCCCAGAGCCACTGAGATGATTTGTTCTCATCATCGGACTGAAGCACAGATCAGATGAGGCTTATATGTCCATATGTCTGCCTGTTCAGTCTCAGTGCCCTGAAGATTGTTTTTATTTCTGCAGCTTTTACATGAATTCTATGTGATCTGTAGCACTCTGGAAACACCTGTGGACGATGTTATTCCCCTTTAGCTCCTTTAAATTGATGCTGACATTCCTGCTTGTGGCTCCAGGCTGGGCCATCGTGCCCACATCATTATAGTACAAATGTCAAATTGTCTTTATTTTTTGTCATCTTAAGGCTGGGATGGATGATCGCTCCAACTGTGCATTCATTTGCCTCAGGTCTTGATCTCACTTTATTTGAGACAAAAAAAAAAAAAAACAGATCACGGTCAGCCTCAAGCCCCAATGAGATATGACTTTGAAAACATATTACAAATGTTATCCTTTACATATTCTATAATAAAAATCCCACCCACCCCCACAAAAAAAAAAAAAAAAAAAAATCTGTTCTGTACGGATGAGAGCTACTCTGACATGTAAAATGAATCTGTATTAAAGGGCGGATCCATCTGTATTCTCTTCGGTTTTTTTTTCAAATGGAAATGCCTACTCAGCTGTGCAGTGACATAGATTATCAATGTAATCTAATAAAAGATGATCAATAAGGTTATGAATGATGTGAACGCTTGCACTGGCTGAGTCAAAGTTAGCTTTGCTGGGTTTGGAAATAACTGAAAGGGTTTGTTCAGATTTTTCAGGTGGGGTTATATGAATACTCAAATTACTGTTTTTGTGAGTGAAGTCTTTTAACGGCTATGTAAAGGGCTGTCTGACGGCGAGATAAAGCAAACGTGGACAGGAGCAGCACAAATATGTGTTTTAGTTACCTTAAAAAAAAAAAAAAACAGTGAAAGTGTATGCTATATTTATAATATTTTCACCGCTTTACCTCGCCATAAGACAGCCCTTTCCCGACGGGGATCTGAAGCCGTTATATCGCTGTCTTCAAAGCCACCAGACTCCATTCACAAAAACATCATTCTACCTCGCAAAACATGGGAGTTGCTGGTCTACTGCTAACTAACCTTTATTGGTTAGTTTGTTTGTGTTATAGTGTGACTTTCAGATCCAAACCATCGTGGCATCCACACGGTGTCAGGACAGGTAACACTGGTGTGGATTCAAACGCAGACTGAAACAGTTCCAAGTTACAAAAACAGAGTTTATTTACGGTCCAGGTCGGTACACAGAAAGGCAGGCAGAACAGGCAGACAAAATCCAAATCGTGAGGCTAAGGCAAGGTCAAAAAACAGGCTAGGTTCAGTTCACTAGAGAATCGAGAATGGACACGAGGAAATGGCGGGTACGCTTCGCTAAGGACGGCAAAAGACGAACTGGCACAGGAGGAAAAGGGAGGACACATTATATACTAGTGAGGGAGGTGGATAACTATGCACAGGTGGACACAATCAGGGCAGGGGATGACGCTCAGACGCAGGTGACTGGTGATAATAATCAGGTCGGGAGGAGGTGCTCTAACGTGAGGGCAGGAGGCATGCAGGGCAGGGAGTGAAGTGAACTGCAACGAGAGGAGAGGTTAGAATGCAAACAAAACAGGAAGTGCGCCAAAATAAAAGCATGCAACAGGAAATGACAATTTAACACTTATACTTCCTGACACACGGCAGTGCATTGCATAGCTTCCGCGCTGATACTGCTCCTCAAAACTGGGAGCACACCGACCATTACTGTAACGTTAATACACTGACAATAAGGATGTATATATACTGTACATCTTGCAGCATCATCATACAGAAACCTACGTCAGGTCACATGGTAAAAAGTTTGTAGAGGGACTTGCGAAAATAGCATTTCGATGCTAAAACATATGCATGGATTTCAATATGAAGAACACCACTGGGAAGCTACAGAATGATATAAAAACCTATTATAGTAACACTACAACTACTTCTACTAATACTATTAATAATAATTATAATGAAGGCAGCCTTTAAATGGCTTTATAACATCTCTACTGTCGCTGATTATCAGTGTGTATAGGTGGCATGCATGAGAGCACTGGCATGGAAATAATGTGGTCTGATGGGAAGGGCTGGCTCGCTCCTGCTCTGGGGGTAGCAGGGAGTGATAAGATGCCAAACAACAGACTGAGGCAGGATATAAATCAAATCTCTCTGGAGACAACAGGGCTCACGGCACACACATACACACACCCCACACACACACACACACACACACACACACACACAGTGTTTTCTGGGGTCTGCTGATGCTTTAGTACCTGAGCCACCAGGTTAATGACTTCCATAGTCGTTGGTAGAAGCATGCAGAAGTGATTACAACAGTATTAATTGGGATGGAAAGCATTAGAGATTTGATATGAAAGACATTTGTAGGAATAATGAGGTATTATCAGTCAGGTTGGCCCTACCTTATAGGGTGTATTATGCTTTATCTATACTAAAAAAAAAAAAAAACTGAAGGAATCAAACAAAAGGTTGAAAATTGTAATTACGTGTGAAGGCAACAGGTCTCCACTGATAAAGCCTCAATCCAAATTCAGGGATAGGACGCTGTGACGTCTTTTCTTCTGTCTGCTGTGGTGATTTGTCTCAGAAGTCAAAAGGCATAGTAAGGGAGGACATTATGAAATAGTCTACACCTGAGTGGTTTTGGCGTCAGTCTGCTCAAGTGGCTTCATTTTCTAATCTCAGCATCTGTTTCTAACGGACCTCCATCATCACCTCATCAGTCCAGAGACTAAGTTATGTTTTCTTTGTTTCCAGCATTTCAGTTGCTATTTCCTGTTTTATTTTGGCATACTCACCCTTGTCTCTGGTCACGTCTAGAAGGGAACCCATGAGCTGGGGAAACTTGGGAGATGGTTTAGATTAGGCATTGATCTTGAATAGTTAAGGTTAGGCCGAGTCAGGCAGTGCGTCTCATGTGAGTTTTTGAGAGTTTTCACAATCTCAGATCAGATTTCAAAATTTGTGGGTCACCTTCTCGATCCAACCCTTTTCTCTTGTTTCAGATGCGTCATATCCTGCCCTTGTGCGTGTCCTGCCTGTGTGATTACCTGCCCCGCCCTGATAAGTTTCACCTGTCCCCATCATTCTTACCCCCTTGAGTATTCAGTCTGTGTGCTGTCCTTTGTCTGTGCCAGTTTGGCTTCACTATTGTAGTAAGTGTTCCAGCAATATTTTCTCCCGGTTGACAGTGTTCATGACCTTATTTCGTACTTCAGTGTTTTTCGACTAGGTCTCAGAGTTTTTTGTCTGGACAGTTTCCTGTAATCTACTGCGTTTTTGCCAGGTAAAAACTGTTGCATTGTTGCGTTTTGTGTCCTTTTCCTGCCGGTTACCTGAGCGGGGTAAGATTTGTCTTCTCTGTGTGACTTATCTTTTTGTCTGGGACAGTTTGCAAATGAAGCCACAAAAACAACCTTAACCTGCAAGACCCCCCATCCACAATTGAAAGTCTAGCTTCACAGACTAAACTTGATGGTGCATTTGGGTCCCTCAGCAACTTGTAACGTCAAGTTCATCTACAGGAAGATGCTCAAAGAAAAAGTGTAAATACCACCAGGACAGAATTACATTCATTCGGGACAAAATTACATTCAGTTGACATTTCACGTCATCTCGTGATTGACGACTGGCAAATAGCATACTAGATTAATGTAAAATATATTCATACAGTATGACATACTTACACCTTGCAGCTGCTTTTGGATTGGAGGGTTGTACACAGGATGGTTGGATTCTGATGGCTGTTATGATGTTTTCAATCTACAAATGCAGACAGTCCTTGAATTGAGACACAGCATAAATGTTTTGATATGCATCCATTTATCAATTTTCCACCGTTCATCACGGTCCGCCTCTCTCCCACGGCTGGTCTTCCGTCTTATTTTAGGGGATCCAAACAGGTTCCCAGGCTGGGAGCCTTCCCAGATGGGGTATGTGCTCTGGGTCTGCCCCAGGGTCTTCTACCAGTCAAACATGCCCAGAAAACCTCCTTTCCTGACAAGTGAATAGTGACTCTGTTTCGGTCTGGTCCCATGGTCAACAACAGCCAAAACTGAAAAAGTAAAAGCTGTGAATCTCCTTCAGTCTGTCTTTGAAAAATAAGAAACTGGTCCATTAATTAGCATTTCCTGGATGGTTACTGCAGCAACATGTGAAAGGTGGCATCCAAAATCTTACTCGAGCTCACTCTCAATCAACTCCAAGGTTGACATCTTGCCTAGAGCAATGATTCTAAAGCTGCATATTGTGGCTCTATGTACAACAAGCATTGATTGGCTTGGACTTCTATTATAAGTTATAGAGACGTGTCTTTTCATCAGATAGCAGCTTTTCCTTCCTTTCAGAGTGCTTCTTAAACTAAATCAGTGTTAGCTTGACAAATTGGAGAGATCATCCACCTTCTCTACCCTCTACTAACTATCTATACTACTGGTTACAGCAATAGTTCAAGGAATATCTTAACATTTTTGTTCAATATACTTATTCACTCCAGGATGTGACTGTGCCAAGTGTTGTTGCTGTTTGATCCCAGTAGTCAACCACTTACACTGTAAGTCAGTGTATCCCATCCCATGTGCATGGCTTTCGACAGTGCCAAAGCTTTGGCCTGGCTGGGTACAGCACACAGACACAGTGTCCTCAGAGGATTTAATGTGCCATGATATTATGAATCAAAATCCCCTGGCTCCTCCAAAGCCTGGATTGCCAATCACAGGCCTCTGTAGTTTTGGCTCCATAGAGACTTCACAAATAAACAGAATGGAACCAGCAGGATTTTGGTCTTCTGACGTTACAAATGAGAGGGTGCTAAATTTCACGTCATAGTTTGCATTGCACATGTCCACTTTTAAATGCTGAATAATCAGAGTAATGTAGTGTGGTACCATGTACCATAATGTGAGAAGCTGTCACCTTCAAATTATTACCCTTGGCATAACAAATGACACTTACAACCTAACATTTGTTGCTTCAAACATTTCGTGGATTGCAATCACATAACATTTCATTTATTATTTAATAATTGTTTAATTATGGTTTGCTTGTATTTGAAACGTCATATGTCCTGTACTGCATAATTTGTAATTGTTACAGGATGAATAACATGAGCAATTAAAGATGAGCTCACTTTTCTTTACAGGGCATCTTCTTATAATGAATAGTTCTGTTACAGGGGAAACTGTATGAATGGATACTTCAGGTAATCAGGATAAATGATGAGTATTTCAAAGCCATCTGTGTTAAATGTATAATATTATAACATGACGTAGGTAACACTGTCTTTCAACCCCCTATTTAGCATATTATGTATACTATAGTGTACTTGTAAGGAGATATACTGCAAAGGGTTCTGTATTTGCCAACAATTACTATTATTACTGTAACACACAGTATAACGTAGTTGTAATCACATATAGGCTAGATATAAGATATACCCACCATTGAAAGATAATTTTATTGATACTGTAAATTCTACAAACCAATATAATACTATCTAAAAATAAATATACTTATCAGGACATTATAAACAATCCTAAGCCACTAGAAAAATGCAATTCTGGCAGAAATATTCAAATGTCAAAAGTTTTTGATTTCAAATCACAACATGACTTTTTCTGCAGTGTTCCTAAGGGTCTTGGTGTCTTAATGTGGTATTTTGGAGGGATTATTGATCATTTTTATCAATTCTCAAGTGATAAAATATAGTAAAATTTAGCATTAAATCTGTGAAACAAATGAAATCAACCCAAAAAAAGATGCAACAACTTATGAGACATTACAGAGCACGATGATATGTACTTTAATCATAATGTCCTAAACCTTTTTACTTTTACAATTCATTTTTTTAATAATTAATTTGTTAAGTAAGTTATGTTTATTTCTGATTTATGACTAGGGACAACTTGACATACAGCGCTGAGCTGGAGCTCAAATTAATCTTCAGGTTTCCAGCTTTCAGAAAATGTACACCACCTCTATGTGACGTCTACCATTGACCTGCTACGACAAACTACTCTTCTATTGTGGGTCTCAAAGATACACTAATAATTTCACGCATGTCATTTTCTCTGTTTGTTCTTCTGCAGGGTAAGAGGTGGTACAGGCTCCTCAGCCCTCAAGTGGATGAAACCCGCTGCTCTCCTGAGAAGTTGTGCGTAGGAACCTTTTCGATTTGTATTTGTATGCAACCGCTATAACTGCAGCGCACACATTACTTAAATATATAAAAAGCAGATATATAAGTTCTACGCTTACGTATCTGGATACGCTGCCAAATATTCTCATTCATCTGAAGCCCTCATGCCTTTTGGAAAAAATTAATTTCAGTCATTACTTCAGAGAGATTACTCAGTACACTTTCCATATCTTAATTTACTTCTTATTGACTGTTTCCAGGATAGGCAGCATTTTTTGAGAATTATTCATTATATGAGAGGTTTAGCTGTAAACCCACATGTGTCTTTCCGAGGCTGGCTGTCATTTGCTCTCTAATTAAGAGGGTATTTCTTGCCTCCAGTGTCAGTATAAGGATCGATTCTATTTTGCTGTCCTCTCATTCAGTGACTATTACATCCATATTGCTTCTGTTACATCTATTCTCATTTGCTTTTAATTAACACATTTGTTTTGCCATGATGTAATCTGAGCTAGTTATTTGACGTAAATTATGACAATGACGGATGAAAATAATGGCTGTCTATATGTCTTCTCCCGCACTTTCACTCTCACCCCTCACTCTCTGCTCCTGACAGTTGCCTTGTAAACAATGTGCAACGGGGAGCCAAATCAGTTGGCACACTCATGACGGACTACCACCTGCCATTGACACACACTGACTGGCAACCACCTGTCATTGGCCGGCCTCTTGTTTGATTTAATCCTCGTTCCAAAATCCGTTCCAACTTGTGTGCTGCCTCGTGCATACCAAGCAGAGGGGCTGCCGGGGAGGTTAAATTGTTCATCATCTGATTATAGAAGACAAATTGTAGAATTACCGGCACTAATGATAGAAGACAGTTAAGGAAAGACTTTTTAGTGGAGAATCAGATTTGGCAGAGCACGCTGAATATGTTTTTTTTTTTTTATCACAGGCGATAACACAGTGAGCGCACACTTTGGGCGTGTTAACTAAACTGTGTCACATTTTGTTTTGAGAAACTAATCGAATCATTCTTAAACTGAACACTGAACAAACACGTTTGTCTCCTTTGAATTAAATGAACGAAGGTCAAAAGCAGATTGGTTTGAGAAATATTTAATCACATTTGAATAAACTGTATTTTTTTGTATAACCTACGTTCATTCTCTGACATACTGACATAAACTAAACCACATGAAAAACAATGGGCTGTCATGAAGATTTATGAACTACTTAAATGTGGTGGCATTCATTGTCAGCTTCAATAAAAGTTGAAGCCAATACTTCTAACTGCAGGTAATCGGATCTCAAAGCTGATTTAAAATAAATAAATAAATAAAACAGTAGATGTGTACACTACTTTAACGGTTCTTTATAAGATATCCAGAGCATTAATATAGCAGCAACCAACTATTTGTTATGTAAATATACTGTCTAGAGGAGTGTAGGGTGACCAGGTGTCCCACTTTTACAGCTGAACAGCATTTCCATCCCTTGTCACACACATTGAGACAATGTCCCACATTTTCATTGGCTCTAGTTGACAAAAGTCAAACCACTGCAGGACAAATGTTTTTCTAAAACCTGGCTTTTATTCAGTTGGCTGTGAAGGAAGCAGGGAAGGCTGTCGTCACAGTGTTTGACATCAATCAAACTGCACACACGTGGGCCGGGCTCAGGTTAACGCCATTCCCAGTGGGGAAAATTTTGAATCACCATAAGTAACATATTTTACACATTTAAGCAGAATATGGTGGAAACTACTACAAAGAAAAGGAAATGCAGGTACAGCAAGGACTGGGAAACAACTTATGAGTGGGTGAAGCCAGTGGAAGGTGATGCTCAAGGTTTTTTTCTTTGTGTGTGTGAAATTTGGCAGTTATTTTTCAATTTAACATTCATGTGAATCTCATAAGAAAAATGTGGCTCAAAAAGAGATGTGCCAATCCGTGTAGAAATTTGGGAAAAGCCTAGAGATGTTAAAAGGTAAAAAGCAGAATAGAAATGCTTATTTTTTGAGTTAGATAGAAAATCTAACATTTCAGACAACCATTCAGCACTGGTAACATGCCCCACGTTGTCCCACACAAACATACTCTGCATTTGGTTTGTCGGGATATGGTCACAGTAAGTCTAGTACTGCAGGGCAGACGCTTTTCTAAAATCTGGCTTTTATCCAATTGGCTGTGATGAAAGCAGGGAAGGAGCTGTCATCACAAGGCTGTTTGCTGTCAATTAAACCGCACACACGTTGGTCAAGTGCATTTCGCTGTCTTTGCTACGCTATGCCCAGCGGGAAAAATTTTGAGTCACCACAAGTCACAAGCTATGCCCATTTAGGCAGAATGAGCAGAATAGAAATGCTCGTTTTTAAAGCTAGATAGAAATTACAAAATTGTGGACTACCTCTCAGCTTTGGTAACACGTCCCACACAAACATACTCTGTCCCACATTTGGTTTGTTGGGATCTGTGTTTGTTGAAATGAATGAAAAGTTCATGACAGAGGGCTCACTGAACATCCTAGAAATTAATGTTATTTTTTTTTTATTGATGCAGAACTAATGGTATACAGTATTGTAATAATTAATAAAATCAACCTTTTTGTACTGCAATCTTTTACTGAAAATGACAGCCAATACAGTCAACAGTAGCCGAAGTAAACTGTCAGGTGATCTCCTGGTGATAACCCTCCAGCCTGCTGCTTCCTTATTTAGGTTTTTGTAGTGAAATGAGAAGGTATCGTAGGCCTATAGATATTCCTTATTTCATCTTTACCGATCAGCCGTTCAATTGCGGCGCTTTCAAAGCGGGCGACAAGAATAATAGATGCAGGATGTCTGACAAAAGTTCAGCTTAAGACCTTTCGCCGCTCTCAGCCAGTTTGGATATCCCTTGAAAACAATGCAATCAAACTGATTTTGTTGCTGATGCTTGCTTGCGTTGCATTCTGCTTGGAGGGTGTAATATAGGTTACATGCATCCCAATACATCCTTCTCTGCGTTGTACGCATCCCATTCCCTATAGATTTTTTTTTTTTTTTTTTTTATCAAGCCCCAACCTTAAAGTTTAAACTGTGCCTGTGATGCTAACCAATCTCGCATTTAGCACCTTTAACAACGATAGAACCATGCTACAAAATTTAACGTGACTGTGAAAACTAAAAAAATGCTAATGAGAGAAAGTAAAATCCTTCATGTAAAACAGAGGATGTTAGCTCTGGATTCAAACTCCAATGTACAGCTCTGGTGGAGGGTTATGAATCATTCAATCTGTCAAGAAATCCTACTGCATACCAAAGGAGACCCACATCTGATATCTTTATCTGCATAACAAGGAACCATCGTAACTTCCTTCAGACACAAACCTCAACATTTCTCTGATATAATCCACATGTTTTATTCATGGAGAGCTTACTTGGAGATTTGTGGTTTGGCCGAGTGCTGTGTGTTGAGCCATTTAGCACTAATTCCCCCTGAAAAAGATGTTATTGTTTGTGCTTTAACAACAATACTATATCCTTTAAATCTGTTGGCTAATGGATCTGTCAGACGACCGCAAATGGATTTTAATTAGATTAAACATTTCTCCGCAGTCGTTGGCTGAGCTCCTGATTGGGCCAGACGGATTGAGTTATTATGATTAAGCTCGCTGTTTATGGACGAATGATTCCAACCTACCTGAAAATCGATAAAGGACACCTCAAGGACCATTTTCATGAGAAGTAGCCTGCGTTGCATAATAAGGTTTCTGTACCCTTTGAGTAATTACATTCAATGCTGGTGTTGAGCTTAGTCATTTAGTTTGTGTAGAGAAGCATAAGCTGCTTTAATTAATGCCTGTCTCAGACTCAAATATGGCTTTTAATCCCTAATAAATTCCCTACCTGAAATTCACAAATCTCTTAGATGTAGTATAACATCAAGCATGTCTTCGCTCGGTCACACAGTACGGTCCATTGCCGAAGGGTTCCTTGCCTCTTGTGCTAAATTGAGCGAGAATCTCTTGGCACCCAAGGGTTCACAAGCACCTTACACAGCACATTTGTTCAGATAAAAGTTCATTTTTCACTGTTTCATATGACAGTGCTGCTCTGCTTCTTGTTTTTACCATAATTCCATGTCAGAGGCTTTGATTTATGGCAATGGAAAGTCATGTTTGTTGGCAGTGTATATGCGTTTTTCTGCATTTGCTGTTGACCTCACAACCATACTGTGTAAAACATGGAAGCAGTCTCTGAGACGTTTAGGTTTCTGTGGAGCCGTTGTGAAGCTCAGAGTGGGTGGCTCCAGCCATTGCCATCTTGGCAGTGATACTGCTTACCTCCTGGCTAATCCAAAAGTGGACAAAGAGGTGGCTCAACGGTGGAGCTGAGGCAGGGTGACGTAGCATAGCAGACAGCTAGCGGCGAGTAACCTGATGCAGCACCCACCTGTCACTCAAACTTGCAACAGCCTTAATTATGCCTAAATTTAAGCCTTAAAATAAATTAAGCAGGTGACTTAGCTCCAGCCTCTCATGTCACTTCTGGCTGCAAATAGCAAGATGGTTAAAAACCAAGATGGTGATGGCCAAAATGGCAAACTCAAGACTTCAAAATGGTAGTACACAAACCAATGAGTGACACCGCAGTGGCTATAGTCTATTCTCACAACTTATTTTACTTTTCTATACTTATGCGAAAGAAGAATAATGTAACAAAAGGCAAAAGGAAGCACTCAGGTCATGGTTGACCCTCTTGTAGCCTGTTGTGTTGATTGCTAACTTGCACAACCAAGTCATGTTATTTGCTGTGAAGGAGGATAAATAACAATTTAAAGATGGGCTAAATTTTAGCGAGAAAATACTGGCATGGGCATTTTCAAAGGGGTCTCTTGACCTCTGACCTCAAGATATATGAATGAAAATGGGTTCTATGGGTACCCACGAGTCTCCCGTTTACAGACGTTTATGATAATCACATACAGTTGGGGGCAAATAAATGCAGTTCTTTCAATCCAGTATGAATGCATTATTTCTGCATATTCTACAATGGTGTGTTTGGCCACACTGTATAAAATGACCTGTGGTGACATCTAGGATAATCACAGCCTCATGAAACTTTATAGCCATAAACTAGAGACATTGAGCATTCAGAGGATGGATGGCTTTCCAATGTAGATTTACAATAAGTGAGCAGTTTACACAATAACAGTATTTGCCATCCAATGGCCAAAAAGTGCAATTGATGCAGAAATCTCCAAATTTTAAAAGTTTTTGACACCAAATCACAGCATGACTTTTTCTATGGTGTTCCTCAAGGTCTTGGCGTCTTAATGTGGTATTTCGGAGGGATTATTGATCATTTTTTATCAATTCTCAAGTGCTAAACAATGATTAAATTTAGCACAAAATCTGTGAATGTGAAATGAAATCAATCCAAAAATTGCTGCAGCAAACGTAAGAGCACGGGGATGCCTACGATGTACTTCCATCACAATGTTCTAAACCCTGATACACTGTCACCATTTATTTTAATTCATTCATTCATTTATTCATGTTAATTTCTAATTTATGGCTAGAGAGATTTGACACACAGTGCTGAGCTGCATTTCAGATTAATCTTCATTCAGCTTTCAGATGATGTACACCACTTCTATGTGACATGTGCTGGTGACCTGCTATCTCCCCTAAAGTCCTCCTGTACCCACCTAAAAAGACAAAATGGTATTTTGTGGGTCTCAGAGGGTTAATGAATGTCTTTAATGTTCATTAAACATGTTCTGTAAGTTCCCGATATGGCATGAGGTGTGTTTTTCAACTGCCTTTGTTTGAGGTTTGCATGTGAAGAAAGTAAAGCCTTGAAGTTTAAACAGGTAATTTTATTTTACAGGAGTTATTAGTAAAAGTCTTTAGCTAATTTAACAGCTGATTTACTCATTCAAACTTGTGAAATTGCTTTTCATTTACCATTGTTTTCTGAAATATGTAATAACAAATTATGGAAAGCCCTGACCTGTGACATATTTCTCAATGATAAGAAACAACTGGATGTCAGCTCTACAAGTCTTTTAAGGAGTTTGGTAAGGAATCTGCGAATTCATGCTCATGAAAGCAGTGTTCATCAATATACCTGATATCCAGAGAAAGATGATGCTTGGGAATAAAACGGTAGTTTATAGGTGCACAGCAGCACCAACCAGGTAAAATAGTAACCTGTCATCCACAGCAGTATCATTTCAGGAAGCAGCTCTCTGCACTTCTACAACTATTACATGATCAAACTGAAACTGATATTCTACACCAGTGTTTAAAGGTTAGTGTTACAGTCTTTTTAAAAAGGAATAGAAATCAATTTTGTGCCTACAGGCTAAAAATTACAAGGATGACATCGTTCTATCAAACACATTGAAAATATAAACTCTGTTCTTATTACTGAAGGCACAAATTGACAATTTAGGCTTCCTCATATATGCTTCCTAACACTATTCATTACGTACATATTCATAACAAGACACATCTGACTGGTCTAACTAATGTGGAGAGGCCATTTGACCTTTGCCCCCTCAGCACTTGTGATGTTATTGGTGTAGATGACACAATTATCAACAGGGTCAGTGCTTAGGGCTGGAGAATAATTAGATTGGTCTTGCGTAACATCAGTGTAGCATTAAATCATAAAATAAGGATAGTGTAAATCTCTGGAAAGCATATAACCTTAAAATTGCATTAAACCTGAATAATTTGCTTCCACTTTGGAATTACCAGCATTTTCTTTCCTCTGATTGTATGAGTGATTTATTTAGTGATTTATACTCATTTAACATGAGTTTTGACCTAAGTCTTATTTCAAACTGGATTTAGTTTTAGGTTCAGGTTTAATCTTGTCTTTCGGAGTATGAAAGCAAAGAGATGAGGAAAGAAACAGTTTAAGATGCGGACGTGTTTGCAGATCAGAGCTTACGTGGGATCAGTGTGGGATGAGATCAGGTATCTCATGTGCACATTCAGCAGTTGCGTCTAATGTACTTAACACTGAGGGAGTTTTCACTCTGCTTAGTGAGACTTACAGTTAACAAATAGACAAATCACAACTGATCTTTCCAGTCCTGCCTTGATGGATAGATATCCTGCAGATTGTCAACACTTTGCAAACACAGCACACTAAAGTTCCTTCACAGTACTTCTTACTCAGACATGAACTCACTTGTAGTGTCATAATATTTCTATAGGCATCTATAAAATGCGTGTTAATTGTGTTAAATTGTGGAAATGGTGTTATATCGGAGTAATTGTACCCTTCTCTTACTCATTTTCTTTCATTAAAAAGCAACAGCAGGCAGAACTGGAAATGTCTAATTTTCCTCATCAAACTGAAAACCACATTGTAAAGTGTTTCAAGTACTGGATTGAACCCCTGTGTTTAGCTGTTGTTGGCTTTACTTCCTACAGACCTTAATAATGTATTCTATGTGTGTAAAAATGATAATAATTGCAAAGTCAACCTTTTGTCCACTTTTTTCCTGACCTTATTAAAACACATGTAGAAAAGTATTAAAGTGGTAACCCTTCGCTTTGCCACAAACCCGGCAAAGGGAAGTGCAAAGCATTTAATGAAGGTGAAAAAATACAGAAATGGCCATGAGACATTTTTATTATACCAAGCAAAAATTAAAAAATGGAATATTTAATGTCTCATACAGTATGTATGGACAATTATTACTGTGCTATATTCCTTTTGTTTGCAAAAAAGACATTAAGAAAGAAATGTATAACATGTTATCCTACAGAGCGACATTACTTATGATGTTTAGATGTCTAACCCCCTATTTGACCCTTTATTAACAAACAAAAATAACCAGATAACAGAAATCCAAACAGACTTATTTGGGATTTTGGAGGTGTGGTGGTGCATAAAAAGTAACCCACTGCCAACACCGGATATACTGAATGATGGAAATCCTTTGTATTTAACTATGTTTTACAGCTGGGATATCTGAGAAACCACAAACCCAGGTAATGAATCGTTAGCTGACTTCCACAACGTGCTATCAGTTCAAAATCACGCTCATAAGCATCTCTCATAAATAGAAGGTTGTGAAATATCGAGGTGACAAAACAGTGCTAAAGAGGGACTACAGCCATTTTCAAAATTATTATCACTATGGTCTAAGACATCCATCCATCTGCAATCGTTTATCCCGTTAGGGGTCGCGGGGGGTTTGGAGTCGATCCCAGCTGACATTGGGCGAAGGCGGGGTAGACCCTGGACAGGTCGCCAGTCTATCACACATAGAGACAGACAACCATTCACACTCACATTCACACCTACAGGCAATTTAGAGTCAGCAATTAACCTCACACAACTCAGTGCATTACAATAGCATAAAGTTTATTTGGGTATAAAAATCAGTCTCCTATTCATTGTCTATGGAGCAGCTCCAGACTTTATACACTATGGCATCACAAGTTTGAGACTTACTTCTCTGGTTTCTGGTTTTGAGAGAGACGAGCTCATGTTAACAAATACTGACTGAACTTTACCATGCCATGGAAATAACATACTGGGATCTGAATTTAGGTGGCGTTCCCCTTTAAATATGCTCGAAGCTGTTGTAAGAGGGTCAGGAGGTCTGATGGAAAGTGGGAACAGGTGCGAGGGGGGGTGACTATCACGTACCAAACGCAGGAAGTACTGAGGACAACTGCGGTGCATGGAGGGATAGCGCGTTTTGAGATGATCGGGAAGATTTGATGGCTAACAAACAACAACAGGACAACAGGAAAACCGATAGTAAGCAATATTAAGAACTGGCTGTAGACATAAACAAACATGTTGAGGTGTTTTATTATTTGGCCCATAACATCACCCAGCTGCACGCCTATATCGAGGGCGTTCAGTCGAGGCTCCAGACAGATTTGGATTAGTTCCATCTCACTGATGTTTAATTCATTTGTGGCTCCGAATAGAATAACAACATAAGAATTAAATCTAATCCCTGCACCGAATGATAAAACTCAACAAAAGTAATCTCGGAGGAAGGTGTGCCTCCAAAACCAAATCTTATCAATTGGCCTAAATGTGGTTACTTTCAGGGTGCTGGACATTAAGACATTTGGGAATCCCTGCGTGTGGGTAAAACTCTGCAGGACAACTTTGGGTGGCGCCAGAGCGCAAGAAAAGATGAAGAGTATGTGTGGGGGGGATCAACACAACTCATGGGTTAATCTGCCCGGAGAATCGCTTTATGGCTTCGGCCGTCTCCACATCCCGCTAGATGATGTGTGAATCCATTCAGCGGGTGGTTGGACTTGCCACCTGTCAGGAATGGTAAACTGGCTTCCTCGCTGAACACCGAGTCGACCTCTCCCACTTCATCAGTGGGAAACATTTTTTTTTGTGCAGGTTCGCCTGCATTAGTGAAATAAACGTGGAGAACTTTGTCTGGCCGGCTGCGCAAGAGAAAGTGAAGTGACAGTGGTGAGATTATAAACGGGAGTCTCTGCGCGCCCGGGAGGCTCCCCTCGCGCTTTGAAGATTAGAGGGTTGACGACGTCTGAAGGACACTAAGAACTGGATTAGGTATTGTGCAGTGTAACCTACTTCTCATCACTCCTACATCCCGTCCTCTGAATATTTGCGCAATGACCTTTGGTGCACTTGGAATACAGCGGGTGCGTCCGTGAGGTAAGGATTTTTTAAAAATATATATTATTACAGACAATTTTATTTCCAGCTGTTGGGATTAATTACATTATGTCAAGTTGTGTCACACAGCTAAATCCACTCTGAACCAGTAGCAGTTGGTATTTGGAAAACCGCATCCTATGTCGGAGCCTGTTACGCACGCTGATGCCATCGTAATCATTTTGAATAATAAAATCCACTGGACAGACATAGTGCTAATTGATTGTTATCCCTCACGTTGTGCTGCTTTATCTGTGGGGAGGTATTTCACACGCTTAACACGTCAGCCTACTCAAGCGCTCCGAAGAAACGGTGCTCCATACGCACGAAGGTCTCATCTGCAGAATGTGCACCAATCCGATCAATACTTCGTGTTTTAGCATGCGCTACAGGGTCAAAGCTTCTGTAAAATGTCTCGACCTGCTGATCAGGGCATCGAAAATGATGTTGGTGTGACTGTGAGCTTTCCTCGGAGTGCCACTGTTAAAGGAGTATGTGGTTTGGATCGTCTAGGACAGTGCCATAATTTTTTTTTAGCTCACTCCACGTCTTTCTTGTCTTAATATGTATAACATGGAGTTGCTTCAGATAGGACTGACAGACTAAGGGGACTCTTAAGAGCATGGCATTCATTATGTGAAAAAAAATGTCATAATGCTGACTTACAGTATAGAGCACACTGTGTGCATCATTAGCTTTTAAAAAAAATACTATTTGTAGTTTCTCAGTAATGCTATAAATCCTCATAGGATACTGAGGAATCCTGACCAAACATTATGGTTTTATTGTAAAGTATACTCATGTATTGTCTCATGACTTGAACTTAAGTCCATCGATCCATGCTGTACAATAGCAAGCAACTCAAGGCCAAATAGAAGCACAAAAGCCATTGTAATTTATTTAGTCTACTACTGAGTGGCATGCATAAAGAAACTCCCTGTGTAACAATCAGATTGGAGTACCATAGTTTGACGAGACCACTGCCACATATGGTCAAGTTTGTAATTGTCCCAGAGTACTATGCTTATTGCAGACCCTGACACACATCTTCAACTGACTGTATTTCTGTGATTGTAGCCTGCTGCACACAGTTAGGTATTCATAGTGTCCAACTCAGTTTCACTAAGGACCACACTGGGAAATGAGAATCGCATCTAGGGCCAAATGTATATAGTTTATTGACAGGCTTTTATTTAATTAAAAAATGTCTCTGATTACGGTATATTACTGCATGTCCCCTATAGCTTTCTTACATATGATTTATCCACATAAAGCTCTCAAAAAGTCAACAAAATATGTTTTTGATGTAAAAGAAATATAATGAATCTTTATTTTTGTTTATGCCCATATTCCTACAAGTCTCTTGCCTGTTTCACAAGCCTGAATATGACAACTCAATGGCTGTGTGGGCTATTAAAGCAGGGGTAGGCAGAATCTTTTTGGCATCCATTGTCAATAAATCCATAATAATTACTAGACTTCTGCACCTCCTCATGGCTCTGGTTTCAGGCTTTAAAAAAAATCTAGCCCAGGATCGGAGACTTTGGCCAATCACAGGTCATTTCAGAGAGAAAGCATTCCTATTGGCTGTTCATTCATGCAGGCAGCTGTCAATCACTTGCAAACTCTGACCAAATGATCAAACTAGGCAGCGCTGATCAAATATGAATCAATATGCTGTTACTGTTATACCTATTTCTCGCCTCAAATGTTTTCAGAAACCTCCTGTAGTTACAGTTTAACTGTAAAATGAGAAACTTTGCTCTGGCTGGTGGGCGGTACTTGGTATTTCCTCAACTGATCTCAACATGGCTGCCGGGTCACAAACTTTCTCAGTAACAGAATATTGATTCATATTTGATAATGAAGGTGAAACAATACAGAACCTGCATAGGTTTAATCGTTTGATCAGAGATTATGAGTGATTGACAGCTGCTCAGAGATGGCAGGCTCCATCTTAGCATCTTAGCACTGATTGGTTGTTTTCATTCATTCTGTGCAATCTTGCAGATACTGTTCGGAGCACCAGAGGACACAGAAGCATGTGATTTTTTTTTTTTTTTTTTTTCAGATTACTTGTCTCATGCAATACTGTCAGGACATAGTGACAGTTTTATATTAAAAGAAAATCTAAAATAAATTTGCTCCAATCTTGCCTACTGCTACTTTGAATTAAAAGTAGCAGGCAGGTGGCTGCACTAAAAACCCTAAACATGACAAACTTACATGCAGCCTTCAGCATCAACCTTCCTTTTTTTGTATTCTGTGTTAGCTAGCTTGTTAACTTGCAGACACTGGTGGAACGCCTGTGTGTTTGGTGTATGGGGCATGTATCGTCTGCAGGCCACAACAGGCCCAAATTTATTGAGAACCTAAACTGATATGGGGGCCAGATTTTGCCCGTGGGCCTTGAGCTTGACACGTGACGTAGCAGGATACAATCAGTGAGATAATACAGTACAGTATGCACACAGTGCTACTAATAGTGCACATGAATAAAAAATACAGGAAGCGTGTTTAAAATATTCTTCTCTCTCTCGTCTTCTATAATGATATTTTATTCTGTGTGTACTACACTTCCCAGCAGCTACAGGTTTGGGCATAGTGCCCTAGGAGTGTGCAGGGAATACTTTAAAAGCATTGCTACAGGATGTCTCCATCATTCTAGGTTTGGGGCCAGTTCTTTCCAGAGGCTTACATTTGGGAAATGAGAGATGAAGAGTAGCATGGCTCAGAGTCAGGCCAGCCAGACTCCATTGATATTCTGCTTGTGTCCTGCTCCATAGGCAGCCCATTGTCATGGCTCGCTCAGTGGGATAGCATCTGATGATTGAGGGTTATGCAAGCGGGTTGAAAGCCAGCTCGGAAAGAAACCAAAGGTACGTTTGTTGAAGGTTAAAGATATGTCCTCACGTTAAAGGCTGATAGTGCGTATGTGTGAGAGTTGCATAGAGATGAAGTAAATCCAAAAATGCTTTATATGTAATATTGAGTGTGGTATTTTATTGATAGGATAGTTTATATACCATGATATGCATGTTAGCACAATCCCCCAGACTAATGTGTTCAGTTCATTTTTGTTTACATTTACTCTTTATGAGAACTGCAATTAAATGCATACATATATTTAACAAAATCACACCTGACTTGTTCAGAACCCCCATGGCCCTTCTAATTTTCTCTAATTGTACCCCAGATGGCAGAGACATAAAAAGGGATTTCCAAGCAATGCAGGTGCATCCCAAGTTTCAAAGGGTGCAGCCTCTCTAAGGTCAGGTGCAACAGTGCCACAGTGTGTGTCCACCCAGCCCTGGAAGATTCACAGCCAGCCAGGCAGAAAGATTTATCTGTCGTGAGTGCGTGAAATTGCAATGCTCTGCAGTATTCTGTCCAGGGACGGCGAGAGAGACTGATCCTCCACTGCTTTGGTAAATAAAGAAGTAAAAGAGAGGAGTCGTGTACAAAAAAAAGCAGCAAACACCAATGGCTGCCTGTGCTCCGTGTCAGGTAGAAGTGATCCAGTCCGTGGTCTTTGTTTTGTAGGGAAACAGAGAACAGAAATAAGCAGAAAAGAGCAACCGCAAGGGAGAAACAAAGAAATCCCTCTGATGAGTCAAACAAATAAGAGTAACTTCTAAAGATCGCCATGGAAGTTGGGGCAAATGCAAAAGTTTCTAATAGTAGTTTTATTGCACTTTAAGCTGAGCACTGAACTCGCCCCCTGGTGGCTGGCTGCAATATAGGTCATAAAGGCCGCCCCTTCATGTTAGCGGATGGGACGTGGACCAAACTAAAAAGCCAAAGTACACGTCAGGCAAATTTTTCACAAGATGCTTTCTGTCAACTTAGGTAGTACTTATCACAGTTGTGTGTTAATTTCTCAGATGCTATAAAAAAGAGGGTGAGACCTCATGATTGGCAGCTGTGATTGAAAGATGTCACTTTCCACAATTGTAATTTTTTGATCATAAATGTAGTTATGGAGATGTTCGTGCTTGTGTCTAACGGCTAACGTGGTCCTAATGGAGCAGCTGGGTGAGTCACACTAATGTGCTACAGCCATGCTCGGCCTGCGATTGGCTCGGGCGATTGTGTGGTCGGGATCTTGATACTGCTGCTACAGTACCCTGATACCATTGTGCAGTCTCTGGATCCAAATGAGGTCAGAATCTCAAGGTAACAACTCCATGTCGGAGATAGTTTGCCTTTACTTTCTGCACAGTGGTACAGCACATCTTTATATACAGTCTTTGGCTTATATAAAGTAAGTCATTTCATGCTTAGACATATGCATTGATAGACTTTTAATTTTATTTAAAGGATTACACTGGGATTAAACTGAATCAGTCAACAGTTTGTGTATTCTGATCCTATAAAGCCCCAATCAATAGGTTTTAAAGGAAGAGTGTGTAACATTTTGGGGGATCTGTTAACAGAAATGGAATACAATAGAATAATTGTGTTTTGCTACCTTAGAATGAGCCTTTTACAGTATATCTACATTCAGAGCGGCTACTCTTCACAGAGCCAGCGTCATATATTTCTACAGTAGCCCAGAAAGGACAAACCAAACACTGAACGTTTGCATTTTTGCCACATTTTCAGCCACATTAGTCTTCTTACACACTTGGCATATGGGAGTAGTTTCATTTGGTTGCTATCTGCAACCTCACTGCTAAATACCACCATATCCTGCTAAATGCACCTTTATGGTATATCTCTTAATGTGACATATTTTTATACATGTTTGGCTCATGTTTTGAAACTCATTGATCAGTTTTATCTGTACCATTGTAACGAGACTAGTTAATTGGCTGTCGTCATTACATTACAGATCAAACAAATGAATATGAATATTAAAATAACAATAAAACTGTCAGCAGCCAGTAAAGATTGAGAGTCAGAGGGCTTGTTTCGTTTTGGAAGGACCCATGGGCTGTTATTACCTACAGATTCGAGAATACGACATTTCCTCAGAGTGGTCTTGAGGTGTTGTAAATTTATCGCCAAAAGCTTGTAGCTGCATTAGGTTTTAGCAGGGTTTGACTAACTGTCATGGCTGGCAGCTGTAGCAGAAATCTGTGTCCAAGTCTTCACTGAAGCATGAAGGGAGAAGATGATTTCATATAAGTTATCTCAGTATGTCGCAACACCAATGGTCTCAAAATTAATGGAAATGGGGACTTGATTTGAATATGAAAAACCATTCATATAGACACACTGCAGGTCTATTCTGTGCTTTCCTTCTCTTGTTCTTTTCAGCTTTTGTTTTCATGTCACTCTTAAACACAATGAGATGTTCTGTCCATGCAACTGTTTTTTTTCTTCTTCAGGTTTATGAAATAATTTCATTACAAATATGTTGGATCCCTTTCTTTTAGATTTCGTGAAAGAGGACCTATTTTGCTTAAATTCATACTTGTATTTTGGGTTTCTACTAGAACATGTTTCGATGCTTTAACCTATTTGTGCCCATAGACTATATTTAGTACGATAAGGAAAATGCCACAATATTTGTTCCGATTTGTCAAAAGTCTTGAAATAGGGTACGACCATAAGTATCAAACAGGACAACTTTTAAAATTTTAGATCACATAAAAAATCAATCAAAACTTCAATCAATTGTCAAATTATGATTTTTTTTAAAAATGAGGAAAAACACTTACATTGTGTTTATTAAATGTTTCCATATGAAATATTTACACTGCTACTAATCTCACTGTATATGCACGCATGTCATTGATATTCAACTTGTTATGAGTTCATAGATACCATATACTTGATTGTGCTCCTTATAGGTTCAGAGATACATCTGTTTTCTTTTCAGACTATATTTAGTTATTTGGGCACATGGGACTACTGTTTTTTCCTAAATTATAATGAAGTCTCCAGCTGTTGCCCCCGCGACCCGACCCCGGATAAGCGGTTGAAGATGAGTTGAGTGATAATGAAGTGTATTGCAAAAACAGTAGTTCCATTATGTGTCCAAAGACTAAATACAATATAGTATGATAAGAAAAACTCACTTTTCATCCAAATGGATCAACCGGTTTTGAAAATTTCTTCACATTTGTGCTTAGGCAAGCCCAGAGAACACTTCCACCAAATAAATAAAAAATATGTATTTGCAGGAGCAAACGGGTTAATATTCAAAAAATGCTTAACCTTTCACATAGTGTCTATTTTCACCTCTTTTGAGCTCCTCTTATACTGCTAACCTGAAAAGCCCAGTCTGCTCTGATTGGTCAGCTGAACCACTGTTGTGAGTGGTCAGCTGAACTAAACGCCGCTCTAGCTCTGCTCTTACTAGCTTTGGATGTGCCAAACTAGCTCTTAGGCAGGTGTTATGCACAGATGTTACTTGGTGACATCAGTATGTTAGGGAAGTAAAGACAGGACTTCTATCGAGGTGTTTCAGGCAGTTCAGGAGCAGTGTCTCTGTGGGGGGAGTAACTTCCTGTGGCATGGACTTTGGACTTTGTAACTTTGCAGACCATTTACATGTGCAAAAAGCCCATATAACACATGAAAGGAAAGGGAAAAAGCACAAAAGCACAATAGGTCCCCTTTAACAGACACTTTATTGTAGTAGGGAGAAGAGTCAGATACCGTAGAACAGAATCCTGAAGGGTAATTTGTTCCTGCTCTTGTGCTTTCACCCTCTTGTTAGGCCTCTGAATGTGGACTATAGTTACTGTACTGCTGACTTGGCAGCAGTGTCTTGTAGAGAAAAGGAAGCATTAAGTGTTAGACAAATATGTTTGGGAATGTTGGGCTGTTGATTGGAGTCAACGGTGGAACAAGAGTTGTGCTCATTAGCTGCATGTATCATATGTTTAGCTATGTGTGTGTGCGACATAGCCTTTCCTCCATTTAAAACTCTCAGCAGATGTGACTGTGAGCAATAAAGAGGCTGCATAATAGTGTTTCCTCTTCAGTGAGTTGCCCGTTTTAATAAGAGTGTCAAACTACAATACAGACTTGCCAATTACACCAGCTGCAAAAGCTGAAATTTAGCAGTTATCATGCTGTTGATATTTGGGCCTTTCACCCTTTGGCTCAATAATTAGATGGAGGCTGAAAGCTGTTTGTTGTTTACTCGCCCTTCAGTTAAAGTCCATCTAATGAGCACGATCAGACCAGTGCATCAGTAAGTTAACATTAAGCACCATCTCCCTTTAGCAGCTGACCTCGGAAGGAATTTATCATTTTTGATATTCGCTCAAGGAACCACTGACACCTCAGGTTTTCAAGGGGAAACTGTTTGAGAGAAGCAGATATGCAGACTGTTTTATCTCTAATTTTGTGAGGAAGTTTGCAAGTGTCCATATGTTTGCTGATTGAAATTCTATTTGCATGAATTAATATTTGCTGCAGCTCCAAATAAATACTGCCGTACAAAATGCAAATAGAGAGGAAGGACGTGAATTATCATACTATGATGATAGCTTGACTTAAAACTGGCTGCACCATTTGTAGGTGTGGACCGATAACATTATGGTCATGTTTTAATTTCATACTTCAGCAAGACTGTTTATCAGTGGCTGGTGTGGCAGGACATGTTATATGTTCTGTATCTTTACCATGCAAGATGATAGCATGGACCCTCTGGGACCTTACTTCTATGCACTTCACGATAACTGGAGATTATTAGAATATTGTGAAATGTGTGAGGCGACAAACAATTTAAATTTAGATTAAAAACATCAGCAGTGAGTCCTGTGAAAAGTTTGGGTTTTGAGGTGCTGTTTAGTGATGTAACAAACCCAGAATCTGTCTTTAATATCTCTGAATATTGCTTGTTACAAAAGGTTTTGAAGTTTAGGAATGTAATATGTGTCGATACAGTCTTTTCAGTGATGACCTTCTGTGGCTTACCCTCTTTGTGGAGGTTTCGATTATCGTCCTCTGGACAATGATTGTGGTTGCGTGTACTGAGATACACGCTATTTATGATGCACGAATAGCAATTTACTCAAATTCAAAATCAAATGTAATATTTTGAGATAGTTTTTTATCATTTATTTGAGCTGTAAGCTGTAATTATCAAAATTTAAAAGAAAAAAATGGTTGAAACATTTTAGTTTATGTGTAATGAGTCTAGAATATATCACATTTTCTCTTTCCTAAATACGTGATGACGAATATTGAACTTTTTGAGATATTGTAATTTTTTTGAGCTGTACCTGCCAATCACCTGATGAAGTGGAGCAACATTAGAATTCATTTTGAATCCAATTTTGACTCTCCTCTTTGCTCTGTTTTGGTCTCCACCAACTGAGGATAATATTTTGCTACTAAATGCTCCACTATGTTCACCAGCTTGTTGCAGTCTTTGTCTTTGTACTGTTTGGTGCTGGGCAGGTAGTTTATAGTGGAGCTTTTCTGCTCAAAACAATGCTGAAGAGAATGAATCAAAACATTTTGCGGGCTATAAATCAAAACAAAGTGCTGAAAGACATAAAGCTGCAACATATGATGCATTTGGCAGTTTCTGCTCCAGTCTTTTCCTGCCTCTGCAGGAACAACTTGGTTAGGTTTAGGCAGCAAAACTACTTAAGTTTAGCAAAAGATCATGGTTTGGGTTAGAATAACAGCGGAAGTGGTGTAACTTAAATGTGGAATTTATGTGCCAAAAACTACATAGGTTTAGGAAAAGATTGTGGTTTGGGTTAAAATAACTCCAGAAGAGGTATAAGAAAAGTATGGACGTTACGTGACAAATAAATTAACATTGGCATTTCACACAGGGCACAAAGAGCAATCTCCTGGGTGAAAGTGCCACCCATCCACCCCCACCTCCTGCCTACGCAGTGTTTGTTGCTTTTTATACATCTTTGTTCACAATTATGTGGATTACATACAAATTGATTTTGTGAGATATATAAGAATTACCTTTTATAGGTAGAGCTGTAAACAGTGTTTGAGAGCAGCCTGAAAGCTGACAGGAGCTGCAGGGTTGGGTGACAACTCTGTTGGTTTGTCACTACGAGCAACCCCTTTCACATTACACATAGTCTTTTGATCTACTGTTAATATTAATTTATTGGTAAGAGCAGCTTTAAATTGAAGCCATCATGCGTAGTTACAGCTCCAGTTGCAACGTACAGCAAACAGACTACACTCACTGCTACATCTGGTGCTGTTATTTCTTGTCATGGAGTTTGCAGGTTGGAATGCTTGTAAACTCAAGGATTCACTCAGTGAATGCTCCAGCTGAAGAGCCCGGCACTGATGTTGGAGCTGTGCACTCAAACAGCTTCGGCAGGAGAAGCACCATCAGTACAATGATGCCGGAGCTGAAATCTATCAGTTTTTACATTCAGAATTTGCAGTAATTCCAAACATCTAGGTCACACTGTCGGCAATATTAAGAAACATCAAGACCCAAGGCAACCTGCCGAGGCCTGTGAAGGATTTTAGTCTCAGAGGGATGAATCCTGAAGCACATAAGATCCGTCCCCCCACCTCACCAATAAAACATCTCAAAATTCTCTCTCTCTCTTTCTGTCTCTCACGAACACACACTCAAACATACATACGCAGCTCTTCAATATCTATTTCAAGTCTAAAAATGGTAACATTCACACAATGCCATGGAGCTCTGAGGCAATCACAGGTTGTGGGAGCACGATGTGTGATTCCTGGATAACATTTATGCTTTAAGTTATAGATAACCAAAAACTGTTGGGAATTTTCTCACCATACAATGTGTACAGTTTGCTGAAAATAATCACACATTTGTAGCCTTAATGCTGCACGTAATGTCGAAAGTAGCTGAGGAGAATTGTTTTTAATTTTTTTTCAGACCATAACATGAAGCCCAACAGGCAACAACAGTGGTCAATGTGTTGTTAGTTGGAATAAACATATATTTCTGTGGGTAAAAATCCAATGAAATCAAGGTGCGTCTGAATATCTTCCTCCCCGCACGAATGTTCTGCAGGGGTGTTCAAGCATTCAGAAGCTAAAATCATTTTTTTATAAATTTCTACAGCCGCAAGTCTGTGCTTGGCGTGAAACACCTTTTAAATCTACAATTATATCAGGAGATGTGTTTATTCAGAAATAAATCAAAACAAATGGAGGATTGTAGTCAAAGGCTAAATAAAGTTGGCGCTTCCTTTGCATTGAATTCAAACATTTTGCATGGTAAATGAGCATTTCAGTCACACCGCTGTGTCCACTCTGTCGGAGGAGATCCTTCCTGTATCTGTTGTTATTTCATTATATAAACCTCTATTTGTACTTGTTCCTGAGATATACTATAAACTGCAATGATATCTGATGATAACCCTGTCTTTTAATTTGACTGTTGATAGCTTCGCCCCAGACAGTACGGCTTATAAGAGATGTGACCTGCATGGAGAACAGTCATTTAAGGCCAGAGCCTGTTGGTGCAACTCTACACTCAGGACATGCTGTTCCATCCTTTAGGTGTATAATACTAAATGCTGTCTCTGCATGAAAATGCTCAATAACATGAAAGAGAGCGGTTCCTTATGACCTGAGATATTTATAAACTGAGAGCATACAAATGCCATTAAGAGCTTTTTTATGCCAAGAGGAGGAGGATCACATAGTATTCTGAAAGCAGTGGGTTTGGAGGTTTGTGGCTGGTTTTGTCGTGCTGCAGCAGCTGTCTGAATGAGCTGCACTCTATGGGTAGTTTTCAGCTTTACAGTACTGTTCACTTCTTATTTAGTCTGAGATTGTCAACAAACTATTACATTATAGTTTTAGTCAATGAACGGTTGACATTTTCCTTTTTTAGTCATCAGATTATATTGAATGTTTCAGTCAATCATCTAGCCAAAATATCACGTTGTTTCTTTCTCCCAAGCCCTGTTGTCATTGTTATCTTAAATGTAGTAAGTTACTCTGAGTCCTCCTGACCGTACCGGTGTTGTCCGGTAGCACACAGTGTAGATATGGGCATGAAACTGGCATGCGGAGCACAGGAAACAGAACTGCTGCAATTTAAAAGCCAAGTATGTGTCTGGACTGTGTATGGTCAGTCTCTGAATCTGTGGCTAAATTGTTACAGATAGTCAGTGATCTTTGATGTTAACTCCAGCGGTACATGTCCATCAGCTCCGGAGAGGACACTGGAGGATGCATGATGTACCCCATCATGGAACGTACCTGATTGGCCACAGCCATGGTCACTCTGTGACTGATATTCCATCTCTGTTTTTTGTCAGTAAAAATTAGTTATTTTTTAAATTACATTATAGTCTTGTCTTTTTTCATCAACAGTATTCATGTTGACACAATTGCTGTGTTAAATGACGTGACATCTCGTCATGGTCTCGTATTAGTCATAGAAAATAAGGTTGTTGACGAACATGTTTAGTGTTTTTGTCACACAAAATTAACACTGCTTGAAAGCCCATAAATAAAGAATTGCAAGAGTCCAGCCAGCTCATGGCAAAGACTCCATGTTCAACTCTAAGACGTTACCCTAACTTTGACCCAAATTTAACCCAAATAAGCAGCTGATTCGGGAGTTCATTGGATTCATGAGATTAGAGACAACTGAAATGAGAAGTTGCATGTAAGCATAGCTGAAAGCATAGCTAATGTTTAATGTTGTCACCAAGGGTTAAGCAAGTTTAAGTAGGAGATGTCAAAGGTAAGTCATATTTGTAGGAGTCAAAGTCACTAAATGTGATGTTGAAATACAGACATGCAGAAATGTCAGGAAGTTTTTCATTATATATACAGTTTCTCATTATATTTACTGAGATCGTGTGTCAGGTGAATCCTGAGTGTGACTCACTGACTGTGCTGCATACTGAAATTGATCTGCATGCTTTAATTATGTGTAAAAGTCTGTGTGCTGAATCAGCCAAAATCAACACATGGCGTTTGTCCATGTTTTTGGTTAAAATGTGTCACTCTGTACTGTATTACTCTGTAATGCTAAGCAGTTTTAACATCTTTGTCACTATCGATTGTGCTCTAAAAATAGCCTGTTCATAGTGAAATCAGGCTGACATGTTCAATCTTTGTCTCTGCTGAGGCTCATCTCCAAGTGTCTCCTGTGCTGAACATGAAGCAAGTCAATTACATTATTAATATTGCTAATTAGTGTCCACATGAGCAGCGCTCATAAACCATTGAAGACAGTTGACTTTTGGGGAATGTAATTATGCAATGAGAAATTGGTTTATGTCGGTAGCAGGTTCTTGGCTAAAGAATGTTCCTCCTAAATGCCTACTTACCATTACAAGACAACAATAAATAGTATTTACATTTTAATGAATGTATATAGCATCTGGCTGAATGTCGTCATAAGTCCTCTGTCCTTCAGAACTGTCCTCCTGGTTATTTTGCAGAGAGGACAGGTATTTCAAAGAAAAAGACATGGAGGTTGGCATGCAGAGGCCAAAAGGAAACAATACAAGAAAATTAACAATGTAGGCTTAGTAAGTTGTGGCTTTGTTGATGAATATTTAAGCAAAAATGTAGGTGTTGTTATTAACATATCTGTTTTTATATTTTTAGAATAGTTAACTTTGTGCTGGTACAGCCCCACACTCTCATCAATGCACAAATAATACAATGGGTTTCTAATCTGGTTTGACCTATATTAAAATTAATTATGGAGTGGATTACAGTATTGGATGTATTTAAAAAGGAAACAATATGAAAATACATTGTTTAAAGTCTTTCCTGAGTTTATATTTGTGGTAACTCCAGTCACCTGTGAAGTTTGCATCATGCAGAGTGAGCAGGTAACTATCAGCTTAATAGTTTACAATCAGCTGAAGATGTTATTTAGTAAATTTTCAGTTCACTGTAGTCTTGTTGTAATTGAGACGTCTATCACGTAACATTTTCCCTCACATGCTGAAAATTAAAATCACAAGGGCTTATGAATTTACGCTATATTAAATCCATCCATCTGCAAATGCTTGTCACGTAAGGCGTCGTGTTTAGACTCTAAACCCTCCATTCTGTGCCTCTTGGCATTGGATACCGACGTACGGAGTTGCCCTGTAGCGACAGTATGGGGGCTTTCAACTAAGTCCGCTGTAAACCCACCCACAGCGTTATTTGACAGTCTGAGCAAGTGACGTATAAAGAGCATATGAGTTGACGTTGGCTTATTTTGTCATGTTGCTCATTAGAATCATTGGTCCCATAAGTTGCTAGTCAAGTGAGTCACTGGTCAGTGAAGTTAACATCATCCACGACCATTTCCTAAACCCAAGTGGTTGTGTTGCCTAAATCTAACTTCCTGTGAAAACAGAAGTTTATTTTGAAAGCTTTGGTGTGGACGAGTTGGGACTGAGAACGTGTGGTTCACTCCACTCCTTCCATGATCAATTTTTGCATTAAAAACACTGAAATATCAGTATAAGCTACATGTGACAAAGTGCAATGGAAACAGACTTACTAAATGAATCATGATGTTCTTGAAGCATGTGGCTTAAACATCCAGTGAAGCTCCTCATGAGAACAACTGGGTAAAATGACAAAAAACATTTTTGGAAAAAATGTATTTGATGTTTACTTTGACCTTGTTAGTCTGGCCCATGTCCTATCTGTTAACATGGAGGAGGCTGGCTTTATGACCTATACTGCAGCCAGCCACCAGGGGGCGATCGGGGGGGCTGGAGCCAATCCCAGCTGGCATTGGGCGAAGGCGGGGTACACCCTGGACAGGTTGCCAGTCTATCGCAGGGCACATAGAGACAAACATTCACGCTCACATCCACACCAAAATGTTATTATGTTTGAGTGACATTTAACTAAACACAGGGAGTGAATATTCATACAATAGTTGAAATACCTACTTGGCTAAGGGATATTAGATGAAATAGCTGTCAAATCTTTCTTGGCAAAAAGAAAGCTTATTCTTTACTGATTTCACACTGAATGTAAATATTGTTTTAAGCTGTTGAACAAACGACCAGTGCTGCTGTTTTTTTTTTTTTTTTTTTTTTTTTCCCCCAGAGAGACAGAGACGGTCTTAAAAGATCATCTAGCTGGAGGGGCTCAGTCTAATTCTCTGCATGAAAACAACATCCAACTGTTAGTTGCGTGCAGAGAAGGACTTTTTACCACATTTATTTTATAAGTCTTTTTCTTCATTAAGGCTTCAAAGTGAAACATCACACGATTTTTATCACTTTGATCGTAGGTACACAAAAATAAACACCCCTTGTAGATTATGTATATTGTGAAAAATTGTATTTAATCCTTTTAGCCACGTGAGTTATATCTTGATTTCTAGGACACTGAACTTCACACCTTTGTCCACCTGAGTATCAGCTGACAGTTTAGCCTGCAGGTGTAGAAGTGATTCAAGAGGAAGAAACAGATTTATCACAGCAGTCAGTTTCTGTTGTGTTCTGCCCTCTTAAAAGAGAAAAAAAAAAAAATGAAATGTACAAGACGGAGAGGCGCTCACTACGAAATTCATATCCACTGCCTCTACACGGTTCTCAATATGGAGATAGCTGAGCTGACAGCTGGCAGCTAACAGTGCTAACAGTGCAAACAACAGCGACAGTGCTAACCCACGGGGGAATCAGAGGGTGGACGTCACGCATCAGCGACACCAACACTAACGGCGTTATGAGTTGTAACCACCATATTAGCGCAGTGCAGAGCAGCACAGACATGCACTAAAAGGCATCCATGGCGGAGAAACTCGGGTTACAATTTTCTCTGCTCAAGTAGATGTTAGTCCACTATGTCTTTCCACAGCAAATACTTGTCTGCTGCTATATTAAGTATAAAGTATATTAATAAGAAGTGAAAGTCAATTGTTTGCTCCATTGCAACATCAGCGCCCGGCAGCAAAGCTACGCCTCCAACATTCTGGACTGAAAGTGACTACCAGACGCCCTTAATGTCCATCTACTGAAATGGCATGTGTTGAACAATAGTAATATTAGAAATATGCATACTATTCTATCTATCTATCTGTCTATATATATATATATATATCTATCTGTATATATATATCTATCTATCTCTATTATTTATTTATGTTTTTGGCCTGGATGCTTCTCAGAGGAGCATGAAGTGAGCGATGGACATAAATGGAAGTAAGAAAAATCCAGCACATGTATGAACAATAGACTGCAGACCATGGATGTATAGAAGGTTGTGAACTGTGCTTTTGCCCGTTGTGTTAGTAAATAGCCTACAACTCTATTGAATTCTGGTTATGTCATGCTACTAGCACTACTAGCTGCTGGCTGATAATTACAATGTTAATGAATTTTACAACTTACAGGACACATTGATTTAAATGAGGGCCATTTGAATCTGGGAAGTTGATTTACCTAAAAAATATATATATATTATCCTCCATGGCCACAGACTTATCGCTGTTCAGGCTAAAATGGCAACTGTGCTACCGCTGTGCCATCCAGCAGCTGTTGTCAAAAAGCTCTTCGTTTCTATAGTCTTTGTTATTACTCTGGATTCTGTATAGAGCGGCTTTAATACATATAATGAATGAAACATAAGCCTGAAGTCTGTTGTTGCTTTCAGCGGCAAGTGATTTTAATTCACTTTAAGATGAGAATAGATAAAGCCTCCTAATTTCAGTGTCGATTCACTGTCACCACCTAGGGTCCTTAAGATATGGACTATTGATTCAGGAGTGATTTTCCTTTGTGAGGATTATTTTGGCTCTTGCGTGATTTTTCTGTCACATTGTTCCGAGAAATGCCACGACTTTAAAGAACCCTTTTGTTGTGCAGCATTTTCTCAATGAGGCCTCCTCGTAGTTCTTTAGCAAAGTCTTAGACTGAATATTAATCAAAGCATACTTGTGACTGATGTGGCCTAAAAAAAAATAAACCCATTCATCATAAGAAGGGGACATCATTGTTTTGACGTTTGCTTATAATTAGGTCAGATGAAGTAGAGCTTGACTTCATCAAAACCAATGTAGAGCCTCATCTGTAACACACATCCTCCATTAGTCGCCCAACGGTGAGCAGACCCCCGCAGCTTACTGCGACGGCTCACTGTGATTTTGAGTCCATTCTTGTGAATGCATGTTTCATACTGTATACAGTATGACTATACATATTTTCCACTCGACGAAACCCGTCAGGTTAGAAACTGTTAGGTTTAAAACTCATTGCTTAGAATAAACCGTGGTCTCCATTTATTTCAATCATTCTGACAAAAGCGTGTGCATTTAGCGATGTGCATGTGTGAGTGTGTCAGGTTGGGTGACACTCTTACAGGTAGTTGGCTGTTAAGAAAGAGAAGACAAGGACTGAGGTGAAGTCAGAACATTTGAACTACCATATTTTTCGCACTATAAGGCGCACTTAAAATCTGTTTAACTCAGACACTGATGATGAAGGATTTGATGGATTTGTGGAAGAGGAATGAACTGAAAAATGAGTGTATTGTTGTATTTCATGTGTTACAACTGAAAAATGTTGAGAGATATTGAAGTTCATGAGTTGTTAAATGAAGTGAATAAAGTTTTACTTATCTGACCGTTTTGTTTCGCTTAATGCGCCGTATAATCCAGTGCGAAAAATATTTAGAAATGTTACCTGCTTCACCTCTTATGCTGCCATTCATTGACTCCAGCCATACACCTCTGCTGTTTTATTTCAGTTTTTCTTGTTATTTCTATCCATATACACAGTATTTTTTTATTGCAAATAGTAGAAATTCTGCTACTATTGTGTCTGTCCACATTTGTGTCTGCGAAGCTGTAAATCAAAATACTTGAACTGGGGGAATTACATCTAGATTTTTCTTTCTACTTCACAAAGAATCTTGAATTCCCGTCACCATGTCTGTGGAGTCGCTCGCGGAGGGTTGATTGGGAAGTGAAAGAGTCATGAGCGGTCCAGCCAGTCAATTAAGGGCACCTTCACCTAATTAACCTCTCTCTCTATAACTGTAGACACTTGCTGAAGAGCTCGTAGACTGAAATACCATAGTATATGTCTTGGAACTGAATAATGAGAGTACATTAGAGGCCTTTCAGCTTGAAAAGGCTATCATACATACAAACGGCTGCTGAAAGGAGAACCTATAATTAGATACTTATTCCAAGGTGAGGAAGACTGAAATAATACGTATAATAAAATATACTGCTGGGTCTGACTTAACCTGCATTAACACAAAAAGCTCAATGGGCTGCAATTTTCTGACAGGTGGTGCTCATCTGTAGTGAGTATGTCTATCTACAACTTATCTGAGCTGGCTCAGTCAGCTCCATAGCAATAACATTAACCTCCACTGATTTGTAATGCAGCATTATTAATGCATGCACAGTATAACTCATCCTGCAAGTTTTTTTGTTTTTGTTTTTTTTTTCCAGTTGAGTTACAATTAATCATGCTTGCAACACATCAGAGTTGTAATGCTTAGAATGAAATCTATTCCATAGCTGTTGTTTTTTATCGCCATCTTGAATACAGCAGCTAATTGTGCAAAATAAGGGCTGCATGATTATGGCCAAAATGATAATCAGGATTATTTTGATCAGTATTTAGATCATGATTATTTATCACAATTAGAGTAGATTTGGGGGAGATTTATTTATTGCAATATCACATTTAAATAAACAGAGCGCTGCTTTCACTTCCATGTTGTGCTGCACTCCAACCGTTCTAAATATTATTGTCATCTAGAGTTGTTATTTACATAAAAACACAAATCAAATGATTAGGAAATAAATGGTTGTATTTTTATTTAAATATTTGCTTTGATTAAAACAAATCTTGGCATTAGTAGTTTTAATTCTATATTATACGTTGTTTAGAGCTAATGTAGGAAGTTAAATAATTTCCTCACTATTATTCATATTTTTTTGTGAAAACATCTCCTTCAAACAACTGGATTTATTTGTTTCTCTCCAAAAACTCCATTTTACAGGATTACTTTTGAACGCATCACGAGAGGGTCATAATTTACCATCACCCAATGTTCATACACCCAGACGCAGTATTAAGGTTAGATGTATGGTCCATTTATATTACAGTCTGTGATTTGAACCAGTTCTGTTGTAGTATGCTGGCATCAGTTGTGGCTACTGGCTACCATTAGCAACCATGCATTTTATGACTTTAACCATAGCAAATAAAGGAACAACCAGGACAGGACAGTTTGCTCTTCAAGGTAACATTTGAGATTGAAGCATTTCTTGGAATCCATTTGGTATTTTTAAAAAATGCAATGAAAATGAAAAGAAATATGTGGATGCCAGGCATTTCAAGGCAAGCAGCAAGGTTTCCTCTTGGTCAAATCTGTCTCAGCTTTTAAGCACCACATTACAGTGTACGAAAGGAATCCAAAGAAAACAATTTTTTTTTTTTTTTTTTTTTTTACCTCATTATGGTTTTCTCTCTGCTAGCGATAATCACCGTGGTCCCTAGTCCACACTGCTTTTCCCTTATTTTGACATTTTATATCAAATATTTCATTAATCCAGCCTAGCAAGGAGCTGAGAACACTGTTTGAACATGACAGGCTCAAGGGGATGAGGAGGGATGGGCTTTTAATGAAGAGGACAAGGTTTTAGCTTGGGAAAATGAACACCAGCAAAGAGTGGGAATTACTTGTCTGTCGCTTTGAAGTTAATGTGAGAGCCTCAATTAAATTGAAATGAAAAAGTCTTATATTTTTCTGCACTTTGCTCTGCTTAGCAACCTGTCAGTAGTTCTGCATCTTGTTCCTCACCCTACAAGATGAGGACTTCGGTGTTTTGGCTGCTTGTGGGATATGATAGAGATGCTCTAGATAGTAGGGATGCACTGATACCAGATCAGATATCAGGACAATACTGACTGAAATAGCTGGATCAGGTATTGGTGACAATGGGGCTGATCTATTAAATTCAGTTCTGTGTTTATGTACTATACATAATGTTTTTGCCATGTAGCTTGTATACAATTTATTATTTTAATAATAAATGAAAATTCACAATTTTTTTATCTATGGGTTTGTGTTAGGGCTTTCAATCAATTAAAATATTTAATTGAAATTAATTGCACAGTTGTCATAGTTAATCACAACACGACTTAATTAACCGCAAATTAATTACACATTTATGTGTTCAAAATATACCTTAAAGGGAGATTTGTCAATTATTTAATACCCTTTTCAACATGGGAGTAAGCAAATATGCTGCTTTATGCTAATGTGTGTATATATTTATTATTGGAAATCAATTACCAACACAAAACAATGACAAATATTGTCCAGAAACCCTCACAGGTACTGAATTTAGCATAAAAATTATGTTCAAGTCATAACATGGCAAAGTGAAGCCCAACAGGCAACAACAACAACTGTCACTGTGTAAAACTGGGCATGCCAGACAAGTTTGAAGTGTTGTTTAGTCTCCTTCGTGACAAGCTTGTATGACATGGTTGGTAACGGTGGCTTCCTCAGGTTTTCTAGTTTTAGTTTTTATGATGCCACCATCTTCACTCTAGCTTTAAAAGTGGGACCAATACATCTGCAAAAATCGCAAGTTGCATTAATGCTATAAACAAATTAGTGGTGCTAAAACAGTTTTGCATGTTATTATTGCGTTAACACTGACAGCCGTAGTTTATATACTTTTGATTTAAGTTAGGAAAGCAATGTTTAAGTTAAACCTTATATTGACTCACTCATAAAAGAAAAGACAGATAGATAGAAAGACAGATGGATAGATAGATAGATAGATAGACAGATGGATAGATAGATAGATAGATAGACAGATGGGTAGATAGATGGATGTAGGGCGTACAGTGAAGCATGATTGACAGTGTTGCTGGGGTCATGTGATATGGTGAGTGCTTTGTGTGTGACACTTGAATTCATGGCTGACAGCGGTGTGTAAATGCACATGGTCAAGGCCCATTACCTAACCAGTGAGTGGTGCTACATTCAATAGAGAAAATGACTTTTTGGTTCAGTGAAATAAGTGAATTTTTCTCCATATGTGAGGATAAATATTTTTCTCGCTACAGGGATTGGAAATGCTGCTTGCCACAACCGTCTGTTTCATAAAAGTCAAAAACATGATTAATAAAATTATTTGATTTGCACTGTAATCAAATTTGTGCTATGGACACATCATTTCTTTATTAGAAGTGCCATTTGTAGATGACATCGGGGATAATATATGCATTTAAAACTAACAATGTGAGCAGCAATTCAGCAGATTCCACAGAATGACTGGAAAGATCTGCAGATAATATCTCTCCAGCCTTGGCACAGAATTAAATGCACTTTACAATAAGAGTGGATTCAGTTAAATATCAGCTTTCTCTCCATCAGAATTAACCTCAAACTGCATCTTGTGTATTTCAGATGTGATCCTACCTCAGGCAGTGGACTGAGAGCTCATGCTGACTATGAAACAGGCTCACTCTGAATTAACTAGCGTAACATTTTGTAAATCTATGTAGACTCAAGGCCACACAGAGACCCTGAAAAATGAAAATTTATGATGAGTGGAAACAAAAAAGAAGCCAAAGTCACATTCCAGCTATTTCAGATGTACTTTATAAAATGGAATTAAATGGTATTAGAGAGCAGATCAAACGGTTTTGTTTTGATGAAGTTTTGTAAAATGTCAGATTTTTTTTGCCGTCTTCTACTACTCGTCTTTTGCTACATTCTGCTTAGCGGAGGACATCCATTAGAGAGGACACCAAATCAAACCTTTCCCCAGAATGTGCTCTGTTAGCCCCCCAACCCCCACATCTACCACCCTTATGAATTCTCCTGACAACTTCGATAACACCAGACACCGGAGAAGGGCTATTCATACACCATAACTGCCATTTGCATCCAAAAGCCGGTTGGCAAGCACAATCACTATTCTCATATCACCCACAACAGGGACCTCTTACAAATATTTCCTCAAGTTTGACGGTGCATTTATTCAGCGGGCAGGCTGAGGGAGCAAATGGCTCAGTAACCTTGCGTCCCATCGTGAAGGTTATCACTTTCCCGAGCGGTGTTAGAATGTCTCGCAGGTGGGATGACAATTTCACGACCAATTACGCTCTCCCTCTCACTCATCACAAGTTGACAATGTCGCCCCTAGATGAAGTTGAGGATTTTTTTTACTCCTGTTAGAGCTGAAACTTCCTGCCCTCATCCTCCTAACTTTTCACTCCGACAAAAAGAACTGTACCTACTAATTTAATAAACTCTTAACTGACCGTTACGTCAGCAATAGTCAGCGTCCTGTTGCTCATGCTCTCGCTTGTTTTCGCACTACGTAGACACGAGTGAGCATAAAACAGTAAGGTAACACACACAAGATTGAACATGATTGACAGGCATCGTGTTGATTAACTTTAGCAACATTAGCCAGCTAAAACCGCAGTATCGCTATATATTTCACATGCTTGGCAGTAATGTTATCTCACCAAACATAGGTCCCTCCATGAATTGAATGCCTGGCCGATGTTGATCCTAGTGTTAACTTTTCCTGCTTCAGCCTCCCGACTGTAGTTTTGGACTCCTGTAAGGATGTGACAGTCAGGAAATTTTCCGACCAGTTAATAAACAGATGTTGTTGCCAATTACACACCAGACAAGAAAAGACAGCGCTCAATATATGTAGAGCTCTTACTTTGATTTGTGCTGTGGTATGGCTGTGTGTCTGGCTTCTCCAGTCCAGCTTTCGCTGCGTCACTCCATCCTCCACATGGCAATTTCCTGATTAACATTATGGTTCCCTTATAGCATTGGGTTTAAATTTGCCAAATTTGCGCTTTTGCTTTTCCCTTTGTACCAAATCCTCCGCCATTGTCTTGTCTGTCGACTCCCTCTCGTCCCGTGTGTGTGAGATCTGACTCCTGCTACTCTGAGACTCCATATGGAGCAGGTACTTTCAGTTTCAAATATTAGTGTCCATCATCCAACTATGCATTGATAACACACCATTGATACACCAAAATGAACTAATGGGTTTTATTTCTATTAAAAAAAAAAAAAAAAAAAAAAAAAAAAAAAAACGTAACAATGACTACCGCGACAAGCCCACTGAGCCAGAGTCAATAACATTACAATCTCCAGAGATCCGCAACTTCACTCAGCAGCTGGGAAACAAGACATATGAAACCTCTGTTGGTCTTGAGGAGCTGCTGCATTTATTTCTGCACAAACTGCAACCTCCACTGAACATTCACTCAATATTCTCAAAGCTAAACTAACTCTCTTCTGCTCTGCTGCTAGCTTGTTTTCTCACACACTTGCCACCGCTCTTTCTCTCTCTTCCTTCACCACTCATTTCCCACGTGCACACACACTTCCACAATGACGTCAGTCACATTCTTGTTTTGCATGATGGGCTCACAAGATATAACTTTGGCACTCGTGAGCATTGGATCCATTGGATTTTCCTGGAGAAACTAGCCCACATTCTTCACATTAAAAACAGTCTACAGGCTGATAGAGAAAACCCAGAAAGTCGCTGATCAAATTTTTTCAGTAAGGTTATAACCTGTTGGCTCATTGGAAATGAAAATTATTTTATGCGTGTAAAAACTTGCATATAGTCCTTTTAAGGCATCTTGTTTGTGCTGATTGCTGCCACTGTGCTATGTATTCGGAGTGAAACCGCTGGACAGGGCTGATGTTGATGGATGAACAACTCGAGGTGAAAAAAGGGATTGTGGAGTCAGTGCAGTCCTTGCGCTCACAGGCTGTCAACCTGCCAGCACTCAGCCAAAACCTCGAGTGATTCCATACAGACATCAGTACGGTCACACAAGGACCACACGGGCCTTGTGATAGTGTGCATGCTGTGGGCTGCAGATGGAATCAATAATAACTGAATGCTGGTAGACACTGCATAGACTGTAGAAGGCTGTGTGCAGTTTGAAGCCAGCGTGACTTTTATTAATTAATTCCACTATTCGTTGAGTTAAACAGGAAAACTTTAATGTTATCTTTTATGTTAATACCTTATTATCTTATATGTTCTTATTTCAAATGTTTTTGTTATATATGAGCTATGCCTTTTTCTTGTTTTTATTTGAAGCCTGTTGTATAAAATGTGCTATATATGACTGTCCCTAATAAGAAGCTTTGGTGAGCAATATTCAGAGGTATTCGAACCTTTGCAATGCAGCGCATCACAGCAGGCTGACATGTACGTCAGCTGCCATTGAGCAAAGGTGGGGTACACCCTCTATCACAGGGCTAGCACATAGACATCAGACAGACAACCATTTACACTCATATTCACACCTACGAGCAATTTAGAGTCATCAATTAACCTAAACAGCATGTCTTTGGACTGTGGGAGGAACCTCCAGAAAACCCACGCTTTCACAGGAGAACATGCAAACGCCACACAGAAGGGACACCATGCAGCCCCCTATTTTGGGATTTATTACTACATACTTGAATATAAAAAAAATAAATTACAAGGCATCCAAATAGCGATTTGGAGACTGATTACTTATTGATGGCACTGCTCAAAGTTATGAAGCCTTTGGGTCAGCCCTATATGAATTAAATTTGATTTGATTTGACTGCAAGAGCAATCAGCTTGCATCTTTGTCTTCAACTGTTTTGCCAGATCAAGGGGTCTCCAGGGAGATAACACACTGTTATCCTCCTGTTCCTCTGAAGGATGACATTTAGCATATACAGTGAGCGTAGCCTTTATCAAAGAAACACACAGTGACATTTAAGAAAGCGCCACGGTGCACTTGTTTGCATTTGTACGGCTGACAATAAAGAGGCTTCCTCTCAGCTCAAGGCTTCATTAATGGTTTTCTGAATGTGAAAAAAGGGCCAGAGTTTTTACTGGCACTCAGCAGGAATGTGTGGTAGCCCTATACACCTTGTGATCTAAGTAAATTAGCTGTGAAATGCAGGAGTTGTGCTGATGTCAGGTTTTAATTGAAACCCTATCTTTCTCACTTTCAGGGTGGGCTACATGAGTGAGCTAAATGTTTGAGTTTTTTTTTTTTTTTTTTTTTTACTTAGCCAAATAGAGCATGACAATCCGTTGGAATAAAAAGTAAATCATAGATCATTTTTTTCAGTGGAAATGACAACACATTCATTCACTTCGTCTGCCCGTGTCAGCCGTTTTCAGGGTTGTTGTAAGCTGGAGTCCTTCTCAGAATATATTGCCAGGTCACTCCATTACAATTGTGCCATATAAATTATTTGTATCTGCACACACGGTTCATTCTGCTGTGCTCCTGTGCCCCTAAATGTTCTCCATTTAGCAGCTTTTGTTTCTTACCTTATTGTGCACAAAGATAGGGTATCTAGCAAAATTGGACATGCCATCCCGGCTTATAGATGTTTTGCTTTGTGACCTTAAGTTCATACAGTTGTGCTCAGTTCAGTACAAGAGAAATCGCAGAGGTCTATTTATGTTTATAGTTTCCTGTAATCGATTTTCATTTGCAGAAGCCAGAGGAAAATCTAGGCCACCTTTGCAAAGGCCAACAATGCCTCAGTGGGCAATCAATGGCCAGCATTCTACTTCTACTGGAAGTGTTTTAGTGCAAAAAGCTGCACCCCAGACATTTTACACTCAATGCTTGTATGTTAAATGTTACACAATGCAGTGCTCCAACACATCAAGCACATATTTTATGCGGATGTGTACCACAGTAGGGCACAGCATCACATCAACACCTAACGGCTGTGTCTGTTTTATTTAGTAGCAGGTCAGACCGAGGACTTGTTTTTGGCATGAACCTACAGGGTGCAGTCAGAAAATGGGGGCACCGGTATACAGACTTCTTGCAGCGCTTTTGGCTTTGTAATGGTATATTAAGCTTTTTGCAGCACTGTTGTGGTCTTTCGTTTTCTGCAACGTAATGTCAGCGATAATTACTGCTAATACAATCACAGTCTAGAGAGTGATAACCTTGGTCCTCTGGTTATTGAAAATCCCTTGTTATGCATTCAAATGGGCCCACATGCAATTCAAATGACCATTCATCTGTTCATGAAAGGGACATTCAGAGCACTCCAATAATTAAATTATACCTACGTAAGGCAATACTTATACTGATTATGGCAGCTGTCGTGTTAATATCTTTACAAGGTGATCTTTTGATCTGATTTCAATTAAGGACATAATAGAGGTAAACATAACCTGATTAACAGAGGTGCTTACTCTTTTTTTTTTTTTTTTTTTTTTTTTTTTAAACAACATCAAAAGGGCTAATTTTAATTTAGATGTTGCCAGAAAGTGAGTAAAGTTTTCAGTAAATTTTCATGTAGGTGGTATTTAGGATGACAGCCATGCTAACAATTCTAACATGCTAATGTTGAGCCAGTATTATGTTACAATTAGGGCTGTCAGTCTATTAAAATATTTATCAGTGATTAATCTAATCATTGTCCATAATTAATTGTGATTAATCCCAAATTAATTGCACATTTTTATCAGTTCAAAATGTACCTTAAGGGGAGATTTGTCAAGTATTTAATACTCTTATCAACATGGGAGTGGACATCCATCCATCTGCAACCGCTTATCCTGTTAGGGGTGGGGGTGGGGGGGGGGGGGGGCTGGAGCTGATCCCAGGTGGCATTGGACAAAGGCGGGGTTCACCCTGGACTGGTCGACAGTCCATCAAAGGTGCATGTCTGTAAAAGGGAGACTTGTGGGTACCCATAGAGCCCATTTTAATTCATATATTATGAGGTCACCCCCTTAAAAATGGCCATGCCAGTTTTTCCTTGCCAAAATTTTGTGCAAATTTGGAGCGCTATTTAGCTTCCTTCTCAACAAGCTAGTACCCAGTACTTGAGCTTTACAACTGAGCCCACTACAACATAAAAATTGGAAGTTGCAGTAATGCATTAAAGAAATTAGTTACAACCTTAGTTAAACCTGATTTCACACATCACAAATGTCACTATGACAAAACACGTGACAAACGTCACTAATGTAACTCACAAAACAAATCACCAGACTTAAAAATTGGTGCCCTGGTTGAAAGTCCTGTGTTTGTTGGACCCCTTCACTGTCGTCACCAGATCTGAGCGTAGCATTCACGTGGATGCATTTAAATTGCAGTCAGTACAGACTACATGGTGTTAAAATGACCCACCTAAAGCAAGAATGGCGCTCTTAGTACATGTTTTTTTCTTGCGCAGTATCATGTTGTACACACGCTTTTTTGGATGTTAACCATGCACACATCTTTGCATGATAACATTTGCTTTTAATAGCATTAAACACAACGTTTTTGATCATAAACCAAAGTATTATAATAAGTAAAATGTTGACCTGAAGTGTTAGATGTCAAGTTTCATGGCAAATTTCATGGCAATCCATCTAATGTTTCACTCTGAACAACAAATGTCTAACTCTGGGTGATGCTAGAGAGAAGGTCAAGAGATCACCACAATCGGTAGACTTCATCCTCTGGGGACCATGATTGTCTCTAATATTTAATGGCAATCCCTTCAGTAGTAGCTGAAATATTAAATGCTGGACCAAAGTAATGAACTGACCAACATTGCCGTCCCTAGCGCCATGCTGCTAGCGCATGGCAAAGAAGTGTGGGCCGGGGCCAAAAATTCATTGGGCTATGGAGTACTAAAAGATAAGGGAAACTAAACAGAACAGAAAAAAAGCCACAACAACAAGATTAGCTGTACCATCTTCCCAAGTAAACAAAGGGTGTTGCTGGGGCAGGAAGGGGGGCAGCAGAGAGCCCTTTGTGTTCCTGGCCTCAAACACTCAGAAGAGATGAGATACAACTGAGGGTAAAGGACACAAAACACCACAAAGCACCAACAGAGGGACTACATAGCCTTGTTTCTCTCAGTGTTTTGTTTCTGCACACGTTCCACAAAGGTCATCTGTGTACTGGATGCAAGAAAGCAAAAGAGCAAGAGTTCACGTTAAAGAGCCAAAGTTCCTCTTGAAAAACAATGAATACCAGTCAAGTCCCTCTCCTACTCCCCTCTTTCCTTCTAGGCTTTGGCCAACCACCAATCTCTCTAGGTTTACGGTACGAATTGCCTACAAAGTAGTAAAGTTCACATGGGTTGCTTGATAATTCACTGAGTTGTACCAGGTTTATAGATAGAAGGCTCAGAGTGCAATGTGCTTAAGCTCCAGAGCCATCAAAATGTGTTTTCTAGACTCTGAATAACAGCCATCATTGATCACAGCTGTGCTGAGACAGATAAGATAAAACTCAATAAATTGCATTAGACTTCTTACTTTGACTATTGGGTTTAATGGCATCTGCTGTAATTTCCTGGACTAAATGGAAAGATCTTTGTCCCTTTCTATCTCCCTCCATCTTGCTGTCTCTCATTTACTGAGTCTGTTCACCACTTAAATGTGACTGTTTTCTCACTTGAGAGAGCCTCGATGGCTTTTACTGTCCATTAAAGCACATCAGCAGAAACACGTGTTAATAATAAGGAATATCTCAGCCTAATGGCTACCACCACAGGTCCAGGACTGTCAAGACTAGGAGTATCACATGCTGAATGAATTCATAAAGGGGAGCTGCTTTTAGCACCCTGTGCTGACGGTGCTGATGAATGATCCCATTAAATTAGGCATCACACTGCATGCAGGGTTACTGCATTTGTGTACAGGTGTTACAGGGTTTTTGTTGTTGTTGTTGTTTCATTGTGATAGCCGCTATCATACAGTAACCAGTCATTGACTGTTTGAGCTATCGTGTTTTGAAATGAATTAAGAAATTTACAGCTTTTACATTAGTTACTGTTATAATATTGTGATGTTTTGTAACAGAAATGGGCTGCACGGTGGTGCAGTGGTTAGCACTCTCGCCTCACAGCAAGAGGGTCGCAGGTTCGAATCCGGCTTGGGACTCTTCTGTGTGTGTGCCTTCTGTGTGCATGTTCTCCCCGTGTAAGCGTGGGTTTTCTCCGGGTACTCCGGCTTCCTCCCACAGTCCAAAGACATGCTGTTTAGGTTAATTGATGACTCTAAATTGCCCGAAGGTGTGAATGTGAGCATGAATGGTTGTCTGTCTATATGTTGTCTGTCTCTATGTGCCCTGTGATGGACTGGCGACCTGTCCAGGGTGAACCCCGCCTTCGCCCAATGCCGGCTGGGATCGGCTCCAGCCCCCCCCCCCCGCGACCCCTAACGGGATAAGCTGTTGACGATGGATGGATGTAACAGAAATACATAATAACAGACTGCACTAATTTCAGTATGAGGTAAAACACAAAGATGCTACATTCCTAGCTTCACTATATACAGAGTTTCTCGTTAAAACTACCATATCCCACTTATCTTTAGGAAGGTGCTCCAGCCAACCAGTACGAGCTGCTAATGCAATGTCAAGGGTGTAATCCCTCACTGGCTTCCCCCTCAGGAGCACTGACAGTAGTTTGTTGGACCATACTGTGTAGAATTTCCTTTTCCTGTTTTCTTTTGGGTAACGTGTTTTTACCTAAAGACGTGGTAGTTTTATTGCCTAAACCTAAAGAAGTTGTAGTTTTGTTCCTTAAACCTAAAGAAGCCTTTTTGTTTCTGTCCAAAAGGTGACATTGCATTCAGTTTAACATGTACCTTTTAAAGTTTCATTTTCACTTTTACAACATGGTAGGTTGATATATGCAGTAGATAGATAACAGCCTTGTGAACCTACTATTAGTTTAGTTGGCCTCTACTATCCCACAAACATGAGAAAGATGTGTGTTGATATCATCTATTCAATAGCCTGACAGTCAGATCAGGTGGCTTGACAGACTCAAACCATGTAAACAATGTCAGCCTATGCTGATGCCAAAGCCATCAAGATACAAGCTCTGTTGGTACTGAGATATGCATGGTTGGATGGAGTGAATTGTTACCATTACAAACTTTTGTCTAACACCAGACTGCTGGTAGTGCAACACTTTTATAACACTAAAACAAAATATTTAATTCATGCGATGACTTAGCCATCACATTTAGAAAATCCCTAACCTTTTTGCTGGTATGTGGAAATGCAGCACTTCAGCTTCCAGCTGGTTGATGTTTATGATTTCCGCTTGTGACTTTGTACAGTGTTTACCTCATGCAGGGCTCTCAAGAGCCAGAGCAGTACAGTAGATGTAATTGTAATTACAGTGTTGACAGTGACGTTGTTGTCCCTGCAGATATAAACAGAAACCCACAGCCAGACCTATAGAGATGATTTTCCTCATCAACAGCAAACACACACTGTTCTTGCAGTAGATGCTTTATTCAGCTTAATTTCTTCTTTCTACAGGCATTTACTCGTGCTTCTTCTTTATCTCTCTTCCTCAAGTCCGCAGATGGACAAGTTCTTAAACTGAGGACAACAGTTAATATGCATACTTATAATAAGCATTCTGCCATTGTGTGGGGATTTATATGTCTTTTTCTGCTCCCATGTAAACACGACCATAAGTGCAAGACATGTACAGGGAGACTTTGTAAAAAGGAGTCACATAATTCCTCATTCCTCATATGTTTTTTTTTTTTTTTTTTAATTATGAGTATTACTCTTGAGTCAATAGCTCGTAGTAAAGTAGTAAAGCTGTTTACAAGACTTTTTAGAGGACCAAATCCTTTTGAAAATAATTCAACAAGACATTGATTAGCATGCAGAAAATCTCTTTTAAATATCTACTGAGATTAGTTAGTCATTTAAAGAAAAAAATCAATGCATTTTCCTTGAAAGTATAATTTATGGAAATGCATCATTGAGGTTAGAAAATACCCACTAGAAAACTAGCAACTTCAGGTTGGATTTTGAATGTTAAAGTTCTCATGGAATTGCAGATGTGCTGTTCTGTCTTAATGCTACATGGATTAACTAATGCCCTCTCATTGTCATAACAGCCAGACTCTGAGATGGGTAATTAAGAGTGTGGTGGAGCAGTGGGGGTGACATTCATGAACCTCATAATTCTTCATTATCTACCCAAAGCAGTTTTTTCCCTGAAGTAATGTCCTTTCTGTACTTCTGCATGGATGTTTTTATCATAAAAACTGAAGTTCAGCATACACACAAACTTTAGTGTTATGCCAGAACCTCTGAGACTACCTGACGTGTTTGGAAGTTGGCCTGGTGGATTAATGTAGTGTTTATTTGCTTGTTCAGGACTTTCTATTACCCTAATCATGGCAGTAGCATTTCAGTAAGTGTTTTGACAGCCCGTTCTCCCTCCCAACTCATCAAATACCATTGTTTGGTAGGTGCCCAGATACAGGGAGGCATCCTTTTGTGACCACAAGCGATGAACCAATGTAAACCCACCCACGGCAGTCGATGGTCAGAGCAGGTGATGTAGTATTAAGAGCGTGAGAGTGCGTGAGAGTCTGCTCAGGGTGGACAGGAGACAAGATAGGTCAGACAAACACAGGACTTCGCCCAGGAGACCACTGTTGGTGTCCTGTGTGAAACTATAAGTAACCTGTAACTTATTTTGTTTCATAGTCCCGTGAATCATGTGAGTTGTTAGTTACTCAGGTGACAAGTAAGTCATACATCAGTGAAGTTGTAGTCAACTATGACCGTTTCCTAACCATACCCAAGTGGTTGTGTTGCCTAAACCTAACTTAGTGTCAAAACTTAAATGAATTTTGAAAGGACCGTATTCTTGTAACTAACGTATATTTGCATGCCGTCCCTGGTCTATCCAAAATTAACACAAGAGGGGTAGTTACCTTGGTCTCCGATGCCAAGGGACACTGACCGAATGGCAGTATTTGATGAGTTAGCAGTGAGAATGTGTTTGTTTTGGTTAACTTAACCATACAGTATAAAACTTTAAGGAATAGCTTGCCATTTAGGGAACTACTCATAGATCTTAACTCTCATATCTTCCTGTTAAATACAGTACAAAGCTACAGCAGACTGTTAGCTTAGCTAAGCATAAAGACTAGGAGCTGGGGGAAACAAGTTTTGTTCTTTCCAAAGGTTAAAAAGAAAGTTGTATCTTGTTAGTTTTATCCATACAAAAGCTCCTTCTGCTTTAAGTTCATGCTAAGCTAAGCTAAGCTAACTGTCTCCTGGCTACAATTTCATATTTAATGGACAGACATTAGACTGGTATCAATCCGTTCATCTAGACTAACTCTTGGCAAGACAGCGAATAAGCCTATTTCCCAAAATTTTTTTAATGAAAAATGTATTCGTCTTTCATTTAATCATAGCCAAGTAGTTTATAGTTGCCTAAATCTATCCTAACTTTAAAGCTAGGGTTGGTAGAGTTGTTCAAGAAATTCCCATCATATCCCGAAAGCAATCAATAAATCAAATGCTCTGACAAAAGAAAAAAAAAAAAAAATCTGTGACTGTTATAAGCCTGTTCAACCATTTTGGCTCAAATGATATGACTGAATGATCTACCTGCCTGTGCACTCATTGAGCATCTTCCACATGCTGCTAGCTTGACAGCTGTACTAACAATAGACATGTTCGCTGTTTATGTTTGAATGATAATTTTGGGGGAGGGGCTTTGAAGGGAGACCTGAAGGGATGGGCTGTCTGATTCCGGGACTTTTGGACATTCATTGGAAAAGAGTTGGCAACACTGGACTGGATTTTTTTGGTTGGATCATTTTTAAAATTGAGTGTACTCTTGCTAGTTTCTCAACATTACCAACCCTGCCTTTAACTTCTGTGATTTTTGGAATACACTCAAACCACCTATTTTGTCATTCAGGTTCGAGGCCCCAGTGAAAGATTGATAAATGTACAGTACATTTGCCACCACAACTGCCTTAAACATCCACTGCCAAAAGGATAAGAGCTTTTGAAGGCAGAGAAAAGCACCATGTTGTACACTTTAGATGGCCAAATGCTAAATGGGATTTCTACATCTTATATGAAATTTGGCAAAAATTTTTAAATTTTATAGGACTAAACAGTTGTTTTAATTTCACACTTGTCCTGTATTTTCTAAAATACAGTTTAGCTGCTGTGGAAGCACTACTTGCATTCAAACTCTGTCCATCTCATCACTTCTTATTTCTCTCATATTTTCCCTCCCACTCCCAGACTCTGTTCCTTTGCTGCTTCCCCTCTGCCTTTTCCTTTTTCATGTTCCCTTTCTCACCCTGTGTCTATCATTTCCTTTTCTCTCCCTCTCTCTCTTGCTGCCTCTCTCTTTTCTCTTGTTTCCTTTGAAGTGCTAAACAATGAGAGGGCTTCACTCCCTGTTAAGCTCGTAGGGAAATCCAGGCTGAAACTGCATGGCACAGTGCAGCGAAGCAGAATCTTGTCCTCGGGACCTCAGGGGGGTGGGAGGGGTGGAGGCAGCATCAGAAGTATAGTCAGCATGCGGTGACAGTGACAATGGCTGCACAGAGTCTTGATCCTCCGAGCCTTCACCACACTACATCAGCACAGCGTGGCTGATGAATGCTATGACTCATTTCCAGAGAACATGCTTAAGTGTGCCCGTGGCTTCGATTGTTGAACCTTGACAACTATCCATTTCTTGACAGGATGTGTACGAAACTATCAGGGTGTAATTATGGAGGCCGGGAAATCTGCATGTCAGGGCCCTATTGACTGCAATTATTGAGTTTACAGCATGTCACCGTAGAGGAGAAAGACAATCATTCGTCCTTCCATTGTCTTTGTCTTCCCCTCCTGTCTTTTGTCCTTGCATGCAGCCACAGACACATCTTTGCAGTGATGAATGCTATTCATTACTAAAGGATGGAACGATAAATGAAGCAAAATGAGTGCTTTGGGAAGCAATCCGTGACTGTGGCATATACTATCGGCTTCTGAAGCATCTGAGACGTGTGTTTATCCACTCCCACATGTTTCCTTGAAGCTATATCACGCAGTTGCTCACATTTTTGCTGTATGCACCTCCCTTTTGAAATCTGATACAGCCTCTCTCTACAGTTTCCACTGTGTCTTTTTCTCTCATATTCATGTGCTTTAATGCCAACACTGCGTGATGCTCTTCTATGTGGCCGTTGATGAATTTCTTAAGTCAATCTGTCTCTTAGAGCAAGCTCTATAATTCACCCTCCATCAGCCACCCTTAATGCAAGCAAATGCCTTCCCTCCTCCTCATAATTACGAGTGATTCCACATTGGGATTTGTGATGACAACTTGACATTTCACATTTATTTTCATGAATCAAGAATGTTATTGAGTTCACATCTGTGTAGAAAAGGCATACTGTATGTAGCGCATTTGCTTTTTGCCTATAAATACATGCAGTGGTGTTTCTGAAGCATGTGGGTAGAAGATTGCTTCATTCTCAGTGAGGCTCTGCAGTTTCATCTGATGGCTGTTTAATTTGTTTGATTACTGTGATGAGATTAAGTCATAGGTCTCTCCAAGCTGAGAGAATTGCTTTAATTCTTAATTCTTCTTGCCTTGGTTCTCTGTAGGTCATTTCACTCCATTAGAAACACAATTTGATAGCAGCTGAGCCTATACTGAAACGTCTGTCATATAGGCTATAGGGTTTGAGAGACTGATGTCACAGTGCAGGTCATTGATAACTGCATTTACTTGATAACTGATTAGTTAATAAGATGATATTCTCATGTTAAAATATTGTCTTGGCATTATATGAGTGATGATGTCAACCTTGTAAAGGTATGAGGGACGTTTAAAACTGATCCAGTATTGGCTACATCATCATATTAGTTCTGTATGACATTTCATAGACCTACTAACACTCAAATACCCATACAATTTATGGGTAAAATGGTGACAACGCATTAGTGTTAGTTATCATCTAAAGTGATCAGGTATCGCAATAGACAAAACATTTGCACAATAAAAACATTTATGAATAAAACAATGTAAGCAGAATAAAACATAAAGAACACAACATAAATTAAGCAAAGTTAGATAAAATATAAGACAAGACAAACTCTGTAGATGGATAAGACTGTCATCTTAGTGACTTATGGTGTCTTCAAATGGACACGACATGGGAAGTTATGAACACGATATGCGTTGCGTTCAAGTGGTTAAGTCGTGAAGAACACCACTGCTGAGCAACGACAATATTAATGTTACTGGCTGAGTCTAGAAGCTACAAAAGCTAACAACTTTGCAAGCTTACAAAGTGTGTAATATAATGAAGGACATGCAAAGGCATAATGACACAAGAGAAACATGAGGTCGTTGAGAATCAACATGTCCCTCAGAAATATGATAAAATTACCAAGAAAAACAATATGACTAAAATTACAATATACTGTACAGCATTAAATTATTATGCATCAATAAATGGACATCCATGGGCTCCACCATTTCTCACAAAATCAACAAACACATCACAAGTCTGGAATTTTGAGCTTTCAGAAACTTTCCACTTACGATGTTGTGAATACAACATGAGGGGGGCGTTCATATGGGCCCAACTCGTAAACACTGAAAACACAACCCCATTTGAAGGCACCATAAATACAGGAAAAACAGTATAAGAAAAAGAAGCGTAATCACCATGCTAGCGGCTCTGTAGCCCTTAGTAGGGATACAGTGGTGTTTCTGAACTAAATGCTAACAAGAGCATGCTAACATGCTAACTGTTTGGTCCTTTCAACATCTCCCAAACTATTCCGAACTGTCTTATACAATATATCATGCTAGCTATGATAGCTAGTTGGTAGTGACCTCTGGCAGCTGCAGGACGGGACTTCTGACATGCTAACGTGCAGTTGTTGATCAAGAAGTAGCTCTAACTACTAAGCTTACTGCCCCTGGCTGAAACCATCTCATTTTCTATTGCAAAAGTGCTTCAATCTGTGTTAGTTAATTATGTGTCCAAAGTTTAGTCCAAAGAGTTTGTTTAAAAGTGCATTGTTTCACTGTTGATGGAGCTAAGCTTCTCCCTATTTCCAGTTTAGGTGCTAAGCTAGGCTAAATAGCGACATGTTGACAATTTGCATAAAAAAATAATTTTATGCTATTTGCTAACTGCCCCTGGCTGAAACTACAACATTTCTATTGCAGAAGTGTTTCTATCTGTTTGTTAAGTATGTGTCAAAAAGCAAGTCATGGAGTTTGTTTAAAAGTGTACATTGTTTCACTGTTGATGGAGCTAAACTTCTCCCTATTTCCAGTTTAGGTACTAAACTAGGCTAAATAGTAATAAATAATAATAATAATAACAATAATAACAATAATGCTAATAATGATAATAATTTTATGCTGTTACTCAAAGATCAGGGTCAACATCAAGGCTGAGTTTATTGTGATGAATAGAATACACCTCTCTGTGTCTACTTAGAAAAGGTAATGATGCAGGTTTGGCCTTTATACATAATACAGGTCATTACCAGTGTTTGCAGCAGTTTTTTTACACAACGGGTGGAACATTTCTCTCATAGTGTTCTGTGCGCTGTGTCTAAAAGGGTTCAGCTTTGGTCCAGAAAATTAGATTTGAACCAAATAAAACAAGCTGATAATTATTATAAAGATACAGTATCAGGAAAATAACACCCACCATGTTACAGTACATAACCTCGCACAGTACAAGGCTGCTCTCCATCTTTGCAAACTCAGAGTAGGGCACTGGGCAGCTACTGTATGCATCACTGAACAGTATAATGGAGACTGACAGGAAATGTGGGAGACTGAAGGGATATTATCTGAGAATGAGATTATGAATTACACTCATATTGGCAAATAAGTGAGACGATGATTGCGCTACAGTTGACTGTGGCATCGTTTTCCTCTGCATTTGTTTCTATGTAGATGTTATGAATTGTCTTACATCATGTGCATTATGGATCTAATGCTTTCCCTCTCTTTTCTGTATAGGTGTATGTGAATTTGACTAAAGGGCGAGATGTGGTGTGATCACAGGAACTCAAGTCAGGTATTTCTTTCTCGGATTTGAATGTGTCTGTTGTGTGCATGTTTGTGTGCATTAGTGGATTCAGAGTGGGACATCCCACAGACACAGTCCGCTGAATCGGACAGGATGGACTGTGGAGGTTTTTAAAGCATTGCTTTGCTATGTTTTATTGATGTCCCTAAGATGATTCCCTCTGATATTTGCTGATGTCTCAAGCAAATCTCTTGCCATCATAAAACATAAAACAGCTTGTCCAGGGTCCATTTGGTAAATATTTAAGGGGTCCCCCCTCCACTAGTGTTGATCATCATCTGAGGCCCAGGTTGTTGGTCTTTAGAGTAAGACTTTTACTGTTATTAGGGATTACCAGTGTCTACCCTTACTTTTAAAGCTAGGACAGGAACAAGTCTCCAAAACAAACAGCAAACATCTGAGTCTGTTGTGACTCCATTGAGCCTAGCACCAGAAAAAAGGCTAAAGAGCTGCAGCCTGTGGAGTTCATTTTCAGTGGGATTCACAGTATGAGCAAAGATTTCTCATCGCAGGGAATTCTTTTATTCAGTGTCTTAAATATTCAAAGTAGAGCTAGCTATGTGTCTGGCTTCAACCTTAAGGACTCGTCACATTTTGCTGTTAAAAGGTTTCTAAGACACTTTGACTCAACAAGCCCCAGATCTAAGATTGATCCCCACTTTCATTATTGTCTCAACAGAATCCCTTTTAAGTGATGATTTTGTCTTTGCAGTTTGCTTTTTGGCTGAACCGCAGAGGGCCAGCCCTATAAATGCAGTCTGTCACAGAGTCACTGACTGAGTGATGAAGTTACATGATTGTTGTTGATTGATGAATGAAACAGTCCTTTAGCCAAATAAGCCCATCCAGCTCAACGCGTCTGGTTCAAGAAACTTTGACCAAGCTGTCAAACTTGGTGATCTAGTTCTAAAACGAAGCAAGTCTCAGCAGTGGCATTGCCTATTTCTCACTTAAAATGTTTACATGAGTACATTTTGGTGGATTGCTTAGACGGAATAACAGAAAGTTTACTAGCAGGACGTCATGTTGTTTCTTGTTTGAAACGACAAGCAGAGAACCAATCAGGTGCACGATAAGGTACATCACCGCTTGAACGGCTAGTTGAGTGGAGCAGTGCATCCCCAAGTGGCCTCACCGGACTTGGTGGACATGTACCGCTGGATATAACATTATAGACATGACCACTGACTATTTGTAAAACAATTTAGCCCCATATTCCCAGACTGATCTGTTTTTCACAGAGTCTTGTGTGTTCCTGGAAAGGGGCGAAACCAGCAGCACATCTTGATAGTCAGTAACTGTATCCTGATAGAGCAGGAACTGCTGCCTGTGTGGAGCTCATGAGGAAACGTGTTTTTTTTTTTGCTTTAAATTAATTAAACAGATGTTTTAAACAGTTACAGTCTTCATATACCAGATTGATGTAATTGACTGACAACTTAATGATACCCATGCTAGACAGAATCAGAGGCGACACATCAGAAATCAATCGATTTGGGGTCTTCTGCTTTGTAACAGCAATCCTGTTGAGTACAAATCTCTCTGTGCTGGAGGGTGCCACACACAAATTGAGATTGATGTAAATGTTGGTAGAATTTATATAAAAATGAGTTTTCATACCAGGTGTGAAAGAGTTTTAGCTGATTTTTTTGTGCAATCTTTGTACTACTGTGAATTAATGCAGGTTTTCTAATTTTCTCCTGGGAAAAAAAAAAATATTTTTGTAGCTGCCAGATGCAAGTACTCAAATTTATTGCAAATGCAAAGTAGGACTCATATGTTGATGATTTCAATTTTTCTCTCTTGGTGCATCTTTTTTTTTTTTTTTCAACTGTCTCATTCACCCTGTCAGTTTCTTCCATTTCTTTGTTGTGTAAATAGGAAAAGTCTGGAGCTGACTTTAGCTTTTGGTCCACCATATATAAAGGTAACAGGCCCAGTAACTTATACACCCACACACAGGGAAAGACTATGCACACAGATTTGTAATCCGCATACTGAGTGACAGGTTCAGAGTTTGTGTGAAGTGAAAAACGAGGAGGAGGGAGAGGAGAGATGGGATGAGTAAAGAGGCAGAGGTGCAGGAAATGGAGCATGTGCCACAGCATATAAGGTATATACGCTGAGCGAGTGGTTGGAGCATGAGGGAAGCTGATGAGGTTCAGACGGTTCAGGCTAACATGGTGCCAACATGGGGAGAGTGGGCATATAAGTCAACCTTATATGTGTACGAAGGTGAAATCACAGCTGAGGTTGCCTTAGTGGCTTAATGGACTAAATTGTAGGAATATTGTATAACTACATTATAGCACATCGTAATATGGCTTAAGTGTTTTCTTTTCCTAGTTTCAAAGGCTGCATAACAGTAAAGTGATGTAGCTTTCTGAACTTACCAGACTGTTCTAGCTGTTCTATTTTTTGCCTTTATCCACTCATTATATCCATATTACTAATAATAATTTATCGAATATCTCATTGTCTAAATTTTTTGTAAAAGCAATGATCAGCCCTTCAATTTTGTCGCAGTATTGATATCGAGAACAGATGAGGGCAAGAATAGTGTTGCCTTTGAGGCGATCCGATTCAGCGCTCTTCTTCTACAGCTTTACTGTAAAACTAATATAATCTCCCTCATCACTCAGGCCCCGAATGCATCTCCCTGACAAAACAGTAATCAGTGCACAGTTTCCTCTGCCTCACATCTCTTAATGGGATGTTAAAAACTGCAGCATGTTTATGACTGTTGTTTCACTCATCTCCACTTTCATTTGGATGTTTCCAGTAGGCAGAACACAAACTGCAATTGAGGGAGGCTGTGCTGTCTGACAGCATTTTTCTTGTGTGTTTGCACACTGTAAGCTGTGCTGTATTGACCTGCAGTGCACCTGGAAGCGAGCTTTAAAGGGTTCAGGAAACACAAGAGCTGTGTGGGTGCAGAGTAATGAAATTGCTGGAATAATATGTTTGTTTGCAGTTTTGCTGTGAAGATGGCCATTATCTGAGTTCAGTTTTATTCTGTATTTATTGTAGCCTATAAGTCACTATGAAGCAGCACTGTATCTTAGGTTTACACTGTTGTGAAACTATGGCAGCATTTGAAAGGGGAGTGAAATATCTATGAATGTTCACAGTAACCAGCAACACTATTTACTGCAGAAAGAAAAGGACTTTCATAATCAATTCTCATGTGTTGATCTTTCCTTTGAATTTCCTCATGAATAGTTTGTGAAATAAAGCAGGTGTATTTACCAAGCTCCACACTCCGCTGTTAAGATATGTTGAGCATGTTTGTCAGGTCATGCATGTCTGGTTGAGATTGCTGTCTGCTGGTATTTCCACACCAAGTCTGAAAAAAAAAAAAAAACAGTGAGATATGCACAAAACCAAACAGCTAAATCCTTGTTTCTAATTACACTGCTACCAAACCAAAGGTGAATTTGTTATCGTCAAATCTGTTGAATGCCGTTACAAGGACAAAGAAAAGGCAGTTAGTCATTCTCATCGTCATCTCATTTTGTGAATTATTATTATTTTGAGCCATCATGACAAACTGAGGTCATCCGTAACAATAGACTCTGTCAGACAGAGGTGAATGACAGGAACAGGGAGGAGATTTAATGGTCCTGTATAAAACAAACCTCATAATCTGACCTCAGATACAGTGTCATTTGGTAAACTCACCATTCTGTTGTGGCCTTGCCAATAAAGATGACCTAAATACTTATTTTTTCTTTTACAAAAAAGCATAATAAGCCCATAATGATCACTGCCTGAGCTTGAACAATGGCTGATAGGGCTGTAACTATTGACCAGTTTAGTAATCAAGTATTCTGCAGATTAATCAGATAAGAAATACTTTTGCTTTATTGTTAGAGCAATAGTAAATATACAACAGAGAAAATAAGACAGATCCCTTAACATGAATAACTACTTGATTTCCTTTTTAGACAATCTATAAAATATGTGTCAAAACTAAACCCATTTAGGGCATTTAAGTGCCATATTATACGTTTGGCTGTTAAGTAAAGCATTTTCTGAAATGCAAACAAATAAATTAAAATAATACTAATAACAGTAAATAATTTCAGATTACTTAAAAACAAGGAACACATCTTATTGGCTACTATTCTAAAGGTAGTGTAACTTTAACTTATTGAACTGTGTTGACATGTTTGAATTCAAAATTGATATTAATTATCCCTAATACTCAGGGATCTTTCTCAACTGTGTATTCTCGCTGCACATATGCATGTACATTTGCAGATATGCAAAAAGAAATAGCAAAATAGTAAACTGCAGAAAAAAAATTATATATGTATATATGTATTTTATATATAAATTACATTTTTTTCTTAATTTATGTTTAATATAGTTGGGTTTTATGTGATTTTAGTAATATTTAATTTTTTCTGTTAAGTAAAGGGCTCTAAAAAGTGGTTATTCAGTGACTTTTACTTCACACCATCAAAGAAGGTTGAGTTTGCGGGCAGCGGGATTAACACAATGTCACAAGATAACGTGAGAATCGTGAGATCACATATCACAAGAAAATCCATCTTGTCAGGCTTCAAGTAATGTGTTTGTGGCCAGAGCACAGACCAATCAGTGTCCTGTGAGGAGCTACTGGCAGCTACCAGTGTGGCTTAGGTGTGTGACAACACAGAGAGGTGACTTGTCTTTCTAAGTAACAATGGCAGCTATTAAAGAGGTTAGTGTGGGTGCAGGGTTGGAAATTAGCACCAGCCACCAGCCAAATGCTGGTAAAGCATGCAAGTGGCGGCTAGGTTTGCTTCACTCACCAGCCAAAAAAACGATGATAACCTATTGAGTGGCTTCTAGACTTTGGCATCCACCAATCACAGTGACAGGTGGACACAACTTTTATATAGATGGTTTATATAGATGGATAGCATATAGATGGTAGATGCTGGATTAACATCAGTTCTATCAGATCTGGAGAGTATTTCTTTGAAAGAAGAGCCAAAAATGGCACTGAAGGATAGGTTAGGTTACAAAGAATGTGAAACAGCCTCACAAAAAGAAGACTGGATGTTTTGACATATTTGCTGTAATTTGAGGTTGCGCTTAAGTAATTTTGGTTTTCAATTTAAGTTTGTTTGTTACAGAAGTTAACCATTATACCCACTCACAAAAGATTTCAACTTAGTTGCAGTCACATTTGGATTATTTTTAGTTTTTTTTTAAGGAAAATATATTTTCAAGTCATGCTGAAAACAATGTAGCCCGTTTTTCCATGTCTATTCATCAGTTGGTGAAAGGGCATATTCAGGAGACCCATTATCTGACAAGTAATGAAATGCATGAATCTCTGCTGCTGCTAAGCCCAAAGCTATGATTAGGGCCAAATTCCAATTCACTTCGTTTGCTGTTCGTCTGACAGCTGTCTGTTTCCAGTCCTGTTCTTCCTCCAGTGTATTCTAGATGTTGTGAAATCAGCTCACTCCTCGGCCTTCAAATCCAATCTCTGTCACGTCACATCTGTCTGATCGCCTGTGTGAAAGGTGTTTATAAATGTCTGAGACTACGTTATTCATCACACACATTCATGTCACACACACACACACACACACACACACACTCACTTACACTCAGGAAACAGGGGAGAAGTGAGCATGAAAATGAAGTTGCAGCATCCATTCAGGGTGCAGTTGGACATGACAGACTGATTTTATAGATGAGTTGTGCTCCTCTGAGAGCCACAGCTATTATGCTGGTGGAAATAAAATGGCCCTAATAGAAATAAGTCTAGATAGAGAACAATGTAAACTACGCACCTTTGGCTGAATCTGGAGTTTTCTTTTGTTTTTTCGCCTCATGTGAACACTAACAGTGAGGCAGATTTAGCTATCTGCTTACTTGGCACTCAGGTCAAGGGCATTTTTCAGTGAAGGGAGGTTTTATAGCTTTTGTTCTGTGTCCCTCCTCTCTGTAACTACCGTAACTTCTTTATCTCAGCCCCATCTCAGCCTTATCTCCCGATAGCATCTGCGTCCTTTATCTCCTGCATCTTATCTGTAGAGCCAGAAACAAGGAATTGCAGCGTAAGAGAGAGAAAGAGATAAAGGGACAACAGGACTCACATAATTAGGGAGCACGGGGAAGAGATGGAGAATAAATGGCGTAAGAGTGTGAGAAACAGAAGGATTCAAAGGTTTGCTGTAGGTACCGTTAAAGCTATGGTCGGCAGGTTGGAGCAAATATGATTAAAAAAGAAGCTATTTTTTATAAAATTATCACTATATCCCGACAGTAGTGCATCAGACAGGTAATCTGAAAAAAACAAAAAACAATGTGCCTCTGTGTCCCCGGTGCTCCTAACGGCATCTGCAAGATTTCACAGATTGGATGAAAACAACCAATCAGAGCTGATCTGGAGCCTTAATCAGCCATCCACCATGCTGAAATCAGCCGAGGAAATACCAAGCACCACCTACCAGCTGGAGAAAACGTCTCATTTTACAGCTAAACAGTATACAACAAGATGTTTCTGAAGACATTTTAGGTGAGAAATAGGCATTACAGTAACAGAATATTGATTCATATTTGATCAGCGCTGCCTAATGTGACCGCTGAGTTCTGAGTGCAGAGTTCCTGAGTGACTGAGAGCTGCTTCCGTTCAATGAACAACAAATAGGAACAATCTCTCTCTGAAAAGATTTTTTTAAAACCTGAAAACAGAGCTATGAGGAGGTGCAGAAGTCTAGTTTTCTCTCAGAACACTTGAATTACAATATGCTGAAAGGTTATTATGAATTTTTTACTCAGTGATGCCAGAAAAATTTCTGTCTAATGCAGGTTTAATGCTAAAAAAAACACTCCCTCTCCACTGCAGAATAGCTTGAAACTGCATCTTATAAAATTGTAATTTTAATAACTAAAATATATTTATTTCACGATGAAAATAAAAAGAAAAGCGAATTTTGCAATCATAAATTTAAGCAAAAAATGATTTAAAGGAGTGAAATTTGGGATTAGGAGCATTTCTGTTGCCTCTCAGTGGCTCTCAACATGGCAACATAGAACCAACAGAGGCTGCATTTGAAACCGCCTACTCCATACTACTGATGAACACAGTATAGAGTATACAGTACATACTGTAAACTGTGCTCCTCAGTTTGAAACAGTTAAAGTGATGTGTTCTGCAGTATGCTAGACTTTAGACCAGACTTTAGCCTTTAAACCAGCTCCTAAAGTACTGGGCAAAAAAACAAACTTGTGCTACTATTGTAATATTATTTAAAACTACAAATTTTATGTGTTTATGTTTGTTTACTTTGTAAACTGAGGGTTTAAACAATTTACAGCTCATGGTGAAATAAGACAAACAGGATCATCAACGAGACGATATAAAACATTGCACGACAAAATTCATCACCATTCAAATAATAATGTTAAAAAGGGTGACGTTGTCTCAGCAGGTATCTCTCTGCCCTGCCAGAGGCAGCTCTTCCCCTCATCTCTCTGCTCTGTAGCCGGTTTGTGAACGTGACTGGCCGGCTGGCAAGTGAGCTACGCCTACAGAGGATAATGTAGCATTTCAAATCAAAAGGCAGATAACTACAGGTTCCCATTCATTTATAACTGATTTTGAAGGAAATAAAAGCCGTTCGTCTACAGGCCGGTCAGCTAGCTCATAGTGGTCTGTGAGAGCGATTGGTTGGCTGGTGAGGTAGCGACCCCAGTAGGTGCGAGCTAGCGAATGTTCAATTTGCCATCTAATATTGTAAAACTGTAAACCAAATCTACACAGATGATTTCTTGCCTCAGAGATTTTCAGAAGTGAATTTAGTGGTGAAATAATTTTTTTCCAAATCGGTACAACATCTGGGTATTTTTGGTATATTGTAGATTTTACTTGTGTTTGCATACTGCGTACTACATGCTACATTTTGGTCAAATCAGTACATACTACTAGTATAGCAGGTGGTTTCGAATACAGCCAGTGTTTTCCTGAAGCAACAGGCAACAAAAGCTCTCAGTGTGTCAGTGTACTGACTTGACTGTAACTTGCCTCAGACTACATGTGATTATCATAAAGTGGGCATGTCTGTAAAGGGGAGACTCGTGGGTACCCAGAGAATCCATTTTCATTCATGTCTTCAGGTCAGAGGTCAACTGACCCCTTTAAAATTGACCATGGCAATGGCAGGTTTTCCCCACAAGTTTGGAGCGTTATTTATCCTCCTTCGCGACAAGATAGCATGACATCACAAATTGCGTTAATGTGTTAAGAAATGAATGGCATTAAAACTAATTTGCATTAACTCGTTATTATCACGTATCAACTTTGACAGCCCTACATGGCAAGTTTACTGCATATCGACTTTAGCACTTTTAATGTTCTTACTTCATAGAAAGCCTAAAAACATCCTTTTTTCTGACCAGGCTGTTATCTTCTACATTCCTTTGGATAAAATACAAGGCATCTTCACAGTCTTGTTTGGAGTATGTATTGATTTGCACTTAGTGACAAAAGCTACAATCCTGGCTCTGTGCACAAACAAACTGTGACACCAATCAGCGTCCTCACAAAGCCGTGACTCTGGCACCTAATTGATCCTAGTTTGCACAAACTGTCAAGTTTTGATGGATAATAAGCACCTGATTCGATTTCCATCCATTTTTAAAGTTGAAAGTCTCTGCTAGCCTGTTACAGAAGTCAACTGCTCTTCTAGTTGCTAATGGACTCTCTAGAGGTCTGGTTGCCCCTGGTCATGAAAGTAATAACCTGTGGAAGCTGTCAAAAGAGCTCTCTCCCCTAAGGTTGCTAAGGTGCACTCTGAAGAGGAGGAGAGAAGGCAGGCAGGGGGGTAAAAAAAACAGTAAGCAGGAACATTTTCATTACAGCCCTCAGTGTTGGTTTCTATAGCCGCTGGGATTCCTAGTAACAGCTCTGGCGCTAGTTCCGAGTAACAGCTCGTCCCCATGTGTTCCAATTATCAAACCACTTTAGCTTCTATGCCCATGTGCGCAGCCCATAGAAATCATGTCTCATGAGTATCTGCTGTCACACAGCCGTAGGGTAACTGAAAGAAAGAATTACAAAGAGCATTACAGAAATAACCTTGCAATTATTTTCGTTTCAGTTGCAACCAGTTGTAATTAGAAGCGATGGTTTTACACAGGGGAGAAAGTAGATTGAAGTTCCTGCTGGTACCACTACCACACCCTTCAGTGCTTTGTGTTGTTCTCCTCCCATCCCCAGTTTCATGCATCCCTGAACACACACAATCAATTGTTAAATGCCTGTATGATGTAGAAAGCAATTAGCAAATTATGCATTTTAAAAATAATATCTGGAAGCTGACCAACTTTCAAAATTATATATATATATATATATCTATATATATATATCTATATATATCTATATATATATCTATATATATCTATATATATATATATATATATAGTTTGTTTTAAATTAGAAGAAAATTACTGCTAAATTCATCCACAATAGTTCACAAGTCCTGTGTGTGTTTAGGAAGTAAAGATACGCACCCACAACTTAACTCGTTAGGACTTGGGGGCGGCAGTAGCTCAGTCTGTAGGGAGTTGGCTTGGGAACCGGAGGGTCACCGGTTCAAGTCCCGACATGGACCAAAAACTGAGTGTGAACTGGTAGCTGGAGAGGTGCCAGTTTACCTCTTGGGCACTGCCGAGGTGCCCCTGAGCAAGGCACCAAACCCCCAACTGCTCGGGGCGCTTGTCAGGAGCAGCCCCCTCACTCTGACACCTCTCCAATTGTTGCATGTATATGGACCTGTTTGTGCATGTGTGTGTATTAGTTAACAGAGTGAAAAAAATTGAATTTCCCCTAGCGGGACTAATAAAGGACTATCTTCTTCTTCTTCTTCTTCTTCTTATCATTGTACTGATTTTTGCAAGAAACGGCTGCCTGCCAAAAAGCCACAGCACTAAGTATCAGACAGTAAGCTGTCGCAGAAGTTGATGTTTGCCAGCATGTAGGCTACATAAACAGTTTTGGATAGAAAGCAAGCATAAAATCTGCAGGTCAGTGCTGGGCACAAACACACTGACGCTGGAACAATTTAGAAGCAATTCATAAGAAAACTATATTGACACTCAGAAATCATGTACTCCTTGGGTGGCTCCATTTCCCTGCTTGGGAACTTATTCTTCCAACTTCGGTGCGTTCATGAGCTTTAAGTCATAATGAGGAAACAACATGGATGCTATAAATGACTGTTTTTGAGTTATTATTCCAACTTGAGGGGCAACACATTCTCACTCCCATCACGTCAAATGACGCTGTTTGGTCAGTGCCCTTTGGCATCGGAGACCGGCGTACAAGTTACCCCTGTTGCGGTATTTTTTGGACAGACCAGGGACGTTTCCTTGTTACATACATAGTGTCCTTTCAAAATAAATGTACGTTTTCACAGGGACTTAAATTTAGGCAGCACAACCAATTGGTTAGAGTTAGGAAATGGTTTACTGACAAACGACTGCCGGACATGAACATCGCTCTCCTAGTTGAAGGCTTGTTTGACCCATCCACCACTGCTTCCACCCTTAGCGGACTCTCACGCTATTAACACTATACCATTTGTTCCGTCTGATAACTCCACGGGTAGGTTTACATTGGAGTTAGCTGAAAACTGTGTTCATCACAAACTGTCGCTAAAGGGTGCCTCAATGCATCGGTTTTGCAATGCCTGAAGGGTGCTGATGAGATAAGAGTGAGAACGTGTTGTGAGGGGACATTCACGTCAATTTTCCCAGTCAGTGATTCAGATTGATCCGATACCACGTGAATGCAGCACAATTGCCCTATCTCACAATGTTAATGAAAGTAAAACATAATGTGCGTTGCCCCATAACTAATGGATGTGTAATATTTGGTATATATAAACTTAAAGGGTGACATATGTCAATGTTGTGTTCACAGTTTGTTTCTGCAAAAGAAAATTTGTGATTGCCAGCATGTCTCAAGACTTGCTCATGATCTTATTGTTTTATTGCAATGATTGACCTGATGCACCTTTGCAGGAATGATTTACCACACTGAAAACCTTTTCATGCCAAGGATGATTTCTCATGCAGAAAATAACATATAGATTCACTTCAGGTCTGTTCTATAAATACTTGTACTGTGGCTCAAATCTGGGAGCAGTTAAATATTTTGCAGAATTATGCACTTTCAGCACAATTGTATCGGACATTGTCAGATTAGCGCTTGGATTTAAATTCACATTCTTGCGTAGAAAATATTTCCCACCACAGTGAGGAACAGGGAAACACCACAACACAGCGTTTTGAACAAACTAGTCACAGTTATTTTTAAATTCACCCCCTGTACAGACATAAGCCCATGGATATTCTGTTATAAACTGGTGAGTCAGCTGCATGTCTCTGGTCTAGACCCCCACCCCCTCTCTTTTTTTTTTGGTCAGAATAACAGTTGAATCCTTAACTCAAATCTGTTCGCTGGAACCTCATAACTGTTTAAAATGTTCAGGTTATGGACACTGGTTTTTGCCAACTGGCAGCATCAGCTTCCTCTTCGACTCATCCTTACACAGTTGATTGTTTATTAGAATTGGCAGGTTACAATAGCATAGAATTGTCTGTATTGATGTTTTTGTGGTCCTATTATCTCTGGGATTGATAGCTATATTTCTACAGCTCACCTCCTCTCCACATGTCTTACTTCCTTGTTCACTTGTTTTTTTACTTCTCTTTTTCTCTCTCCCCCTCTCTTCACACACACACACACACACACACACACCCTCTGTCTTGTTGGCTTTCTCTGACCTCCCTCCCTCTCGCTCTCTTGCTTGCCCGCCGTCTCAGTTGCTCTGACCTCTCAATATCACACAAGCTGTCAGTGCCAAACTATGAATGTCCCTTGACACTTATTCGACTCAGACTCCCTTCGGCATTTCCATTTGCACAGAGCCAATTTCAATTTTTATAGCGGGTCTGGTGGGGGCTTGTGTAAAGCCTGCAGTCAGAATAAGCCAAAGTTGAACACAGAAACAAGCACCCTGAGCAGAAAGTGTGTCGTTGTGTGAATGCTCGCGTGTGTTTGTTTCCACGAAAGGATGGCTCACTCAACCGTGGAGATCTGTGCCCACCTTTTGGCAATTATACCAGCCGATCTAACTACCCACCATCTTTGAAATAGCTTGACAAACACATAAATTTAGGTGCATTCCATGATCATTTTTCTTACTTTTCTTTGATAAATCAGCCTAATTTGTCACAATAATCTAGGGGAGATAATTGGCATGCTAATGAAGACTCACGGCAGAGAGCTCACCACTGGGAGTGCATGGGGCTTTTGTTCTGTACAGAGCGGGCTCTCTTTCAGCACCACGGACAGCATCAGATATTTCACTCTGTGTGGGAAGCTGCCTTCCACCCACATCACTGTAACCGTGGATAGCTAATGACACCACACACACAAACTCACCATTCAAGTGTGCAGAAGTATTTATTTTTTGTGGAAATGTTGGTTGGAGCTCTGGTATGTAGTAGTTATCAGATACAGTCGTTGGGCAAAGCACAGTTCTAAAGTTACAGTCCTAAAATTGTAGAAAAGTACAGATACGTATTCTGTCTATAAAGTCATGTGTGCACCTTCGAAGTAAATGAAGGGGTAGGCTTTCTTTTGGAGACTGATTTATGAAGTCCAGTTCACACGCCTGGGAGAGGAAGAGAGAGAACGTGTTGTGGCACCGTGCTGTGTTCAAAAAGCAAGACGTCCCTATCAGAGCCCAGATTTCCTCACACATGATGTCACACACATCAGCATGTCTGGATGCTGTCCTCTCATCTTTCAACCTGCGGTACTTGATGCATTACAAAGAGAGAGAAGATATTTTCATGTTTTTTTTGTTATTATATTTCCAACATCAACCTCTAAATCACAGAATAACAATACACCACTTGTTTCAAATTGCTGCTATATATAGTTATGTATTTTAAGGATGCAACCGAAAGTCTTGGAAGAAATTGATGTTTAAAATTACAATCAACTTTTTTGTTTATTTTGTTTTTGTTGATATGTGTTCCCCTTTATGGGGGACAGACTGTTGCATGGGCTGCACGTCATGGAGGATGTTCCCACTGTAGCATAATGGGCGCCGCGTCACCCCTCGTCCAACTGACAGGCACGAGGTTCATTCCCATCCAGATCACAGAAAGTGTTTTTATGAAAACTTTAAGCCATTGTTTTACTGCTTCATATTTCATTGAACATAACAACCTTGTTGGGGCTGATCTTTCTGCGAGACAATGGAATACTCCCACACAGCCAACTTTTGCTTTCAGTCACCTGCCGTCATGCCAGATGCTTCTTTTAAAAAATCAGCAGGTGGTTAGTGTTGTCTGAGACTGACCGCAAATACCAGCACAATGCAAAATTGATGCAACACAACAGATAAACATGGGCCAATGTCATCTTATCTGCCGATGGCAGTCAACAAGGTGAATACTGGCCAAACGTCTGTATTGGCCGATAAATTGGTGCATCCCTACTTTATTTAATCAGTAAGTTACATTGAGATAGAGATCACTTTTAAGAGAAAAAAATCAAATCAAAATGAATAATAATGATGAGGTAGAAATATACTGTAGTTGTCATAGTTACGGGAACTGTTAAGACCCAAACACTGATGAAGTGATGAGGAGGCAACCAGGAAGAGTTCCAGTGATTTAATATGAAAAAAATGACTTGCAGCCGATATGTATCTCCTCCTGTTGTGAGGAGGATATGAGCTGCTTTCCAGATACCAGATGATACCAGTATGAAAACTTAGATTTCTTGTTTTCAGGTTTTAAAAAAAATCTAGCCCATGATGGGAGACTTTGACCAATCTCAGGTCATTCCAGGGAGAACGTTCCTATTGGCTGTGCTGCGGCTGGTGGGCGGTGCTTGGTATTTCTTTAAGTGGTCTCAACATAGCTACCAGTTCACAAACTTTCTTATTTTACAGCTAAACAATACACTGCAAGATGTTTCTGAAAACATTTGAGGTGAGAAACAAGTATTACAGTAACAGATTAGTGATTCATATTTGATCAACATTGCCTAGTTGAGGTTGCGAGTGATTGACTTGTGGCACTCATGCTGTAGACAGAAGCTAGACGTTAGTCTCCTGCTTGGCTCTGATTGGTTGTTTTCCTCCGGTACGTGAAATCTTGCAGATGCCATTAGGAGCACCGGGGGAAACAGAGGCACATTATTTCTTTCATATTACTTGTCTCATGCTCTGCTTTCAGGATATAGTAACCTTTTTATAAAAACAACTTTTTTTTAATCATATTTGCACCACATTTTCTACCGACTGCAGCTTTAAGCAGCCAGGGATTAAAGGAGCAGAGATTTTCAGAAACAATAAGAGAGTATATGTCTGGACTGTGTATGGTCAGTCTGTGAATTTGTAGCTAAAGTGATACACAGATAGTCAGTGGTCATGTCTATAATGTTAAATCCAGCAGTACATGTCCACCAGATCCAGCGAGGACACTAGGGGACACGCTGCTCCACTCACCTGGCTGTTCAAGTGGTGATGTACCCTTTTGAATGCACATGATTGGTTGCTGGTTTTCTGCTTGCCACTTGAGACAGGAAACAACTTGGCAGTCTGCTTGAAACCACCTAAACAGTCCACCGAAATCTACTTCTGAAAACACTTTACATGAGAAATAGGCTATACCACTGGATTTTGTTTCTTTATGAATTAAATCACCTAGCTTGACAGCTTGGTCCAAGTTTCTTGAACCAGACGTGTTGCACTAGACTGGCTTATTTGCATAAAGAAATATTCCTCACCTTTTCATTTTGAAAGAGCCGTGACCAATGAGGAAACCAATTGTATGACTTCATCACTCCGCCAGTCACTCAGTTGCCCTCTGCGGTCCAGTCAAAACAAATAGGTTGAAGTGATCTTCCCCTGTTGCTTTCTTGGCATTGATTGCTTTAAGAGCTTCAGCGACTGAAGAAGGAAAAAGGATGGAAAGCAAATTGAAAGGTTTGAAGGCCCTGCCTCGTTTAGCTGCGTTAGGTTAGTGGACCCAAGGCATGCTTCTTCAAAGAGGCAGTCAATTCAAAAGCAGGGCTCAGATTTGAGGCTTTCAGCTGTTTTGCAGCTTTAGATCTACATGTCTGTGCATGTAGGTGCACATGCACTTCCATGTGAGCACATACGCTCCCATGGGATTGCCTATGGGGAGCTCGCAGGCAGAGGATTTTGGGTTTGAACAGCTGAGTGCATAGACACAGTCTAGGGAAATGATGCTTCAACAAGAAGAACTGTTCAATTTATCCCAAGTAGAAAACATATTCAAGATGAAGCATGCCAGTATCTTTTTGCTCCAGATTTCTCTCTCACAAGGCTTGTATCATCATCGGTGCTGCTTTGATGAGTTTGTTGACAATATGCTTTAAGAGCTTAACATAAAAAGGCAAAGTATTATAAAAATTGATTTTAGGAAGAAGGCATACAAGGAATTGTGTTCATTTTCTGCTCATCCAAGTTTGACCAGCGCTCTCCTAGAAACGGCCCTCTGAATGATTTATTGTTCCATTGATTCAAAGGGTTTGCATTCACTTGCACTTACTTTCCAGATTTGTGTTGACTGGATGCTTGTTTGAATCTTGCACTTGGTGGAAAAAAATTGCTCGAGCGCTAAATATTGCTGCAGATGCTGTGCAACCAATTACCCAAACATCCAGTCGCTCTTTGAAAACAAGTCATATTCAAACATTTTAATGATCCCAAAACTAATTTAATGGGTCGGCAAAATACAGTGGGTAAACAATGCACCTTCCGAAAGAAAAAGAACGAATACATGTTTTCTGCAGCCCCCAAATGTGAGACAAGAAGGCGCTCATTGAGAATAATTAAACCATCGCTGTCTATAACTGCGGGGAGTTTATATCTGCAAGGCGAAATCAGTTTCTTGAGCTTTAAAGAAATGACTGAAGGTGCTGTATTAACGCAGCATCAATTATTGCAACAATTATTTCCCCCTGAAGAAGATTTGCCTGCTTAGTGATTGAACCCTCAACTGAATACGAATTAAGCAGTGTGTATCATTTATAAAGGGACCCCCGAGCTTCCCTGCTTGTACAGGAAAAAAGGCACAAACATTGATACAACTTTGAGCATTCTCAGAAGAATACACGGTACCTCAAAGTCAACCTAACCACTCCTGGTTAGAAGTGTTTTGTGTCTGCATAATTAGTTTTACAGAGAGAGAGCTTGGACATTTTAGCTGAATTATGTATAACTCGTCCGCCTCTGAAACAGAACCTTTCTAATATAAAAAGACTGCTTCCATACTCCTTTTGATACAAACATTATTAAGGTGGGCACAAACTGCAGATATTTGAAGACTGATGAATAATAATTGTAATAGAATATTGAAGAGTGGAAGGCCTGTTAATTTCTAGTTATGAGACTTTATGAGATTGCCTGCAGTTATTGTTGAATTCATTTCACCATTATTCCTTTCTCATTTTTACTGATTAACTGACACACATGAGGCTTACACACCTGGATATGTATGTTGTCTGTTTGGCGATTTCTCACTAAGAGGACTTCAGCCGCAGAGACGAGACGTGTTCCCAAGAACAGCATATCCCTTAATCACTGTGGAGTGTCTTCACTCCTGCCTGAACCTCTGGCCTCTCGTTTTCTCTGCAGCAACAGAGACAAGATGAGAGGGAGAATTAGTGCTGTGGCAGGGGCTGATTATAAGAGAGCTTCTGCTCAAAGCCTTCCTCATACCAAAAAACAAGCTAGGCCAAGTGGAGGTAGTGATGACTTAACCCGGATTAGCCCTGCATGCTCATCCATGACCTATGCATGCCAGTTAGAGAGGTATTTTTATACAAATTTTAGTTTAAATTTTCAGTGAGACTAAATATGCAGTGATCTTACTTGTGCTGTATGGAGTGAAATTAGTCTCAAAATTGTCACAAATATGTATTACATGATCTACAAATGACAAATAAGATGTGTTCAACGATTTGTGCATAATTTTAGTGCTCATAAATGCGTGCTCCAATCCACATACAAATAGCAATAAATTTGAACATGTGTAAACCAGTATTTAGTGGATCAGTGTGGCGCTGGAGACAGCCTCAAACTCCACATGCAAATGTAACCTGATCTGTGCATATCGCGCTATTCGTGCACACAGGAAGCTTTTTGAAAGTGGAAATGATCAAATCTTTGAAGTTGAAATTAAATATCTGTAAGTAAAATATTAACATGATATACTGTATATCTGGTTGTGGTGTGTGCATTTATAATACTGTTTCATGTGTTCAAGTTGACTGGTATTTGTGTGTGGATTGGAACATGCATATGTGAGTACCCAAATTGATGAACAAATTGTTGTTGGTAAATTCAGATTTTTCATTTGTAGATCATCTAATACACATTTGTGACCATTTTGACTAATTTCACACCATAGTCTTGCATTCTAATGTATCTCTTTACAAATGTGATGCATGTCTTTGGCATTACAAATCACCCGACAATAATAATAAATAATAAAGACATAGCTACATTCTTTTAAAAAAGAAGGTACTTGCAACCTCTGGCCATCTCAAACCCAAACTGACATGATACGCTCCCTAATGAGCCTATGGTCTTGAATTATACATGGTGAGACGACTCCAAGCACATCCATCGATATATACTGTGAGACACTTTTTCAAACTCCAAATCAAGAATGAACATTGATTCCAGTCTGAATAATACATGTCAGAAGTAATAACTAGAGCAGTGGCTCTCAGCTGTTTTTGTCCGAGGAACACAGGCCTCGGAGACTCTTTCATCAACACTACTTGTCAACACTGTAACGCTGTTAATTATATTTAAAAATGAATATTTTTACAATGCTCTCAAGGTTTAGGTTTGGTCTATCCTATTTTAGGCAGGCCATATATAAGAAGTGGATGAAGTCACTGTGACGTTACCCACTGGTTTGTGGACTGCTGTTTTAAATCCATGAGTTCGGCATTTTAGCAATCGCCATTTTGGCTTTTTTTTTTTTTTTTGTAACCAGAAGTGACACAAGAGGGTGGAGTTGAGTAAAACGCTGAAGAAGACATTTTTAGAATGTTACCGTTAACTTTCATGAACTGAAAACACACTGAAATGTGTTAAAGTTAAAGTTGTAAGATAAAAACATGAACAACTGCCAGATCGGACAACACCTTTATAACGACCCATCAGTCACAAGGCAGCCGCGCCCTAAATCATTCCCTGCTTGAACGTAAATTATACCAGAATTTACTAAATAAACATTATGCTGTATTGAAGACTTGAAACTAGCTGTATATACATAAATATACATATGAAGATCATGTTTCTTTAGTTCTGTATTTGTGCATATAATAAAATAAAAGAGATATACAATAATATATCAATACCTGTTTGTTGGGAAAAAAAAAAAAAAAAACTTATACCACAATTAAAGATAGCTGTATTACAGACATAAATGTATATAAAGGAAAAAAGACAATACTATTTTTAAACAAGAAATGCTAGAGATAAAAATATAGGAAGGAATAAGAAGAATGATAATAAATTAAATGTTGTTTAAGATCTTTTTTAAAAATCATAAATGAGGAGACCATAAACTCATGATTACAATGTTCACTGAGGTAATAAATCAAGTGAGAAGTAGGCTCATTTTCTCATAGACTTCGATACAATCAGACTTCTTTTTGCAGCCAGAGGAGTCGCCCCCTGCTGGCTGTTAGAAAGAATGCAAGTTTAAGGCTTTTCTGCATTGCCTTCACTTTTCAGACCTGGAGGTTACCCACTGATGATGACCAGTCGGTCCGCCACTTTGCTCCAGACTGTAATGTCTCAAGAACTATTAGATGGATTGCTGTGAAACATTCATGTTCCCAGAGGATGAATCCTGATTTTGGTGATCTCCTTACCTGTTTAAGCATCAGCATGTTACCACCTTGTGTCGCTCATGTTTGTTTCATTTTGGATCTTTTTGGTGACAATTTGCAGGTTAAATAGAATGCTAAAGTGCTGCTGTTGAACTGAACTGAACTTCAGTATTTTGTTCATAATTTTTCAAATTGGTTGAGCTACAACACAGTCTGTCCATATGTCCCTCTGCAACTGCAGAAGAAGCCCTGGTTAGGAATCCCTGATTTATTGGATCATATTCATGTAGGGTCACATTTACTTCTACTTCACTTCTTCTTCTTCTTCTTCTTCTTCTTCTTCTAAACCGTCAATCTGTTCACCTCTTTTCATCTATTTTGATGATGCATGGATCCAAGAGAAGAGAATTTCCACTGGTTTGAATGGCGGTGATATCCCTTTTTGCATGTAATTTCAGTTTATTATGACTCTCTATGTGGGTGTGTGCTCTTGTTAAAAGTCTTAATAGAGCCTGTCAATTGTTTGTATCTCGCAAAATTACATCTGCTATTTGTGAAAGGTAATTTTATATTGTCAGGAGAATTGTCTGGATTTTTAACCGCTGTTGACATGTCTTTTATGAACAAGACCCCACGCTGTGTCTCTTGTGGGTTATTATTGAATATTCCCTGCAACCTTTATTTGGGACTTATTCAGCACAACATCTAATCAGAGTGTATTGATGGGGAGGGGGGGGGGGGTGCTCTTTGTTGTTGGTTAAGCTGCACAGAAGAAAAGGCCAGTGATTGTTACAAAGTGACAGGTGAATCATAGCTAGCTGCCTATTAATATTATTATTTCTCAGCTCTACTGCAATCGGTGCAGACAGACCAGACTAATGGATTTAGCTCTGAACTAATTGATGAGTGACAATAAATAGCTTTTGTTGACCTTCAAGTCAGAGAAACTACAGGTTCACGTTGGTGAGTGGGTGGCACACGCTGTAATGACTTATGGATTCGTTTGACCTTCATGAGTGGGTTCGGTGACTTTTCATTCCCTTCTTGTTCGTCACATAGGAATGACATCCTGTTACGCCGGGTGGAGTCCCTTTACCGACAATCATCAGCAAAGCCACGATTTTTTGATGGTTCTAAACAGTATTGTTCCAGATATTTCTGTGATTTGAGGTATGTCGGATGTATTTTACAGGGCACTCTTGTCGCTCACTTGGTTGAGTGGGTGCCCCACATACCAAGGCTGAGTCCTTGCCACAGCAGGCCCGGCTTCAAATCCGACATGGGGCCCTATGCTTCATGTCGCCCCCTCCGTCTCCCCCTTTCAATGCTGTTGTTGTCAGTAAAAAATGGAAAGACACTGAAAAAAACATATATAAAAAAAGAGCATTTTTTTTACATCCCGCGATTGGCTCAGAAGTCCATCCTGGTCGCACCAGTCTCAAATTGTAAATTTAAAAAAAATGTTAAATATGGTAAATCAGCTTCCCAGTACGAACACCCTTATTTAAATCATTAGGTCATAAAAGTTGTAAAACGCACTAATAGCCGAATCCAGAGTTGTTTCCTTCCTCGGACGCTACTGCGCATACCGGACACACTAGGGTCCAGTAAGACCCAGAAGACCTATATAGATCTGGATACTTTTCCAGCCCCAGAAGTCTACCCATTGACTTCATGCACCACTGGGCAACTTTCATAGGAAGTATCCAGCTCTCTTTATACATCCATACTCAGCACACGCTCAAGGAACAACACTGTTGAATTACACATTAAATATCATTATAATGTGGGGTCTCTCATATTTTAATAATCTGTTAGGCTTTGAAAAATCTTTAGTGTGGACCAGCCTTCAAGTGTGGTGTATCTACCACTGTGGATACTTTAGTTGGTCAGGTGCACATCTAGCAGATATGAGGCGGGTGGGGGAGGAGGTGAAACGGAGCTTTAGCCTGGATCACCTTTACTGACCGATGTAATGAGATTAGTACCTGCTTCACACGTCATGACCACAGAGAGAGGGTGAGGGGGAGAGAGAGACAGACTTGAAGCGGGTTGCTCCATGCAGTTTGCTCGCATTCGACCCAGGATACATCCAAACGGTGAAGTGTTGCTGTGGGACAGAGACAGTGGGGCAGCAGCCGCAGGCGCTGCTGATGTGCCCGTGTGAGGAGGAGGAGGCTGTAGCTGCCCTGCCAGCCGGCATTTGTGGCTCTTTTTCCCGTCCGGAAGGGATTTATCTTCTTCACTTCTGGAGCAAAAACATGGTAAGACGTTTTCTGTTGTTTTGTGGACAACTATCGTTATTCACAGCCCAAATCTGGCTCCCGTTCTCAGTGCGTAATTGCGTTTTTGACCACGGGATAGGAGCTCCGTCGGGACGCTTGCGGTGCCAATATTTCCACCGTATCATGTCGATTTCCCGGCCGTGAAATGAGCAGTCGTAGCCTACACCTCCACTCTGCCCCGCTAATCTCCGGAGGGCGAAGTTTTCAAACACTGACAGCCCATCAGCGTTCACTTTGGATTATCTAAGGATGATGTATCCCGTCAGAAAAATGCAGTTTGACACGCTGTGCAGAAGCCAACGCTGGGTGTTTTTGACATATTTCAACAAGCTATGAGTGATTACTCACATTTTTATAGTGAGGAAACCTCAATTCACCGACAGCTGCATTTCTTGTTTAGTTTACTTTTGTTTCTCGCGTCATTTGCATATCAATAAGAGCTTTTTATCGCAATAACTTCCCCCCGCGAGGTGAGCGGTGCCGCGCTGCGGGAGGCGACGCGTGCCCCTTCAAAACTTCATTCAGTCACAGGGGCTATTCACGATATTAAAAGGAGTATAACAGACTCCTAAGTGTATATCCTCTTTTTAGATATTAGGGGAAAAAGCGTAAATGATTGCAGAATCGGTGGTGCTTATAGCATGCATGGTGGAGGTTATAGACTAACACCAGCAGCTTTATAGAGTCCTGTAAGTGGTTCTGGTCTCTGACGGTCTCTCTCACGTTTTGCCTTCAATATAAAGCTGCAGAAGTGTTTTTGGCGTCATTGGGCAAAAGTAATCCATAATCCATAATAACTTCTCAGTATATTGTAATTCAAGAGTTCTGAGAGAAAACTAGACTTCTGCACCTCCTCATGACTGTTTTCAGGCTTTAAAAAAACTAGTCTGTGACGGGAGACTTTGGTCAATGACAGGTCAGTTGAGTCAGTCAGTTTTATTTGTATAGCCCTAAATCACAGATCATGTCTCGGGGGCTTTACAATCTGCAGAGGATACAACATCGTCTGTCCTTTACATTGTGACAGTGTGAGCCTCTGGTGTGTGGGACCCACAGGTGTCTGAGATAATTTGGAGACATACTGTCATTTACTTTGTTTGCAAAGGACAGCAATAATGATAATATAACCTGTAGCCTTCAATTTAATGCTTCATGTTGTCTAATTTCTTGTCCCAATAGCTTCTTCTCAATTAAAGAACCTTACTAAATGGCACTTTAAACACCAAACACTTACAGCTTTGAAACCGGTGAAACTGGCATGGCCATTTTTGACCTCTGATCTCAAGATTTGTGAATAAACTATGAGTTTTATGGGTACCCACGAGTCTCCCCTTTAAAGACATGCCCACTTTATGATAATCACATGTAGTTTGGGGCAAGTCATAGTCAAGTCAGCACACTGACACACTGACAGCTGCTGTGATTTAACACGATTAAGTATTTTAATCAATTGACAGCCCTCATACTTGTCTATTTATTTATTTTAATACCCATACAATCATACAAATGATTAATACTCAACAGATGATACAAGTAAACATGGGCATAGCATGGACCTCTGTAGGGGGCTCCAGCGATCCTCCTGTCTGATTTTTTTATGCACTCTGGCACCTTATTTACATGCAGAGCACATGTCTAAATCAAATGAAAAACTGTCGTTTACTTTGTAGGGCAATCATAAATTGTGATGTGAACATATACGGTTCAGAGAGACGTGGATGCTGTTGTGGATGCTCTGCAGTGTGCTTTGCATTTGTTAACTGTGGTGTCTGTGGAAAGGGAAGTCGAAAAAGGAAAGGGCATGGGCTTGTGTGTTCTTGCAGAATTGGAATACAAATGCAGTTGTTGGGCATTTCAACACGCTTTTAATTGGGAATATGTTTGAACTGAAAAACTATAATATCAAATTATAAAAATAAATAGAAAAAGGGCACTTATCTAGTCAGAGGGCAAAAGGGCAGGTGCTTGAGCACCATCTGGGATACATCTGTGCATGTGCCTGCTTGCATTGCACATTTTCAACACGCCATAAACAGCAGAGCCTTGCAGAGTAATCTTGTGCAAAACGTGTCTCTAAGTGACTGTATAGTCCAGTTCCCCTGGAAAGCCCGAAGGCTATTAACACTTGCTGTTCAGCCAACCTGAATAAATGATTAATCATGGCCCATTGTTTATCCTTGCATCATTTAGAAACTAAATTCTATTTGCTACCTTAATATAAAAAAAAATGTTAAACACCTTTTCTGTCAAACTGCTTTAATAATATACCTGAGCAATGCATTCCAAGTGGTTGTTTTAGCTATTAATAACATGGTAGAAAAGAAATCTAAAGATATGTGTGAAACCGCAAATGAGCTGATACTTTTACATAAACAACAGACTCCATAGATAGTTTAGTTACTTCACAGGCTTCTTAATTAACAGGCAGTGCTACACTTATAGTTCTCATACACCATCGTAGCCATGCCTATGAAAAGTAAATGCAGTATAATTTGTATATGTTCCACAATATCAGTTTGTATGTAATCCACTTAATCGTGAACTAGGATGTTTTAAGAGACAGGGAGGAAGTGGTAGGTCAAAAAACATCTGACTTTTGCTCAGCAGACTGATGTTTGTGCCCCATGTAAAACCAGAAATCAACGTTGATTCATTTGTCAAGTAACTTCCGTACTTATCTTACACCCCTTTGAGTTATTTTAACCCAAACCATGATTTTAAAGCTAACAGCAGTTTCCGTTGCCTAATACCCAATCAAGTATTTTCCTAAACCTAACTAAGTAGCATTTGTTGCCTAAACATAACCAAGTTGTTTCTTGTGAAGACAGACATTTATTTTGAAAAGACTGATTCACTGAATTGTCAAAAATACTATATCATGAAATACAGTATGTCTCCATGGTGGTTTAAAAAGACATACAGTACAGTTTACCATGGAAGACTGCAACTAATGATTATTTTCATGGTCAATGACGCTGTCATTTACTTCTCCTAGTGAAAAAATGTATGCCACAATTTAGAGCTGGACACAATTATTCATTTATCGGGTAGTTATTCAGTTTTCAGTTTTGTTTTTCTTTTTAAACGGGGTTGCAAACATGCATAAAACACACCAGACCTTTTGAAAAATGCTTATTATTTAATAACAAATAAAATACAGGCAATACTGTAGAACAGAAAATTAAAAAAAATGATTGCCTTTAATTAAACCTGAAAGGTAAGTGTTGCAGTGGTTTGCAAGTCCTTCCCGAGTCATATCAAAGAGACGAGCCAAGCCAGAGCCATCGTCTCCATTGCATATGTCGGAGCGCAACCCACACGGGGTCGGGCCGAAAGGGCAGCCGGCGGTATATAATGCAGAGACAGCAGTCTCAAAACGCCACCGTTTAGGGGGAGAAGGCCCACAAACGTGACTTTGAAGTACGTCTACACTCATGGGGGGATGAGGAGAGGAGACAGGACAGAGGTGTGTGTGCTCTATCCTCGCAAAGTGTAAAAGCAGCACTTGTGCTCTTGTGGATATGACCCAGTTTTGTTCGAAAAACCTGTGTGTGTGTTGGGGGCGCCTCTGAGTGCTGAGTGAAGGGCTTCTCCGTCGGTCGTACATTCGCTGCAGGATCAGACAATTAGCAAAGAGTTCCTGATTAATTTTCTGTTGATGGACTAAGTCAGGGGTGCCCACACTTTCACAGTGACCAAGTCTAAAAGATCTACCTCCATTAAAAAATGCTACACATATGTATTAAGTACATACCTTACTCTGATGACTTGCACTGAATGGACTCAGCCAGGGTTGCATAGTGTGGACAGTAGCTGCTGGTAGCTAGTCTGAAGCAGGCTTCCAAATGCTCATCAGTCATGGTGGAACGGTATGTGGATTTAATAATCTTCATGTGGGAAAAGGCTGACTCACATAAATAAGTAGAGCCACATAAGAAGAAGAAGATCAAGAAGAAGATCAACCTTTATTCGTCCCACAGTGGGGAAATTCAATTTACACTCTGTTTTAACTTATACATGGTACATGCACACAAACACACACACACATGCAGTAATGGAGAGATGTCAGAGTGAGGGGGCTGCTCCAGACAAGCGCCCCGAGCAGTTGGGGGTTTGGTGCCTTGCTCAGGGGCACCTCGGCAGTGCCCAAGAGGTAAACTGGCACCTCTCCAGCTACCAGTTCACACTCAGTTTTTGGTCCATGTCGGGACTTGAACCGGTGACCCTCCGGTTCCCAAGCCAACTCCCTACAGACTGAGCTACTGCCGCCCCCATAATGCAGTCAAGGCGGTAGCGCATCTCATATTTGGATACTTTTACTCCAAAATTGTACATGAGCCCTGGCCTTAAGCTCAATGTCAGCTTGTAGTGTCAAAATCTCATCCTCCACTGCAGATGAGTTCAGGTGAAGCAGCGCTGACATTTTTGATGTGAGTAAATCAACCTCAACATCTTCTCCAAATGGAAAGCCCATAAATGTAGCGATTGGCTCGAGTAAAGCAAAGTCCTGAAACCGTCTGTCAGAATCTGACAGACAATTTTGAATCTGCTGTGTGTAACCTTCATGCCTTCTGTTGCGTCTCCAGCTCTGACGCGAGGTTTTTGAAGTTCCCCAAATCGTGGCGCTGCAGCTTCGAGGACAGATGTTGCATTTTTCTTTTTAAAGCATTTACTAAGCTGATCATACTGACCACAGTTTTGTCTTTTCCTCGCAGCTCTAAATTAAGCTCATTCAAGATGTTGGTCAGATCTGTTAAAAACGCCAAGTTGTCGTCATTAAGTTGCTTGTATTATGCATGTTTGCTGTCGAGGAGAAAATCTCCGGACAGAGTTCTCGAAATCTTTGCAGAAATTTCCCTCTGCTAAGCATCTCACGTCGGTGTGTAGCAAGAGGTCAGAGTAGTTGCAGTCAGCTTCCTCCAGATGCTCACTGAAGAGGTCTCGCTCGAATAGAGCAGGCGATTTTCATTGCCACGTCCATTATCTCTTTCATGTTTTGCATTTTAGCACATAATGCTTGCTGGTGTAGTATACAATGGTAATTAAGGAAGTCGGGGAAAACATCGTGCTTCCTGCACTTGGCAATAAATCCATTCAAGCTGCCCACCATTGCGGACGCACCATCTGTGGTGATTGACATTAATTTACACAGTGGGAGCTGGGTTTTCTCAAAGTTTTTGAAAGATTGAAAAATGTCCTCTCCCCGCGTGTGTTCTTTCATGGGCAGTATTCGTTTTCTCTTTTGCAGTCATATCTAAAAACACCATCTGAATAAAAATGCACAACTGGGCTGTATCACTTCTGTCTGTAGACTCATCTAATTGCAGTGAAAAACACTCCCAGTCCACGATGTCCTTCCATAGCCGCTGTGTCGAAGCCTCGGCCGTAACAGCGCCGTGTTACTGTACTTCTGGATAGCTGAGGAGCTTTGATTTAAGATAGTATTTCTGTTTGTTTTTGAAATCACAAAACAACGAGTCATCTCTCCATCTTGGAAGGACTTCTTATGCTTAACGATGGCGTGACTCACCCGAAACGATACTTCGGTGGCCACCTTTGCTTTTGAATTAGGCTGTGTGGAAAATGACTGCTGTGCGATAAACTGTGATTTTAGTTTGCCTCACCTTTCTCTTTCTCAGCTTGCTTTTCGGAGGGAAGTCAATGTCGTAGTTTTTATGAGCAGTTCGAAAGTGTCTCTCCACATTTCCCTTCTTTGGAATAGCAACAGTAGCGTGGCAGATCAGACAAACGCATTTTGAATATGACGTGGCGAAAAAAAAAAGTCCTCCTCCCATTCACATGGCAGTGGTACTGAGGGGAGAAGATTGGCGCTCTGCACGTCAATCAAGTGGCAATTGCGCGGATTGGTTCACCTGCAGAGCGGTCAGTCTGACATCTTCCTCTTCTCACAGGGAGGCGAGATGCTTTCATTCATTTCCTTAAATCATTTTTTATTATGTCACACGATCTACTTGTACCAGCTTCGACGTATTGAACACCCCTGGACTAAGTGTTTCAGCTCTACAAGCGTGAAAACATTATTCATGTTGGCTTAACAGCCTTGTAGCAATATAGATACAACAGACAGTATGAGCGTACTGTATGAATGTAGTATCTGTGACATCTATCAGGTTTGCGACTGGAAGTTTTAAAACTTGGAAGCAGGTTTGTAGTTGTTTTCAAAGTGCTCAGCAAGACCTGCTTAAGATGGTGTGAAATTAGCATCAAGACCCTGAACTTTCTTTGGGGTTTTCTTTGAGCCAGTGTTTAGTGGCCATCAGATGAATTGCATATTAAGGTACTTCTGCACTTCAGCTATGGTGGTTGTTGCTTGATTGATGTGAGGTCTTTACCTCTGCTATGAGCTTCAGGACTGGCAAAAGATTTATACCATTTTTATTGTCATGATGGAAGACAGGAGGCTCAAGGCAATCTTCTCTTTAAGTATTAATAGGATGAACTACGGTAAAGAGGTTATAAAATACTCTGGTACCTGAAGTGAACCAAGGGGGGATAAATTAGATAGTGGTGAATTATCCTTAGAAGTAATGGAGTGTCTTGTTCATACCAAAGGATGTAGAGGAAAGCCCTCGGGGTGTGGCTCACACAAGTGGAAGTCAAAATGAGACTAATCGTACCACTTGGTGATCAGCTTCTGTTAGATTTAGCAGGTTATTTCAGACAGAGCAGCTTGTTAGAGACCTGGATGGCTTTCCATGTTCTTCCACCTCAGCATTATCTTTCAATATTGAAATACAATGCTCAGCAGTCCACACTTACACAGCTCAAGGCACCTCGTGCCTGCATCGCTTTGGGTGAAGAGTTTGCATTAATTTAGTCTTCACCCCTTTATTACGTGAGCTCACACCAGGCATCTGTATGTGTGTGTGTGTGTGTGTGTGTGTGTGTGTGTGTGTGTGTGTGTGTGATAAAACGGTAATTAACAAGGGCTGCAACAATCCCACGGCTGACTAATGATCTAATCTTGTCTGTTGCATCAGCGCTTCACACAAAATGCATTCTGGTGCTTAAACAAATAACACTGCACAAATTTTGCCGCCCTTGGGCTTTGAAGGCAGAAAACAATCTTGGGAGTTGAAAAAATGGTCTAAATGTAGGCTTTTTAGTATCGCTTAAATGTGTAACATAAGCCACTCCCATTTAAAGGTTGAGTTTAGTAACATGATATGGTTATTGTAATTAAATCCCATTAAAGACACTAACAGGACACAAATATTCAGTGTAATTTAAAAAAAAAAAAGTCATGGAAACCATTTTTAGCAAATAGGAGTAAATGGTGCATTTGTTGTTGGGGACTGTATCCAGTCACCGATTTGGTGCGCAAGTAAATATTTACAGCATTGGGACCGTGTACAAGGGATTAACTTAAGTTAACACTGCCCATGTTTAAAGGAAAATGTCACCCAGTGGAATAGTGTGCCACATTGATGAGTTTTAGTATTTTGTATGGCGAAGAGGAATAAGCTACAGTATAATCAGGCTTTGTCTACACAGGGAATTCTTATTAATAGGATCAGTTCATTGTTGGTTTTGGTCTTTTCATGGCATTTGTTGGCAGAAGAAATATAGAATATTCTCCTGCCAAATCCTTTATGGTGTCAGTTTCAAACCGTATGACTCAATCATGTTGTTTTTACAAGTGGAGTTGTTTAAACCTGTTTTAATTGAATTTTAGGCGTCCACATAACAAGGTGCAACCCCAGAATTGGCATATTATCACGTAGCTGTAGTAATATGTTAGAAGACACTGATGAGAACAGTGAGAGTGAACCAATACTAGTGTTTCCTGTCCTCCCTCTCAACCAGGACTACAGGTCTGTCCTGAAGCAGCTCTGACTCTGGTTCTGGTAGAGATGTTTAGGATTTTGTTGTTAATGACTTTAGATGTAATTCATTTATTTAACTTTTATTTAAATCTCAAGGAATCTTTGGAGACATGCCTTCATTTTTACTGATGTCCAGAGTAAATTTAAAACTGAAGAAATGCACATAAAAATAATTAAGGATACAAGCAGGCACAAATAGAGCACAGTTAAATACAGTCACATTAAAGAGTAGAATAGCTGGTCAACATAAAAATGTAACTACCAGGCAAAGAACAGCATTGTTTTGCATTTTATGTCTTTTGAATAAAAGGCTGCTCATACATTTTCATCATTCAAGTTTTGTTAAAATTATTGTTATATTGGATCAACATTGTGAACCAAATGTCATGTATTGTGTATGGTAATTTATCGTGAGCTGAGTATACCCTAGTTTGTAATCATAGTCCATGGAAGGCCGCAACAGTAGTACGAGTGACGTGCAGAGCAGGTGACGTAGTATATCGAGCGGCCGTTAAAGAAAGTTACGTGGTGTAATACTGCTGTTAAAAGTTATTGCAAGGCTTTGTTGAGCACTCGATTTTGATTGGTCAATCACAGAGAGCTGTGGTCTGTATTTCTTTATAGCAGACTCTTGCTGTGTATGACAGACCGTTGATATGGACACAGTTCTGAACTCAGACTCTGGCAGATCGTTTTTGTGCCAAATCATTGATTTCTTAAGTTAGTAGCCATGTATTAAGCAGGATAATGTCCAGCTAGCGGGTCATTATTGTGAAATAACCCCTCCAGGGTGATGCATTGTTACTTATGTGGTATAATAGCGAGTGTAACATGCAAAAAACGTCTACAGGTGTTTGGGAGGGGCAGTGGATGTGTTAAACAAACACAGGGCTAAGTAGTTTTTGTTTTTTTTCCTCAACCTAACCAAGTAATTTTCTCGCCTAAACCAAATCAAATAGTGTTGTTGCTTTGTTTGATTTGTCTTGTTTCAATTCACAACGTTAACCATGTGTTTAAAACTGCAACCATCATGTCAAGCAGTAAAGTAGTAGTTTCTCCTTAACCTTAACCAAGTAATTTTGCTGCCTAAACCTAATTAAGTAGTGTTGCATGTTGTTGTATCAAGTTACAACCTTAATTACGTGTTCAAAACTGTTTGACTGCAACGACAGTCTGGGAGTAAATATGTTTCTCTGGAAACGTGAGATTGCAGTTTAGTTGTATGGGAAGGTCTTATTGTAGGAGACAGGTTTGTGAGCTGAATGGTTATATATCAGCACTGTAGAGCAGGCTTGAATTTAGTATTTCAAAACAGAGTAAGTGCTTCTTGATTTTGAATTTTTGCTCTCAGGTTTTACAGAGTGAAGAAACAGGATGAGTTATAAAAATGGGATTTTCGTCATAGCATATTTCACCTACAGTGCAATGCTATCATAACTTACTTATCATTTAGCAAATATGACTTTATTCATATGCACAATGGACACCTCGAGGTAACCATTTCAATATTATTTGATAAGAGACTCGTGGGTAGTGATGCCTGAAATGATTCGGGCCCAAGTGTATAGTGAGAGGAAGGGGAGACATGAGCATTTGTGAAATGCGTTTTCTTTCTTTTCACCTTCCTCCTGGTGTTTCAATTTCCACTGATGTTCTTTCACAGATTCAGTGGAGATACTGTGGGTTGCAAGCCCGTGTAATGATTTAGCACCTTTCTCCCTCCCCGTTTTCGTGTGGGGAAGGGCACGTACTGCACAGCAAGAACACTATTATCAGATCAGTAGCTCTGCGTCAGATATCAGAGGTAGTAAACTCCGCCACCCGTAGTGGAATGAAATGTGTGGATGGGAACTATTAGTACCGACCCAGTGTAACAGGCTGCAATGAGCATGGAGATGAGTCAGAGAGATTGACAGATGATCTGATCACTGCACCAGGGGAATGGTGTATGCAGTTTGAAATAATCTATTTTAATAATCACACATTTCTTGAGCGGTGGATCTTTTCTTCCTCCCCCATCAGTCTCGGATTGTCTGCATCTCTGCCCTCTTATCGCTCTTTCTCACTCTTAACGCTGCTACAGCTGTCCTTATTACTGTCAGTTATGGATTTGTCACGAGTTTTGCATGTCAGTCTACTTATTATATGTGAGAAAACTAATTAGGTAGTGAAATATATCACGCAATGTGATCTTTCTGCATTTAGTCCATCAGTGCCAGAGTCATTGTGCTGTCAGTTCTTTGTTCAAGCCCTCATCTCACCTTTGCAGTTCCTGAGTGAGAGCTTAAACAGAGGTGATATCTGGAGGCTACAATACAACTGCAGTGTGGAATCTCTTAAGAACTCAGCTTAAGGTGTTTTGGGAAAATAAGTCACCCTTAATAAGCTCACAGGAGATAGAAGTGTTGTACAGAAGTCGAGCAGTAAAGTCAGTGGAGCGTGATTTCTTACTCTTCTTTAATTAACTGTAGGTCACATATCACATATTGTAACTAGCAACTGTTTTTTCCTCATTTAGTGGAAATGCTAATGAGATGCTCTGAGCTGTAAGCTGAATCTGGCTCGGAGAATAAATAGATGTGTGTGGGCCTTTGACAAATTATTAGTTTACTTTGCTATGACACGTTTATCAGAAAAGAAAAAAGAAAGTTTGATCTGCTTAAGCAAAAAATAAAAAAATAAAAAATAAAAGCCGAATTTGGGGCATTTACATTATTTATTTGTTTATTGTGACTCTAGTCAGACTGGGTGTGTTCCAGCTGTGACTAGAGGGTGGCTGGCATTACATCTGTGGTGTCTGTCACCAGTGCAGAAATTCCCTTGAGCCATGCTTTAAACGCTGTGGTTCTCTGCAGCCGAGACAACAGTGTGCACCGAACTTTCTGAAAGTTACACTCAGCTATGTTTCTCACAATTACAGTCTAGGACATGACACATGTAATGAAGACTAGAGCTGTAAGAATTAATTGATTACTTCAGACAACTATTTTGATAATAGATTAATTGGTTTGAGTAATTTTTCTTAAGACAAAAAAGCCCAAATTCTCTAATTTCATCTTCTTAAATGTGAATATTTTCTGTTTTTTTCTTGAATTGTGGACATAACAAGACACTTGAGGACACATTTTTGACCATTTTCGGTGATTTTATAGACCTAACAACTACTCGATTAATCGAGAAATCAGCAGATTGATTGAAAATAATGTCCCTAAATGCAATGCATCCCTAATTACGATCATAACATAAGTATGTTATTCCATCCCTGAATTGCTTATATTCTGTTTCATCGATTGATGAGGTGACGATGATGATGATGATGATTTGTAGGCCAACCTGGAAGTTAGCAGTGCCCTGGATCCACTGACAAAAGCCAATGGGACTTTTACATTGTGTTATTGCAGTAAATAAGCTCTGTGGCAAACAAAAGTTTATGACATGTTTGTTTGGAGATAATCCTCACCAATTAGCTCCACTTTTATGATTTTTGAAGCGTAAATGCACTCGCCAGGAGAGCTTACTTGAGGCTGTAAAGGAACTACACCATGATTGCATGAGCGCAAGTATTTAAACAACGAAGCTGTAAAGGTGGACAAGTTGGCGTGATGACATTTAATGTCCCCGACAACTTCTGTATCATCTAAGCACTTGTTAGCAACCACCTTTTTAAGATACTTAAAAGCTTCAAAATTCGTGTGTGGTTTGTTTACTGACATAGTTTATGAACAGAATAGAACAAAACGTGAAAATCTCTTAAGCTTGTTTTAACCACAGACCTTATTTCAGACATCTCACCAAAAATCCATTCAAAAAACCGATTGACCTCCAGACAAGGGAATTGGAAGGGCTAAAAATACTAACTAATTGCCGGGTTTTAGGACTCGTTTCTGCACCACTCTATTATTTTAATTAGGTTGTTTCATTTATTGCTTGGCACATAATATATGGACATTTAAATACATTTTTTTCAACTGTATTTTACTTTGTTTTGGTAAATGTATAGAATGACGAAGTTAAAGATACACAGCCTGACTTTGGGATATACGCTAGAAATTAGTTGAAGTGACACACAAATACATACAGTACATATATCAACCTTTTAGTGGTATTTATTATTGGTATTTATTCATGTTTAACTTAAAGCTAGTGAATGGTTTACCAGACTGGTTATCTGGAGCATCTCCACAGACAGACAAGGAAAGGCCTTGTTGAATTTCCAATTCAGCTTCAAGCAAAACCACACTGTCTTGTCCAAGTGGTGACATCCGTTATTCACAACTTTCACATGGCGGTTGTGGCTCAGGGGATAGAGTGGGTCCTCCTTTCATTACAAGGTTGGTGTTTTTTTCCCCGGGTCCTCTTGTCCGCATGTTGAACTGTCCTTGAGCGAGATACTGAGCCCCAAGTTGCTCCCAGGGCGCTTTACAATCGTACGCTTCTCTTAGGATAAGTTAAATGCTGAGGTCAAATTTCATGTAAGTGTACTATGTATGTGTCGATGATTTTCATTTTAATCTTAAGTTTAGATTCATACTTTGACCTTAACCACACTGAACCCCTACTGAAATAACTGAAACAGCCCTCATTAAATATCTAGACACGGCGTCACGCAGCAACAGCCGCAGACTATTCCAGATCCTTCTATTCGGATGTTTCAGTGTCTCTTAAGGACATGGGGCTGAGGTTAGAGATCTTTCAGCTTTCAGGAAGTGCCTTACTGTGCTTTAACTGTATTTTTGAAGAATCGTTGTGGCATATATTCACCTGAATGTTACTCACAGGGCTTTGTTGGCATATAAAAGAGCCATTTCAATACAAATGAGTGCACTCTGTCTTTTATACCAGCCATTACAGAATCCTTTGAAGCATTTGAAGCAGTCAGAGGAAGTTACAGAGGTGAATGGATTGCAATGTGTGGTGGCTCACATACCACTGAAGCAGACTCTCAGAGGGAGAAATGTAGGTTTTATTTTGCATATCTTGGCTGAGCCCATAGCATATGTGAAATGTCTTTGCTAGGGATGTTAATAATTAACGGTTTAACAGTCAGTCGACAAGCATTTTAACCAATTAACGGTATCAGTTAAACAGTTAAAATAGATACTAATAATTAATTAAAAAGCTGAGAAACACTCAGAGGAGCAGCTCGGCACTTAAAGGAGAAAAGATGGTCCACTTTAAGAGAGTCTGAGCCGGAGTTACAGATACAGGAAGTTGGCTCGGGACTTCAGCTGAGGAGTAGTTCACAGCTATAACGCCACCGACGACCCCACACTCCCCAACCGCCACACACACATGGTCTGTAAAGTTACGCCACAATGACAGGGCGTATGTGTGTGGTGGCGACGGGCATGAAGCCTCCACCAGAGCGACAGTTGCTAACTTAGCACAAACACACACAGTTTGGTGGGGCAATCACTATCGTTAATCCGGGCAAAAACACAGCGGACAACCTGTTAAAGTAAACTAAATGTGCGGTGGAGAATTTTACGTGGATCGATGTCTGCGACACTACATGCAGCACTGTGGCTGCTAACGCTCCCAGACGGTGAACTGGAGACAGTGAACAACATCGTGGCTGCTACAGTAGTTCTGCTGACGTTGAACTGTTGGCTCAGTTATCTTTTGCGCTCATACCGTAGCTGGTGCATCGCTGCATGCGAGGCACAAATGGTTAACGGTTGATAATCGGTTAAAGAGGGTCGGTTAAGAATTTTTTTCAAAATTAGAAAATCCCTGTTGTCTCAGAGGCTGTCTTAGAAATCGATACAGCATTATGCATCTGCCAGATATAGATTTTTGAAATGGACTGAGTGGTTGTGCTGACCTTGGATGATCCAATAGAACAATACGATATATTTATATCAAAGGTCTGCCCTGCAGGCAAGTGGCTCATGGCAATGCATAGCATAGTAATCCACTCACTAATTCATCCTCTTCCATACTGTATCATGTATTTGTGAGGTTTTTGCAACACAAACTGCACCCAATGAATTTATTGAAACATTTCTTTACAGGGAATTATATGTAAATGTAAACTGACTTTTTATGCCACGCATTGTATTTTACGCAGCACAGTTCACAGTGAAGTTTAGTGTCTGCGTGTAGCCCATCCTAGTATTAGGAGCAGTGGGCAGCTTCTATATAGCACCCGGGGAGCAGTGTTGGGGTCTGGTGTCTTGCTCAAGGTGCTCAGGAAGTGAGACGGCCCAGTCTACAGTCTGTACTTGGTCTATGCAGGGAATTGGTGACCCTCTGGTTCCCAAGCAAAGTCCCACGGACCGAGCTACTGTTGCACCATTATAGAAAGAAGACCAATACGATATTTTGAAGTTTGTGACGGCCATTCCCATGCTCTATTATGTCTCATAAAATGTTGCCACAATTTTTGGGGCAATATCATTGGTTACACAGACTTTTTACCTCTCAACAATTGATAAAAAAGTACAAATAATAACAACAAACAAATAATAACAAAATAAATAAATAAAAATAACAAAAATATGTAAAATCTAAAAATAAAATAAACAAAACATCGTAATTCCTCCAAAATATCACATGAAGCCACCAAGACCTTGAGGAACACTGTAGAAAAAGCCATGCTGTGATGTGGAATAAAAAACTTTTGACACTTGGAGATTTCTAAAAGAATTGCATTTTTCAGCAATTGAATTGTGAGCACTTCTATTCTGGAAACTGCTCAAAAACTCCCTTATTGTCAATCTACCAACATCAGGTTTCAAAAAAATGAAAATGAATGAAGCGGCCACTATGTAGACTAACATCATCACACATTAATACAGTTGGATCCACAAGAGTCTCAGTTTTACAGTGATACCCAATTTATGCATTGCCAAGACTGTTTAAGGACCCAAGTATGCAGAAATACTCAAATACACCATTTTAGTGTAGGTGAAAATAACATATTTCTAAGGCTTGGAAACAACTGCATGGTTTTTGCCCCAAACTGCATGTGATTATCATAATGTGGGTATGTCTGTAAAGGGGAGACTCATGGGTACCCAGAGAACCCATTTTCATTCACATATCTTGAGCTCAGAGGTCAAGAGACCCCTTTGCCAATGGGCATGCCAGTTTTTCTTCTTAGCGTTTTTTAACATTCTTCCTGACAAGCTAGTAAATAAGTCTGGAGCATCATTTATCCTCCTTCTTGACAAGCTAGTATGACATGGTTGGTACCAATGGGTTAGCTTTTCTAGTTTCATAAGATACTAGTATCTTCACTCTAGCCTAAAAGCTGAACCTGCTATAACCTCTGAAAGAGACGAAAGGTTGTCAGAGTGTTGGGTTAAAATAGAAATGCTCCCTCAAAATTTAATAACCTTCAATAATTTATCAGTTTTAGGTTCAAGCCCAGATAAGATGGCAAGTGGGTCTGGACCTGGACCACGGTTTGCGTATTAGTGACCTCTGCTCTACAGGGAACAATGTGACTTTGTTCTTCCTTTTCATCTTTTCTCAGCAAAATTGCTCATCTAGATAAGTGCACCAAAAAAACAGTCACATGATCTATAATTCTAAACATGCCCCTTTGGATTTTATTTTTCTGTGAAAGGACTCCATTGTGTGTTAAGGCTCGGAGACGAACCCTGTGACAGTCCCCGCCGTGCTGCTGTTAGCAGGGGTTAAAAGTCACCCACCGAGGTGAGAAGACTTACAAAAAGTCAAAAACGTTCTTTTGTCTGGCATCAGCTGCATGTGTTTAAGACCATGTGGCTAAGTGCTTCCAATTGTGCAGAGCTGTGCGCCTTGTGACATGGATAGGGTATTGTTGATGCTAAGCACACAGCACGGAGCGGCGGTGGCACCCACACGGACTGAGCTCAGAGAGGGTTTAGAGATTTAAAATGTGGTCATGAGATGACTAAGGCAGGGGGATTAGACCCTCTAAGATCTGTGCCTCCCTCGCTCTGAATTAGAGAAAATGAGAGGTTTAGCGGACCACCGGGCTCTGTTGACATTAGATGCAGCTGAATACATTATCTACTTACTGCACTGGGTGTAGGTTTACTTTTCATCTTCCCATTGAGTGAAAATCACAGAGATATCATGGTGCAATTAGAAGCTTCTTAAACTTTTATTGATGTATGCACTAGAGCTGATTTGTGCTTTATGGCCAATTTGGGTTTTGTTTCATAAGTATCCTTGCATCCATTCAATAAAACAGACACAAAACATATGTTCTTGACTTCAGCTTAGGATGGTAGTGCACCCATCTGCTTTTCATCCACATCATCTTGACTTTCCTCTGCTTGCTTCTCATTTCAGCTCCCTCGTGTCCTGCAGCCATCACTTTCTCTTGACACTAGATAATACGGAGGCATAAAAGCCAACCACCCATTACTGCTTATCAAATATTATCCTGCTTTCCTTTATTATATGTAATAGGCTATATCAAAATGTGCAATAATGTATGATTATAGCTCCTTTTCTGATTATAGCTTTAACTTAACCCTTTAGCTACAGTATATTTCACATCAATAAAACCTGGTCTTTACTGCGAGTGACCTGCTTGCTACTGTGGCTGTATTTCCACAGGCCTGGTGCAGCCTGTCATAGTCGTGCCATGCAGTGAATATACATGTTTCACCTTTGGTCACACAACAGTAGATAAACAACATCTCTATTGTGGTCCTATTTGGGAGCATGGCCTTCCAACCAAAGCTTTGTCTTAGGGTTGAACATTAAACTGGCTCGGTACATGTGCTGCTTTGCTGGTGGCCAGAGAGAAATAAAGTGCTGTTTATTAAAGTGTCTTTGTTCAGTTCTCAGTACTTTTGCAGCTTTTAACTGAATCTCTGTAGTTTGGAGGATATTTCCACTCCTACACTGTTGTGTACTACTTCACATTAAAAGCTTTCCATCAGCGGGAGGCTCTCTTTGTGAAGCAGCTATACTGCTATTGTTCAGTAAATATGGTCTACACAAGTGGTTCCCAGCCTTTTTCTTTAAGGGGCCCATTTAAGGGGCCCATCTAACCCCCTGAATAAGTGAATATTGATAATATGGATGTTTCATTATATGTGAAATCCTTAACAATAATGGTACAGAACAATTGTACAATTAACCCAAACAGTGAATGCAATAACTACAGGAAGTTTGTGTAAATTGAGCAGTTTGAATTAATTTTGAGCAGATTATTTCCTGTGAATATTGCTTCAGAGATGAGATTTTCTGTTATTTTTTAGAAATACTTTTAATGCAGCTCTCTGCAATAGATATATTTCTTTATTTTTAACAATCATACTTAATAGGCTTCTTTTTTTTAACAAATTCAGTGTTTTCTTCTTCCTGACGCTTGGCCATTGTTCTATTAGCTGTTAGGTTGTTTTAAGTGTGCACTTCTCTAATGCAGAATGAGGCTGTTTAGCAGGGAGGGGAAGCTCTGTGAATATAGCCAGTGTTCAGGTCTTCACCATGAACTCATCCTGTTTATATCTTAATACTAGGGCTGGCAATCAATTAAAATATGAAATCACCATTAATCGCATGATTGTCCATTAATTTTTCTTTCTTTACATTCTTTATCTGTTCAAAGTGTACCTTAAAGGGAGATTTTTCATGATTATAAAGTAATATCATCATTGGAGTGGGCAAATACTATGTTCTGCTTTATCCAAATGTATGTATATATTTATTATTGGAAATCACTTAACAGCACAAAACAATGACAAATACTGTCCAGAAACCCTCACAGGTACTGCATTTTGCATCAAAAAATATGCTCAAATCATAACATGATAAACTGCAGCCCAACAGGCAACAACAGCTGTCAGTGTGTCAGTGTGCTGACTTGACTATGACTTGACCCAAAACTCCATGTGATGATCATAAAGTGGGCATGTCTGTAAAGGGGAGACTCGTTGGTATCCAGAGAACCTATTTTCTTTTAGATATCTTGAGGTCAGAGGTCAAGAGACCCTTTTGAATATGGCCATGACTTTTTCTCCTCGCCAAAATGTAGCTTAAGTTTGGAGTGTTTTTTAGTTTCCTTAATGACAAGCTAGTACGATGTGGTTGGTACTTTTTGCCTGTGACAGCTGCTGAAAGATTAAAACAAATTTGCATTAATACATTATTGCAACCCTCCTCAATATATAATAATCTGAACTTTAAAAATAACAATTTCATTTAGTTTTCTTCACAGAAATTAATGAAATATTTATTAAATTATCATTAATCCAGAATACCTCCTTATCATCGAGTCATTCAGCAATCAAAAACACTGGAGTGCTCCTTTCCTATTAGTTCTAAGAACAATCATATTTTTGCCAGTGAAAGTACATTACATAAACAGGTGCCCAGGGTTTATCATGTTCACTCTATCTCATCTCATCACAATAATCATAAGAGCACTTGAAGCCCACATTAAATCTTTCATTCGCTGCTAGCAGCACTGCAAAAACACATAATGGATTTTATACATTTTCCCATTAGGGTCAGTGTTTCTAGTTGAAATACCCAGGCTAAACACCCCAACCTTTTTATGTCTGCGCTTAGAATCGGTACCAGTCAGCTCAGCATGCTTCTCCATAGGGAATATGATAAAATGCAGCTCGTAACAGTGGTGGGATTGAAAAAAAAGAAGTTACATAAATAGGGAAACCAAATGAAAATCAGCCACATAATAGCTTTTCATTTTTGTGTCAAGTGCACGTTGAGAATACTGTTCACGCTGAGGGTTACATTCTCCAACAGCCACATGCATACAATGAGCACTCGGCTAGGAATCACTCATCATAATAGCAGTTACATCATCATATAAGATAAGATAAGATATTCCTTTATTAGTCCCACAGTGGAGAAATTTACATGTTACAGCAGCAAAGTGGATAGTGCAATAAAAAAGAAGCATAGATTTTAAAAGAGTATTAATACAAATAAATAAAACAATATATTCATAATAGAAAAGTAAAGCTAAAATATGTCCAGCATATTGAAAAAATATAAATGTCCAGTTGCTATAGTTAAGCAGATTATATAATTGCACATATGAGTTCTTATTGCACTTGTGAATATAGAATATATAAAGAGTATTGATTGAAGACAAACAAGTAAATTAAATTTAAGAGTAATGCATTGGGGGGTTATTATGTTGAATGTGAATACTGATTACTTGATACTTTAAGAAGATACAAATGCAGCGTTTAAGATCACCAAATTCAATTGTTATAAGGTCATTAATAGGCGTTATCAGTCTCCATTGGCATTATACATGTGGGTCAATAGGCCTACTATGCCTACTGCTCTGGAAAGGTGAAAGCAAAACTTAAATGCAACACGTTCTAACATAATGAAAAAAAAAAATAATAATGACACATTTCAAACAAAGCAGCTTCTTTAGGTTTAGGCAACAAAACTGCAACTACTTTAGGTTTAGGCAACACGACCACTTAGTTAAGTTTAGGGGAAAATATATATTTTTTGGAAACTTAAAAGCAACACAGTCTAACATGTTGCAAAAATGAATGAAACTGTGTGTTATGAATTCAAACAAAATGGCTTCTTTAGGCTTAGGCAACAAAACTGCGAACATTGTATTTTGGCTTATAATAGGTATGTTTCAATAGTGAAAGTGAAATTTAACACTTCCACAACACACAGACAGCTACGTGTTGTTGGTTTCACATGGGATGTGAATTCCAACCTGGGTTAAAACCAGTGTCCTTCCATTGACCTCCATTACATTATGTGTAATTGTGTACACCTTTCTCTCCAAGGCTTTTGACCCAAACAGCTGTTTATGTCCACTACTCTACTACATGTGCATAATTGAAATTCTGGAGTGCGAGATTTACCTGGAAAGTTGTTCTGTATCAGCTGTAGCAGAGCTGTTCAGCCTTGTTTGCTGGGTTAATCAAGCTCAGTGTACAACGATTTATATCAAACTGTATGCCACCATTGTTAAACTGAAGTCTAGTACATCTGTGGACACACTTCAAACACTTAATTATGACGGCATCACCTGAATGTGTGAAGTAGTGGAGTGAAATAAAATGGCCCTGGAGCAGCGCAGGGTGGAAACCTGCTGCCCCACAGTGAAAGCCCCACCACACAGCCACCTGATGTTAAAGATCATAGTAAGCGCGCTACATATATTGCTATTGTCATCTTTTCTTGTAAAATGTCCAGTGTAATCGGTAACACTGGTGGTGTGACAACTTTATTAACCCGTGGGAAAATTTCCTCACCGTCACATCTCTTTGTTACACCTGTACAACCAGTAACGGCTATTTAATGGCCTGACAATAGTGTAATCGACTGTTAAGACAGGGCTATTTAAGTTATTTACACAAAGTTGTGGCTTACGCAAGTAATTAAGCTTCATTGGCTGTGATATTTACACTTTGCATTTATAGCTCTTCTTTGGTGTGTCTGGATTCATAGGTCAACTGTCCAAAACTGACCAATCACAGGTGCTTCTTTTGATCACATTGAGATTAGCTGGTCTTTTCTTTTGTAGCTGCATATTAACACCTCGTCGATTTGGCTTGACGCTGCTGTGGCTTTATTATTATTATTTTTTAATCAGATATTGTGTAAAGAAAAAACCTTTGACATCTTGTATAAGTCACATCCCGGATTGACTAGAAAGAAAGAAAGAAAGAAAGATGTTCCTTTATTAGTCCCACAGTGGGGAAATTCAGTTTTACACTCTGTTGTTCACACAGTACATATACATGTCAATGGAGAGATGTCAGAGTGAGGGGGCTGCTCCTGAGAAGCGCCCAGAGCAGTTGGGGGTTCGGTGCCTTGCTCAGGGGCACCTCGGCAGTGCCCAAGAGGTAAACTGGCACCTCTCCAGCAACTAGTTGGTCTTGGTCCATGGGGGACTTGAACCGGTGACCTCCGTATCCTAACCCAAGTCCTTACGGACTGAGCTACTGCCGCCCCCACTATCGCAGCATTGTTGTCTCTGGCCTTCCAACAGGCTTCAAATCATTCAGAACTCTGCTGTCCGGATCAAATCCTCTGACCACATCACCCCCATTCTCATACTGGATTGACTACAAAAACCTTCTGCTCACCTACAAAGCCCTCCACAACATCACCCCCACGTATCTCTCTGACCTCCGTCAGTAGTACTGTACACCCCCTCCCATTCCCTGAGCTCATCCTCAGCTGGTCTTCTGACCATCCCCACCTCATGCCAAAGCACCATGGGTGCCAGGGCTTTCAGCTGCACTGCTCCCAGACTCTGAAACTCCCTCTCTCCACATCACCCTTTCAAACTGGCCTATTCACTGTAGCATCCATCATTCTGTGTCCCTCCCTCAACATGTTTTAATCCCCCTCAGACATGTCTGCCTAAATGTCTCCTGTTATATTGGCTCTGCTGGTGTTTTCATTGTGTTTGGCTATTAAAGTATTTATTTATTTATTTTTTTTTTTTTTGGTTTGTTTGTTAGGTGTCCTTGGGTGTCCTAAACTGTATTATTATTATTGTTGTTATTATTATTATTACTATTATTATTTTTTTATTTTACATTTTTTTATACAATTTGACAGTAGATTAAATGCTTTTTCTCCAAAGATGGATGAATAATTCTGGTAATGACAGTCATAATTGTGCAGCCCTATCTGATGTGTTTTTATGTTGATATATAGTCTAACTTTAGCTCAGTTTCTAGTTTTGTTCCCCCCCTCATGAAGCAATTAGTTAAAATAGCACTTTTACAGCATCTTACTTCTGCTGAGTTACTATAATGTAAGATCATGGAAGGCTACATCTATAATAATGTAGTGAAGCCAACAAATCTATTATTGATTGCCATTATGATGACCTACTTTTGTGCCATAAGATAAACTATTAAAGATGTACATGTACATACATTTTGGAGCATTTATGAGCATGTACCGTTTAATAGGTGTGTATCATGGCATGGAAAATGGAAAAACCAATGAGATGTAAAAGGCATTTGACTTTGACTTTAAGAGCAAAGCAAAAAGGTATTTCTTAAACAGCAGCCAGTGAGTGCTCCAGTCAGAGGCAACTGGATTTTTCCTGTCTGTCATCCCATAAGTTTCCTGTCGCTCAAAAACATCACTGACCAGCTGGATTAGTAAACATAAGCATGATGCATACAGTCCAGTTTAAACATTTAGTTAAAGTAAAGTTATTAAAGTTTTTCTGGTGCAGTGCAGGAGTTACAGTGTCCTCTCAAAGTTTTCCTTGTCTTAGTGATCAAATGCCTTACGTTAATCAGTTAATGAATTGTCTTGGTATCTATAAACTGGAGAGAGATAAGACTTCAGCACCAGCTGCTTGTCTGGATGTTTTGCCTGCTTTCTGCTTGGTACGTGAATGCTATCTCCAGCTGGGTGTGAGCCATGTGCAGGCCAGTGTGTTAGGGCTAATCACTCCCGTCATTAGAGCACTGGGGCTCCCAAGCTACCGCTGATTACATCTCACAGTAGGTAAGAAATAGCTCTGCACTGGTCCAGCACACCTAACCCAGCCGATTTCACATATGCTTCATTTATATCTATTTTTGTTTGCTTTTTGTGTAATTTGGTGCCCATGCATGTAGTGTGTTTCTGTGTATGACCTTGCTTAAAGAGGCATCAGGTTTGTTCACGTTCCCTAGTTTTGAGTTACACACTAGAGTTGAGCAGCTGGTGTTACGTTACAATGACAGGAATACGTGCTTGATTTTGCTTGCTGTTGCCAAGTAAATATCAACTTCCAGGACCAGGTCAGACATAACACACCTGTGACATCACCTATCGAGACTTTCTGAGCATTTACTGTGATGATTGAAGCGCTATGTGGCTCGAAGACCAAACTACCCATTTCAGATTACCAGATTTCTGTTTGGATGCTCTGAATGTGAGGCAAGACTTTGGCTTCATCTGAAATCATATACTATGTACTACATAGTTTATGATAGTATAGTACTACTACCTGTGTACTATTGTTCAACATATTTACAACATAGTATATATATATTTTCGGATGCACTGAGCGGTAATTTATGTCGTCACTTCCTGAGAGTCTCCTCGCTGGTTGGAGACGACGTGTAGCCATGGTAACCTTTGCCAGCCTCATGTGACCAAAATGACGGTTTGTGAGAATCAAAGTCTGACTTCATTTAAAATATATATTACCCTTAGCAAAATGAAATCTTATATTTACAGTTAAATTGAAGGGTTGATGTCACAGAGCTTTCCCTCAACGTCTGTTGACAGCGTCATCACTACCGCTTAGTTTGTTTTGTTCAAAGGTTTCAGACATAGTACAAAATCTTGCATACTGTCAGCATACTAAATAACATGTTAGTATGGGATTTTGTGAACGGGGAGGACATTTGTAAAGCACTATACAAATACAGGCATTTGCCAGTATTAAAAATATATATTCTGTTTTGTTTTTTGTAGTACTGAAACAATTTGTTGATTACTTGTTCAACAGAAAGATAATCACAACTATTTTGATAACTGATAAAAAATGCCAAAAATTGTCAGGTTTCATCTTCTCCAATGACAGGATTTCATGCTTTACTATATTTTTTCACCACCCGTGTAAATAACAGTCCTGCCTATTCCTCACCTTTATCTGCTTTGTTGTCCTTATTCTTAGCCGTTCCATTCAAGTACACTGAGAGATGTATAAATGTATACAAAACCAGAGTCAGATCCTTTATATGTATGTACTTGACTAATTATAATTATTGTAGACTGTTGGTTGGACAGATTAAGATTTTGGAAAGCATCACATTAGACTCTGGGAAACTGCATGCACAACCATGCATGCACTATTTTCTGACATTTTATGGAACAAACAATTTCATTTTTAAAAACTTTTCAACTATTTCATAGATTGAATAAATCAATCAATGAATGCAATTAGATATTTTTTGAAAAGGCTCTTGAAATATAATATTAAGAATAACAAAGGATAATAAGGTCAGATGATCCTTTATTAGTCCCTCAGTGGGGTTACAGCAGCTAAGAGGACAGTGCAAGCAACAAGATGCATCAGTAAAAAACACAACAATATATAATAAATACTAAGTAAACAATAAAGATATAATAATCATTAAACAGTAAAAGGCAATATATGAAAAATATATACAAATATAGTTGTAGAAAATATAGTAGTAGTTGATATTGTACAGGATATGGATATTGCAGAGTGGTGTATATTGATATTGCATGAGTGAATGAATGAATTGACAGGTTTTTGGTGTGTGCAGTCTACTGGGAGCAGTGTTGATTGTAGAGTCTGACAGAAGCCGGTAGGAAGGTACAGCCTGTCACTGGAGGACCTGCCTGGTGCTGTCAGAGTGTCCTGCATGGTTAACATGACCCCATCTGAAGGCACCAATACTGTACCCTGCTCAAAATTATGGTGCCTTCAAATGGGGTCGTGTTTACCATGTTTTTACCATGTTCATGTCGCATTCACAACCTCATAACTGGAAAGTTTCTGAAAGCTGTGACGTGTTTGTGGACGTTGAGAAATGGTGGAGCCAAAGGAAGCTCATTCGTGGTGCATAATAAGTTGATATTGTACATTATATTGTAATTTTAGTCATATATTGTTTTTCTTGCTAACTTTATATCTGAGGAGAAATGAGAAAATGTTTATATTACCAATGACCTCATCTTTCTCCTCCGTCATGCCTTTGCATTTCCTTCATCATGTTACACACTTGCTAGCTTGCTAAATTGTTAGCCTCTATATAGAATGTAGAACATTATTGATACGGGTAATTCTGTATTCGGATATATTGTAAGTGCAGGCAACAATTACGAGAACTTCTATTGTGGACCAAAGTGAGTCAATGAAGTGATATGAGTTTATAATACATAGTTTATAATAAAACTATATTATGTAAAATGCAAAAGAAAATCAATTTGGGACATTGGTCGTTAAGTCTGGGAGAGCTGAAAGTAGAATTTGGGACAGTTGCTGAGGAAAAAATTAATTTCAATCTCTGAGTGTGATCAGAAAAGTCACATCATGTAATAGACACGGCATATAACATAAGCAGATTTTACAGAAAGTAAAACACCATATGTTGGGGAAGGAAATTCTTCTTTCCAGGATGTCTTGCATTATGCATATCATCTCTTCTCCGGCACCCTGCCAACTCAGTCAGTCTGGACAGGTGAGAGTCTGAACATGTGCAGCTGTGTGACTGCAGTTATATAATAAAACAAATTTCCTCTTCCCTGAGCTGTATGTATTTTCTTAATGAAGGCATTTGGTAATGGGAGAAATATGAGTGGACACCTAGTGAAGTTGAGGAAATTGACAGTCTTTTGGGAGTGCCAGGAGGGTTGACAAGCGTGGTGATGAGACATATTTTTCCATGAAATGTTACTTAGCAAGCTGACATTAATCGTCAATTTGTCATGTTAGCAGTGCCAAGCTGGAGCCAGCATGCATTCTGCAAAAATCAGAAACAGTACACACACACACACACACACACGCACACACTAGTTACCACCTGAGCTGCAGGTCTTTGGCTTAACTACTCACAAGGAAAGCTCTGCAGAAAGAGTGCTGAGCTGCTGTGCCAGCCCCTTTCTCTTATTCATTTCACATTATTTTACTGCTCCAATCTGTTATTCTCCTGTCTGGTATTATTCTGTCAAAGCATTGTTTAATTGATCTGTACTGGCTGTATAAAACACAATCAATTAACTTATTGTTCTCTGTGTTCCTGCAAAAGGGCGAGGGTGGTTGTTGCCTGTGGGAGTTTTAAATATGAATATTACAGGACAGTCCGCTGCTATTATGATTCTAATTGGGTTGTAATAAGGTTGTAAACACAGTGATTAAACAAATACTTCTTGTGTTGCAGTTTGTTTGAGCACTCTGGTATTATGGATAAAATAGTGTCCACTGATAATTAATTTATGAGCCCATGTGCTGCTGGCATCTTCCAGGTTTTATGACTTAGGTCTTTGCATAATTTATAGTGCTTTGTTTTTGCATTTGGTCTCTTGATCAATGGGATGACATGGATGCACTGTCTATGGGGATGGGAGGAGCCACTTGAGATGCAATCTGGTGCTTTTGTTACACTGATGAGTCCGCAGTTTTCATTACCTGCACTAAGGGGAGGATGCTGATTTGAGATTGATGAGGATGTCAAATCTCTTGAGAAATGACTGTTTTCTCTAGTAAGCACTTTGTTGTTGAGTGTTCAGCTCAGTTGGGGAGTCGAAGGAATTCAGTATCTCCAGCTGCTTTCCACAACCTGGATAAACTTATTGTACCAGAACTACAATGCTCAACAACAGAGACTTGCTGCTACAAAATATACAGTTATTAAGTTAGAAAACAAAGCAGACAGAAAATATACTGCTGCGGCAACTAACTGTCGGCAGAATGTTTTTGGCATCATTGGGCAAAAATTTCATAATAACCTTTCAGTATGTTGTAATTCAGGTGTTCTGGGAGAAAACCTCCTCGTGGCTCTGTTCTCTGTGACGGGAGACTTTGGCCAATCGCAGGTCATTTCGTTTCCCATTGGCTGTTCTCCTGCTGATGGGTGGTGCTTGGCATTACCTCAGATGATCTCAGCCTGGCTGCCGGGTCACAAACTTTCTCATTTTACAGCGAAACAGTGACTAAAAGATGTTTCTGAAAACATCTGAGGAGAGAAATCAGCATTACAGTAACACAATCTTGATTCATATTTGATCAGCGCTGCCTAGTTTGACTGTTTGGTTGGAGTTATCGAGTGATTGACAGCTGACAGCACTGCTCTGATTGGTTGTTTTCTTAAGGTCTGTGAAATCTTGCAGATGCTGTTAGGATAAGATATTCCTTTATTAGTCCCACAGTGGGGAAATTTACAATTTACAATTTAGGAGCACCAGAGGACACAGAGGCACATGATTATTTTCAGATTACCTGTCTCATGCACTATTGTCAGGATAAAGTGACTGTTCAAAAATAACTCAGAATCATATTTGCTCCATTTCTACCCACTGCAGCTTTAAGTCACAGCATCGGACTGGGCCGATATACCAAATTTTATCACTAGTTGTCACAGCTGATTCAGCAGCTGGGCCAAAGCGACTAACCACTTTCACTAAAATCAGCTGGTGGCAAGCAAGACGCTTGAACTTGGCTTGGGTCTTGAGGAGTTGTAGCATTTATTCCCTGACTGTTTAAACTGTACACACACTGTACTGCTACGTTCATAGCTATAATGCTATTACATCTTAATTCACTGTCACACGCTCGCTTGCTTGCTCCCTCTTTTTATCTCTTGACCACACACTCGCTAATGTCACGGATCATGCAGTCGGGCTCACAATCCACTGGCTGATGGAAGCCTGTCTTGTCACCCCAAATAAAACACATTAACTTTCTCGTAAAAAAACAACAGGCACCCCTTCCCACCTCCACGTCACTGGCCTCAGCGTGGCAGAAGTTAAGATAAGATATTCCTTTATTAGTCCCGCAGTGGAGAAATTCACAAGTTGATGGCCTGTCAGACGTGAGTGGCTCTGTTGGTCTGCTTATAGACAAACATAATATTGTGTTTGCCATATTACTTATTACTAATGCAATACACGCTGGATTTAGTGCCGTGACGTCGTTGTTGTCAACTACTTTCTAATTTGGCAGAACATGTCATAATGACAAATGCCGTTTCAAACGGTTGGCAAAAATCAAACTGGTGTAAGCTTGTACACTGGACAAACTCTAGCAGAAACAACTGCATTAGCACAAAGTCTGTGTCTGTAATGTTTTTTTAACATGATTTTTATATACATCTTTGGGATGGATGAATAGACAGGCGTTTCTGTTATTTTGTCCACCCTGTTTATATCACTGAGGGTGGGCTTAATAACAGAAGCACCTCCCTGTATAGGCCAGCACAGTTCAACATTAGCATCACAAACCCATCCATCCATCCATCCATCGTCAACCGCTTATCCCGTTAGGGATCGCGGGGGGGGCTGGAGCCGATCCCAGCTGGCATAGGGCGAAGGCAGGGTTCACCCTGGACAGGTCGCCAGTCCATCGCAGGGCACATAGAGACAGACAGCATATAGACAGACAACCATTCACGCTCACATCCACACCTACGGGCAATTTAGAGTAATCAATTAACCTAAACAGCATGTCTTTGGATGGTGGGAGGAAGCCAGAGTACCCGGAGAAAACCCACGCTTACACGGGGAGAACATGCAAACTCCACACAGAAGAGCCGCAAGCTGGAATCGAACCTGCGATCCTCTTGCTGTGAGGCGACAGCGCTAACCACTACACCACCGTGCAGCCCGCATCACAAACCACTGCCTCCAAAACTGTCATAAAGTTGAATCAGCACCTCTCTAGAACAGTTTTAAGAAAAACTGAACGTTATGACCTCCGTGAAGGTAGGATTTAGTACAGCACTGTTGTATTAGACTGCAGTTGTTTTAGCTAAGTCCGACTAATAAGTGTATAGTCTGCACATATACAGCGATTTTACGTACCTGTCTTAGTGGACGAAGACCAAAGTTGAAACACAGCTGTGAGTTGAAAGCAGAGGCAACACATTGGCATGTTTCACAATCTGCTGTTATTTTCTCGGGCTGTAATTGACAGTTTTGTTCATCATCGATTAATATGTCTCTCCTTTGTATAAAATGCAGTTTCCCAGAGTTTTAGAAGGTCCAAGGTGATGTCTTTTAAATGTCTTGTTTAGTCCGACCACAGTCGGAAACCCAAAGATGTTCAGTTTCCAAATCCTCACATTGGAGAAGCTTGACTTAGAGAATTTTCACCTCTATTGGATAAGACAGTATAGAGGCAGACAGGAAACAAGGGGAGAGAGAGGGTAACACAGGTAGTGTCTTAACAGTTAGGACACCTCACATTGTATCTGTTAAATTTGTAAAATCCTGTTAGTGGGATTATGATTTATTAAGACAATAATTCAACATGATCTTTTTCTAGCAGAATCACATTGTGTTGATAGGATCTTATTATGATGTTATTCAACAAATGTCTGATGTCTAAAGCAATGATTTTGAGCAAACTGTGATTTAAAAACTTCCAAAATTGGTTGCTGAAATTTTAGTTTCACACTTTTCTTCTGTAATTTTTCTGTAATTCTTCCAAATACAGTGCTAACCATTTTGACCGTTTAGCCCATAGTGATTTATGTAACAGTCAAGGTAAGAGATAGTTTGACTGGTACATTAGTCAGATTATGTCAGTGTATTTTCTGCCTCTAGTCCATTTTGTTCTGCTACAGTGGATGACTGTGCTGTTACGAGACAATGATGTGAACCACTCAGAAATCCTCCACTCTCAGCCATCAAAGAGACGCAGCCTCCACACCTCCTCCTAAGAGATGGAAAACAACACTGAGATGTCATCACTTCACTTTAACCATCTCAGTGTCACATTTTGTATAACTGAATAGATTTATTGTGACAAAACAATTCATGGGGACAAAGCAGCACTGCTAGCTTCTATATAGTCTATGAAAGCGTATTATGTGGAGGTCAAAGCTGTGCTGTGCTCTTGTTTTATCTTTAAAAAAATAAAAAAAATAATTTCAGGATTATCCATGATTAAATTAATCACATTTTTTATCCGTTCAAAATGTACCTTAAGTGGAGATTTGTCAAATATGCAATACTAATAGTATGTATGTATTATTGGAAATCTGCAACCCAACAGGCATCAACATCTGTCAGTGTGTCAGTGTGCTGACTTGACTATGACTTGGCCCAAACTGCATGTGATTATCAGAAAGTGGGCATGTCTGTAAAGGGGATCCATAGCACCCATTTACAGGTCCAGGGACTCCTTTGAAAATGGTAAGTGAAAGTTTTTCCTCGCTATCGTACATTGTAGCGTTACTTTGCATTCTACCTGACAAGCTTGTATGACACGGTTGGTACTAATGGATTCTGTTGTCTAGTTTAATATGATGCCAGTATCTTCACTCACTCTTAAAAACTGAGCCTGCTACAACCTCCCAAGGATTGATTGCAGTAACGCGTTAAAGGAATTCGTAGCGTTAAAACAAATTTGCGGTTATGCGTCATTATCGTGTTAACTTTGAAAGTCTTTTTCAGCTTGTTCAGTCTTCTGCAAGCAGTAAATGACAACTAGAAATTAGCAACTGATGTGTAATGTTCTTGTCACTTTTCACCAAACTCATGACCAAAGCTTCATCTTCATCTTCATCAGCGCATCTGTTTGGTGTTAATTATGAAAGTGCCATTAATTAAAAGCGCCTTTCTACTTTCCTGGAGCAGTACATTCTTAATGTTTCCTGCTTTTGGTGACATGTTTGGCCTTTAAGAGTTAATAAAAAGTTGTGATTTCTGTTATCGAGACATCTGACAGCCTGTCAACACCAAAGCGCATCAACAGGAAGAGGTGGAAAAAGGGCTCGATGCCGGATGAGAGGCGATCGAAGGAACACAGACAGAGGAAGAAAGAGAGACAAGCTGCTTTCTTTTCTTCCAGGGAGCGCAAAGCCTCTGCACTTAGGGGATAAAGAATGACATCTTGACTCTCTGTGTAATCCATAACTGTGATTGCTTCATTCACCTCTCTCCTGCGTCACAAGTTTTATCATTTTTTCCCGTTCACCAAAGAGATAAGATGGAAGATATAGGCAAGCATTTATATTTGGCATAACCACTCATCTTGGAGGGTGATGTGGTTGGATTGCTGTAACATCAAGTCCCAGTGAATTGAAAACACATTTTACTTGTTTTGATCAATGTTAATTGTTCATTTTCTATTATCTCTGCTTCATCCTCTTCCTGATCTAACAACAGGTGAGGGAGGCGTCACCACTCAGCCTCACTCACAATTTTATTCAGTGGCAACTCACCACTTGTATTGCAACAAAAAAATTCTGTGCCCACCATTGTTAAAGACATATTTGTGAAACTGTTGACAGGACACATCAAACTGCACACAAGGTTGATTGTGAGTAGAGGTCAACTGATATGTGTTTTTTTTTTTTGTTTTATGGCCGATGCTGATTTTTTTTTTTTTTGCTTTTTAGGACAGAATCAGGACAGCTGATGGCCGATATATGATGCAGCATTTTTTTAATTTTTTTTTTTTTTTTTTGTTGGGGCGGGTATGTTTGGGTGATGTTCTACAGTTTAATAATAACATGATACACAAAATTTCTCAATGTCAGTAAACATTTATTGAACAACACCTATGGTCTGCACTGCAGTGCACTTGTATATTTTAAATAAAAAATAATATATAAACTGAATATCCAACACATGAAACAGGTAATCAAAAAAAACTAAACTTTGTGAATTAAACTTTTGGATAAAAAAATAAAATTTTAGTGCACTTAGCAGGATTTATCACAGATGCAGAGAAGTTACTTTGTTCCTTCCCACTCCTCTCTGTATTGTTGTGTGTATAGTTTAGACTGAGACATGATGAGCTAGCCATGAGCTAGATGATGCTTACCTGCACTGCTTTAAGGTGTCCACAGAGAGGCACACACAAAGTGGACGAGGTGAGTAAGTGACTGAGGCTGTGTGAGTGAAATGCAGCGCAGATTTTAGTGCAGTGATTTATATAAGACAAAGAAAATTTTACATTTACATCCAGCCAGCGGTGGCTTTGTGCGATTCATTTGCAGACTGGATGCAGAGGGATGAACATCTCCTGCTGTTACTGCAGCTATAGAGACTAGCTTTCACGTCAGTCTCCAAAAGTCTCCAGTAACACCAGAAAAAGTCACTAGATTTGTCGCTAGTCACTTTTTTGAAAAAGAGTTGCTAGAGGGGTCTGAAAACTCGCTAAATATAGCAACAAAGTTGCTACAACACTGGGCTGCCCGCAGATGCGCCTGCTTGGTAATCGGCTTAATATGCTCAGACATCGGCCACTGCCACACACTGTTTTTTTTTTTTTTTTTTTTCAATAAACTTTGTAGCATATTGGACTGAAAACTGTGATTATGCATTTACAGTATAAGGACATGCACAGAAAAGATGAACAGACACACAAAACCGAGCGTGCGGTCTCTTTTCATGTCAGCACACAAAAGCAGATGAATGATTTTCTTCCCGTAGTTTTTGCCTCCGACATACAACTTTTGATGTCTGTTTTTATTTTGTTCCGAAGGCTGAGCTGGAGACTGAATATCAGACTCTGTGTGGGATTTCCTGCACTATTCGCTCCTTTTGTACCAGCGATGCAGCTGCATCGGCACCTTTCTAACCGTAGTGACAGACATGCTCCGAGTCCGCTGTGTCAAAATGACAGACAACCTTCAGATTTTAACGTCTTTGTTAAAAAAATCAGTAAATAAGTTTCATTGGGGCTTTAATCGGTAGAGCAGAGTGGAATTGTTGCACCTAGAGCTTCAGGAAAACTTTGTATTGTTGCTGAAAATACACATATCTCCCCAGCGCCTGGTAAGAAGTCTCTCCAGTGTCCCTGTTCATTATGGACCATCATTGTTGTTGTTAGTGTATGTAAATGAGATACAGCGTTCCCATGTCAACCAAGAGGAGATTTGGAAGAAGCTGTGGAAAGAAATGTCTTCCCTCTTCAGGGTGGCTGGCTGTGCAGGTCTGAGTTTTCTCATGTGAAAGGGATCAAAGCAATCTTACTCAGCCCCGTTAAGAAAGATAGATGTACGAATGTGGGAAATCAAATCTGCTTCAAAAGGGAACACCACTGGGAGCCGAAGAGATGAGAAGTCAGCGAGAAAATAGGGAACCGGTGTGAAATTGCTCTTGTTGCACTGTAAGAGAGGAGAAACACGGCTGTCTCCCGCTGTCCACAGACTGTTCATGCAAGATGTCTGTTGTTTGGGAGCGTCGGGTTCAGCGGGGTGACATTTATTTTGGTGTTTGTCTGCACAGATTTGTAAGAAAGCAAGGAAGTAAATACGTACGGTACAATGTGAGTGAGTGAAAAAGAGAGGGAAACCACTGACAAATGGAGAAGTGCTGATAATATGAGTCAGAGATTTAGATTTTGTCAAAACATGCTTTGATATGATAGTGTTGATGCTTGTGAGTCCCCTCCCGTCCCTTTAGCATATGCTATGAAAGCTGATTTCACAGCTTATCGCCTGCTCTGAGAATAAGCCTTGTGAGGAAGGTGTGACATCAAATAGCTCAGACAGACAGAAACCCCCTCTACTCTGCTACCGACACCTTGCTTTCCTCTAGCTCGCGGTGGAGGCTGGCTGTGTGCTGCAGATTTGTGTACGTGATGCACGACAAGGCTCAACATACAGTCTGTACGCACTGCTCTGCTTGTGATTTCCACTAGAGCCTGTCAGTTTGATTCAGGCACCATCATAAAGTACCGAGCTGATACATTGTCTGTGAAGCAGTTTGCTCCGACTGACTCTTTGTTGCTGGCGGCTTGTGATTTTGTTGATACGAGGTTATAACTTCTGATGAGGATGTTTTCTTTCTGAAGTGTTATTCCATTAAGTTCTAGGTGAAATGTATTTCCTCTTGTGTGTGTAAAGTATTTCCCCCCGTAGACATAGATAAGTGCTTTAAAAAGTTTGTAGTGCTGTAGTTTGACAATGGAGGCTGGAGTCAGCTTTGATTGTGGTTTAAATGGATTCCATACATCAGACCGGCACATACAGGCACTTCACAAAAAGTCAAGGCTGCATCCTGATTATAGGGGACTGAGAACTGACGATCCCATTGATGTCAGTGCGAGTTTGTGTGTGTTGTTTGGATTGTAATTTTGACAAGTTTGTATGCATCCAACTCTTATCGTACACACACATTTGTTTCATACACGTCTAATAATTATTTTGCAACCTTTGCGTGAACGTGAGTGTTTGTGATACAATAATAAATGAACATTGATTGCCACCATGTCCAATCAGTCTTCTCCTGTTCAACACAGTGGCCACATATTGACATATTGCTTATCCAGACATCTATACATATTTGATTGACTCACGTTGTTACAAGCCAACTACAAGACAACACCACGCTGGTCCCCCCCCCCCCCCCCCCCCTTTTATTTCTTTGTTTTGGAGGTGGCAAGTGATCAAATCATGATCAAATCATATTGGAGGCCTGATGTATTAGTTATAAGTGGTTAAGGCTGGGAAAAAAATCTCAAAATGCATAATCCATTATATTAAAGCATGTTTGTACTCAGTCATATTCCACCAGAGTTAATCAAGTCAATTTGATTTACACAGCTCAATATCACAAATCACAGTTTGGCTCAAGGGTCTTTCACTTAAGCAACACAGCTTTCGTTTCAGTCTTTACACACAACCCACTCAAGCTTGCCAGCAGATGCAAGTGTTAGCAGGTATAATAGTCAGCTGGCTATAAGATAAGATAAGATAAGATAAGAAAAGATAAGATGAACCTTTATTAATCCCCGGAGGGAAATTCGGGTGTCATAGCAGCATCAACGCAGTACAGATAAAATACAGTATAGTAAAAAGTAAAAGAAAAGGTGCAAGTAAAAGAGAAGGTGCAATGAAGAAAATTGACAATAAAATAAGTAAAACAGTAATAAGTAAAGTGCAGCAGGTGGTGAGTATTGTATATGCATAGCATATATAAATGTAATTATATAATTATATGTAATTATATACATTTGGTCCGCTAATAAATACGGAGCAGATGATCACAGAGTCACATGGGGGTCAGACCTTGGTTATGGAGCCTGATGGCCACCAAAAGAAAGGACTGACCCAGACGGTTTGTAGTGTGCCGAGGGGGGATCAGTCTCTGGCTGAATGTACTCCTCATCTGGACCAGAGGGTCATAGAGGGGGTGGGAGGGGTTCTTCAGAATAGACTCCAGCTTCCTCCTGGTTCTCCCCTCTGCCACCACCTCCAGACTGTCCAGCTCACATCCAACCACAGACCCAGCCCTCCTCACCAGTTTGTTCAGTTTGGTGGCATCCCTGGTGCTGATGCCACCCCCCCAACATACCACGGCAAAGAACAGAGAGCTGGCTGCTACAGACTGGTAAAACATCTGAAGTAGCCTGTTGTACACGTTGAAGGTCCTCAGCCTTCTCAGGAAGAATAGTTTGCTCTGTCCCTTCCTGTAGAGGGCCTCGGAGTTGTTGGACCAGTCCAGTTTATTGTTTAAGTGAACTCCCAGGAACTTGTAGTTGTCCACCACCTCCACCTCCTCCCCACGGATGGTGATGGGAGTAGGGGAGCCCTTCCTCCTCCCCCGGAAATCCACCACCAGCTCTTTGGTCTTACCAATATTGAGCTAGAGGTGGTTGGTGTCGCACCACCTCACGAAGTTCTCCACAAGGGTCCTGTACTCCTCCTCGTTGTCGTCTGTGATGCAGCCGACGATGGAGGAGTCATAGGAGAACTTCTGCAGGTGGCATGTTGGGAGTTGAAGCAGAAGTCGGAGGTGTAGATGGTGAACAGGAACGGTGACAGCACAGTTCCCTGGGGAGCACCAGTGTTGCTCACCAGCACGTCAGACAGGCTGCCCTGAGGTAGTCTGTAATCCAGTCCACCAGGTCGTGGTCCACCTGCATAGCTGAGAGCTTCTCAGCTAGCCGGTGTGGTTGGACTGTATTGAATGCACTGGAGAAGTCGAAGAACATGATTCTCACTGTGCTCTGCGGCTTCTCCAGGTGCGTGTAGGCTCTGTGGAGCATGTAGATGATGGCGTCATCCACGCCAATGTTTGCCTGGTATGCAAACTGTAGGGGGTCCAGGGAGTCACTCACCAGGGGCCTGAGGTGCTGCAGGACCAGTCTCTCCAGGATCTTCATGACGTGTGACGTGAGAGCGACTGGCCTGTAGTCATTGAGGGTGCTAGGGAGTCCTTTCTTGGGCTCTTGGGCATTGGGACGATGCAGGAGGTCTTCCAGAGTCTATCTGGAATCGCAACATGAAACTGTCTTGTGGATGCAGGTCCGTAGTGGGTAACAAGACAAATTCATTGGGAAAAGGGTTGCTCAGTGTTCTGTTCATGCTCCCATTGGTGGCACATTAAACACTCAACAAAATGAGTGCTATTTGCTCTGAATCTTCTAAGGAAAAGTCAGGTAAAGTTCTCAAGGAAATTAAACAACAGAGATTGTTCACATTCCTGATGTTTTGATGTACTGAAAAGCCCATGAGATGATGCAGATTAAAATCTGCTGTATGATAAATGAAAGTATTACTGTATGTTCACATATCCAGTTGATTTTTGGAGTAATCCAGAAGTCACTGCTTACATTCAGATAATCCAGTGGGTTATGCTATTAAATGTAAACCTATTTGGATTGTGAGATTAATGTGTTCTTTGAAAATATGACCCTTATGATTATGTTGTAGGTAGATGTGTGTATATGTGTGTGTTGGTCACAGCTGTGTGTGTGTGAGTGTGCAGTACTCGCTGAGACATGAGTGAAAAATCCTTTTTCCTTTTTTTTTTGTATTGTCTAGGTGGGCAGGCAATAAGGCTTGACAGAAGATGCGACGGGGGTGGTGGCTCGTCAGATGGCTGGGGACAGGAATGGCAATCCTCTCTTTGCTCACCCACAGCTGGGGCCAGGACACACAAGGTATGAGCTGCCAGTACTGAGGCCAACACCCTCAGACCTCCCCTTTTTCTGACTGGAGCTGCAAGGGGAAACTTGTAATGTGGATGTTTTCACTGTCAAAGCAGCAGTATGGTGTATAACAGCATAACTGGTACCATATTAGTGATGAATTAGGGGCCGATCACATGCCGCATCTAAAACGTTACAAAAACGGCAGCTGTGCCGCTTTCACCGTTTTATCCAAGGTGCTTTGGAGGTTGTGCTACTGCTGCCCCTGCTGTTACTAAGCAACCAAACCCTGCGTGCTGCGATGACGATGATGAAGTTGCGCTAATATAGCAGTAAAAGCAAAGATCAAAGAAGGATAAATGGATTTTCCAGCACCATAACTCACTCACAGTAACTTTAGTGCTCGATTTGTTTGTGTCAGTTTGGCTCACCTTTCAGCCGGATGTTGTGACCTCAGACAGAAAGGGTGAAGCAAGTAAAATAGTCAATAGTCAAGTCAGATCAAAGAGCTCTGAGTAGTCCTGCACTGACATGATTAATATATTTACCATAGACTGATATTTATGGAAGAAAGAATGATATCTGCTGGCTGTGATTGGTTGTTCCTCTTCACATGACATACATTTTTTTTTAATGATTTTTAGTTAGATGCTAGTTAGAGATGAAATAAGGCCTATGGTGAACACAAGCTTAAGAGATTTTCACTTTTTCATACATTTAATTTTTTTTCTATGATATAAAATGCGTGGATAAATTTCCCACTCGTAACTTGTGAAGCCTTAGTCCAGGGCCAGACCAGCATGTGGCGGCTGCGTTACGTGTTGTTTTTCATTTCTGCGTCCATGTTAACAGGTTAGAGCTGCCACACTGCCCGTGAGACACGCATCTCTTCTAGAGATTCAAAGTCTCGCCTACTTTTGACGCAAGCAGCGTGTTTCACGGCAGCAATAGACAGTGAAAGTGATTGTTTGACTGTATATTGACATCATATCAGCAACATCACTACGCTTTCGATGTCTAAATCTGTAGAAAATGTCACAGACATGAAACTAAGTTGAGATTTATCTTTGACTCAACACTTCCTGCTCTCATTTCAAAATAAAACCCTTCAAGTGTTTTTTTTTTTCTGTACACAGAACTCCTTAATTTGTTAACACAAGGCTTTTATTTTGAAATATGTGCAGGGCAGTGTTGTAGAACATGCAGTGACTTGCAAGGCTTAGTGTATAGTACTGGATTTTAATGGTGGGTTATTACTGTTATTTACAAATGAGCACATATTACTTGACTTTTCTCTGTCTAAAATAAATATAAATGATATTTATAATGACATGAAATGGCCATTATGAAAGTCAAATTTTGCGCAGAAAGCAGCAGCAGAAACGCAGCTAACACGCAGCTGGTTTGACCAACCGACACGTGACTCACGCAGCCGCCATGCGCTCGTCACGCGGCCGGTCTGGCCCAGGGCTTAGTGCGTCTGAATAACGGTGTTGCTAACAAGTGGTTAATTGCGACTAGTCATCGCGCTGACTCGTACTAGCGCTCATGCGACCGTGGTGTAGTTCCTCTATAGCGTAACAGCTTAACAACAGCTTTTTACTTCTGACAACTGCATTTACACTTCAAAAATCATAAAAGTGATGCTCATTTGTGGAGATTATCCTGCTGAACAAAATTTGTAAGTATCACAAACGTAAGTTTGCCACAGGGCTTGTTTGCTGAAATGATCCAAACTCAGTGGAAACTGTTTTTTTTTGACGAGAGAACCCAGAGCGATGCTAACTTTCTGGTTGGCCCCCAAAAATACATCATCCCTGGGGCACCACGTTGACACGTTTTACCCCTGTTGCAGCCTTCACGCCCTAAAATACGCCTGCCGCATGTCTACATTGACAGCAGCATGTGAACAGCCCCTATAAACCAAACTAAGGTGTGGTCCGCTTGAACAGTTTTGCAAACTTTTGCTTAATGGACCGGAAACAAAACATATTTTTAAATATTTAGCAATGACTTTCTAGCACAAATGTCTTTACTCACAAAATATGGTTATGCATGTTGTATTTATTCCCACGGCGTATTTTATATTTTAGGTCTGTAAAAAGTTTCCATGCTTCAGGATTGTGAGTTGTGATTATTGTCTGAAAAGTCATACATATGAATACTTAATGTTGCTTTACCCCTGCCAGCCACTTAGCTGTATCGATCTGTTACTGCAGATAATGCAATGTTGTGTTTATGGATAGTAAAAGTGATTGTTTTCCATCCCAGTCCAAAAATGCGCTTTCAGTAATACAAATTTTAGATTTTCTTAAAGTCAGTGCATAGTGGTAGAACTTTCACGGGAGCCCAGGAAAAGTTTGATTTCAGAGACGCAGAAACGGTTCTCAATACCACGCATACTGTAATGCTTCAGTGCAAATAAGTTTGCTGTCACAGTATTCTGCCTATCCTCCCTTTCAAATTTACATAATGTTTTTCAAAAGACATTATTTAACAAGAGGGCATAAATCCATTCCTACACAGTTTGCTGATTGTGCTAAGAGGATTCTCCTTGTACTTTCATGTTCAAGTTCCCACATTACTGAGGGAATCTTAGCATTTATAGTCTCAGCTCTCTGACTTTGTAGCAGATGCCAGTTAAAAGTGAATTTCAGCTGTGTAAGATTGGCAGGTCTTTAAAGACGCTGAGCAGAGGGGAAGCTGCGCATGCATAGAGACATATTTTAATTCCCCCGTGTGGCAATATTGCACATAATTCAGGTCAATTTTAAGATCCCAACCCCATTTCCTTCTTTCTTTTCATCCCTTTCCTGTTTCCCAGCCTTCCTTGACAAGCTCACTAATATAAAAACATTCTAGATAAGAGTATAATTTCTGCTTACTGTCGTTTGAATTGAGATTTTATTTAGAGAGGTTTGCTTCATGGGTTTGTATCATATCATTTTAGTGGAGCAGTGACTTGCTTCATGACTGACTGATCCTTTGAAGGTGAACGAGTGCCTTGTGGTTTCCCTTTTTGGATGGAGTCTCCCTCCCAGGCTCTGACCGCATTAATAGATAAGTGTTGTGTGGAGTGAGGAAGCCATTTACCCGAAACATAACAACTGTGGAACTCAACAACCGCTCTGTGGAATATGAAATTGTGGGTAATTAATTTTACATCCTGTGAGGACATTCATATGCAAAGGTGTTTTTCATTTTATTTATCAAAGCTTCATATAATGCTGCTTGACATTCAGGACAAATTACTACACTGCATTTAATTTGTAATTTCTGGTTATGTTGTTAATATTAGATTTCTTCAGTAAATACACATAGCTGGTGACAGCTCTGACCGAATTAACTGTGTATGTTTTTGGGTTGTCCGTCTGTACATTTGTCCTTCACTCCATGAAGGCGATATCTCAGGAACGCCTGGAGGGAATTTCTTCTAATTTGGCACAAAAGTCCACTTGACCTCAAGAACGAACTGATCAGAATTTGGTAATCAAAAGTCAAGGTCACTGTGACCTCACATCCGTCCCAATCTCATGATATCTCAGGAACACCTTGAGAGAAATGGTAAAATGTCCGCGTGAACTCAAGGCATCATTTGATTCTGGTCAAAGGTCAAGGTCATTTTGACCTCACAAAACACATTAATTTTCAATATAGCTAGGAAAGCCATACATCCTTTGAATGCTCTAGGTCTCTAGTTTGTGGTTATAAAGTTTCATGAGGCTGTGATTATCCTAGAGGTCACCACAAGTCATTTTATACAGTGAAGTCTGGCCGTCTGAGTCTTAAGGGGTTAAGAGTAACCATGTCTGTTGCGTGATTCAAATCAGTCAGGCTTTTCCAGTATTAAACCATCACCATGATCCTTTCTTAATCCCAACCAAATGCTGTGGTAAATGCGGTGCTGCTAAAAAGTATTTGCCCCCTTCATCATTTCTAATATTTTTGCATATTTGTCGCACATACTTGTTTCAGCTCATCAAACGAATTTTAATATTAGACAAAGATAACCTGAGTAAATAGAAAATGCAGTTTTTAAATGCAGATTTCATTTATTAAGGGAAAAAAGCTATCCAAACCTATGGCCCTATGTGAAAAAGTAATTGACTCCCTTGTTAAATCTTGAATTAACTGTGATTAACCACATTTTCTTTTGGAAGCTGAGTTCAATTTCACTCACCACACCCAGACCTGATTACTGCCAGACCTGTTGAATCAAGAAATCACTTAAATAAAACCTGTCTAACAAAGTGAAGGAGGCTAAAAGATCTCAAAAAGCAACACATCATGCTGTGACTGACATCTATCAGTCTGGGAAGGGTTACAAAGACATTTCTAAGGCTTTGGGACTCCAGCGAACCACAGTGAGAGCGATGTAAACGACTCATTGCCAGGGGAAATTACTTTTTCACATAGGTCCAGGTACACTTGGATAGCTTTTTACCTTTAATAAATGAAATTATCATTTAAAAACTGTATTTTCTAGTTACTCAGGTTATCTTTTTATAATGTTAGTATTTGTTTGATGATCTGAGACATTTAAGTGTGACAAATATGCAAAAATATAAGAAGAAAGGGTGAAAATACTTTTTTTGCAGCACTGTATGACCATGAAAAATGTTATTAAACGAGGTTTATTGCTATGAGCAGACATTATAGGAAATGCGTCGTCAGTGAAAGTAATCTGCTGCTTCATTCAGTATCAGTATTTTACAACTTGGTATATATTTTCATTAATAAACAGCATTTCCTCATGTTTATGCAAAATGTAATCTGGGCAGCACATTTCTTCCAAAACACATTTTTTTAGTAATGTACAAGAGTAAATTCTAGGAAATAGGGTTGTTAAATCAGTTTGGCTTTTTAAATTCAGGCTGTTTTCCAAAACTGAAGAAACAATCCTCTCATTGTCATTCATGCAGCAACTGCTGTTCACAGCTTTGTTGTTTCGTTTTAGCTAAATGTGTTTGCCTAAATGATGCAAATGCTGGACGGATAAGGCCTTATAATCAACTCTGTTACATGAGACGACACAATGCTTTTCAAATAATGCTACATTTACTATCTGCCCTATGGATTATCAGTGATCTATACTATCAAATGGTTTCTTTAAACTGTCATGATATAGTCCTGTAACCATAAACGGTGGGTATCACACTGCTGATTGTAGATGCGGCTGCAGCCTGTAATTTGACTGGTTGCAGACAGAAATAATTACTTAGGGCGGCAGCGAGGAATTAGTGATAGTTACTCTGCATGCAAATGAGCTGTGATTGGATCAGAGTCTGCCAGCGAATGACCCACAGTGTCATAGTTGTAATGAGGGAACAGAGGGTGAGACAGAGTATATCAGAGTGAAGGGTGAGGACGAATGTGGATGATGTGTCCTTTCTCCAGTCAGTGTCACCCAAGGATGAAGTTGGTTAGAGCAGGGATTTTCACCTCCCCTAATACATCCCTCATCGGTCACAGTTCAGGAGTTGCAGCATCGGACCCAAATGCAGAACACACTGATCAGCAGGCAGCAGACAATATTATATCATATTATATCATGTTTGTCTGCTTTAGGCCTAATTCTGAATGGAGCATTTTCCAATGAAGATATGTGGGCTATGCCAATATTATCCCAGTTTTAGAAGCTTTCTTTGGACATGTATTCAGTGCATTTGAGATATACTGTACATCTCAACTGGGAGTTTTACGGCAGTTTGCAACACACAGCCTCTGTTTTTGGTCAGCTCTGTGTATTGCACAAAAACCTAACTATCTGACAGTTTGCAGATGCATGGCCATCTTGGAAGGAGAAACACACCTACTTTTAAACATTTAGAAAGACTCAGATATCAACAGGTTTTTAGACATGCCCAAATATTGCAATGCCACCCTTTTTAAGAGGGTGGTTGAAGGAATGAAAGAGGGAGGCTGTTTTTGCACGCAACAAGTCCGCCACATGTTAATCGGAGTACGCATGGCTGCATGTAAACCAGAATATATTAGCTGAATATTTATTTTCATTTGCCATGTGACAGCTTTGTAGGAATATTGTCTTTTTCAGAATAAGGTGAATATATTTTGTGCATGAAAACCTAGTGAATGGTTTACTGACAAAAATTGTTTGTTCTGTGCTTTTTGGTAGCACGAGGTAGTTTCAGCCCTCGAGCCACTGAGCATTCATGAGGTTACATTGTACCGTTTGCAAGCATAGATTTAATTTATTAATGTCTTCCCTTCAAAAGAGGCTATAGAAAATGTGTGTATGAGTTACATGTGTCACCATTCATAAAGTTTTATGGTGTGGCTCATATCACTTTCCTTTGGGCTTTCAGGATGTTTTTTCATTGTATTGCTGGATGTTTCTGACTGTTTTAGTCATGCCTCCTTTGTTGTGAGAGGCTATTTCCTGGCGGTGTATTCACAGATGAATCCTATTGTGTAATCGCATAGTCTCTCTCCTGATTGGTGTCTGCGCCTCACCTGAATATTTAAAACTGGCATTACATCTTGAGTGATCACGCTGATGATGGCTTTTAGCTGAAATGCATTCGTTTGTTTGCCCAGAGTAAACTAAAAAAGACCCTTTAATCTGTGAGTGCTGTTGATTTATTTCTTCTGTTCTTACTGCTATCTGGCACCTGATACTGTTCAAGATTTGGAGATCTGCTCGCTGCTACTTTCTGTTTCGAAAGACAGAAACTACACACTAGTAATCAGGGTTGTATCATTAGAAACAAGTCAAAAGCAGATGATCTGACACTGAAAAAAGGAAAAACATGGACTAAATACACAAGGAAGTAATTAACTACAAAAAAAAAAAAAAAAAAACAACTTGACACATGGGGAGAGTAACTTTCAAAATAAAACAGGAAACCTGAGGAAAAACCAAGACCATGACCTCATCTTCTCACCCCTAAAAAAATAGCAACCCGAGTGTTTTGAGAGCTGTGGAGTGACGCATACACCAATTTCCAGTGGACGTCACAGTGTCTTTCAAGTCTTTATTTAATTAGCAGGGAGACATTATGAATCTCGGACTTGTGATTAATGTGGCTGGGGACACTGTGAGAGACTAGGGCTGACCTTGACGAACATTAGGGTTTCTTCAACAAATCAATTAGTTGGTTTAATTAAGAACAAAAAAAGAAAATGCCAAAGTAGTAAATGTTAATGTCCCTTGTCACATGAATGCATTCAGATGTGTCAGCTTCCAGTAATGACTGACTAATAGTTCTTTCAACATGGAAAATAACGGCTAAGCTAGGATTGTCTGTGCCTTTCAAGACAGTAATGACCAATTTGTCTCAAATAATAGGGGGTATTTCTGTTTGTGTACTTTGTAAATTTCTCCTCTCACATTCCTTTGGTATTCTGTCCTTTAATTCCTTTTCTTAACACCTTAGCTGCTTTCATTTTTCACTTATAATCCACTCTTTCACATGCCATATTTTCATATTATCTTCCTTACCTTGCATCATCTGACTGCACTGTACTGCAGTCAAATTCAAATAAGCTTCATTGTCAGGAATGTTCAGGTTACATTATAGCCAAAGCTAAATTACACATGAATGAATAATTGCATTTCACAAGAAATAATCACAGATAATTACAATATACCATATAAACATGCATTCTTTTACAGATGTAATCCATCAGAAACATGTTCAGAGCTTGTATCGCTTCTTCTGTGGCAGCAGTCAACATATTTTGCTGCTAATGTTGCACATTGAATTTTCTGTTGGCATAAATATGGCAGTGTCTGAGGATCGGGAGATGGATAAATTCAGTATATATGTTATATATTTTTTCAAATAAAACATCTCTCACATCCTTGTATTTGTAGCAGTATAGTAAGAAGTGAGATTCTGTCTCCACCTCTCTTTTGTGATAAAGTGAGCACAGCCTGTCCTCTCTGGGTCGTCTCCTCTGCCTGTGACGGCGTGTTTCTGTGGCCAGGCTGTGTTCACTCAGTCACTGGAAAGTCTTCAATAGAGATTATTTTTTGACTGTATATGTGCATGTAAACCCTCATGTGTGCCCATCAATCCTTGCAACAACAGTAATTAAAGGACAAACTTCAGTCCAAAGCGGAGCAGACAGATGCACACTATCCATACCTCAAAATCCCTCCACTGCTAAACCCAGATGTAGGACAAATGCATGTATGCTGTTGCACACCCACACGCAAACGCGGTCGCTTTGTGCACGCATAGTGAGGATTAGTTAATATGCCTGTGGACACTTCTGCCATGTGACATCAGCCTACCTTCCCCTCTCACACTATTTCCGTCCCCCTTATTTTCCCATCTGCACATCCATTTCTGACCCACAATTGTTTTGTCTATTTTTGGGATTGTCTGATTAGGGGCCAGATGTTCGGACTGTGTCTGGCTGCAGCAGGAGCCTGTGGAGTGGGGGAGCAGCCGAGTGACAGGGGGAAGGGGTTTTAATCTGCCCGCCAGCAGGCTATAATCAGGCTCTGGGCAGCACAAGAAGACAGGGTTGGAGGCAGGGGTCACTCTGGTTAAGACTGGGCCCCGTGCTGCCTGGGGTCTGTACCAACAGGCCCAACCTGGAGCTCAGAATGTGAGCATGTGTGTGCTGAACTGTTTGCGGGGATTGTGATTGCAACCTTTGGCCTCCTGCCTGAGTGGTTAACCTCACAGACACACACAGATAGGCAGCAATGAGGGGGCAGTCTGAAGAAGAGTGGGAAGGGAAGCTTCTGCAGAGGGATTACAGATCAGTAAAGTAATCCCCCTCTCTCTTCCATATCAGCCAGATTTACATGATGCTGCATGAATCTATTTCCACCTCTGTCCCTCACATTCTTCATCACTGCTCTTCGCCACGTCTCCCAAATTTCAACATATTCTACCCTAACTACATAAACACAATTACAGCAAGAAGCCCCACAGAGAGACCCACACTTCTAATGATTTGTTAGGAGAGAGTCAGGGATTTGGAGAGAAAGAGATGGAGAGAGACAGAGGCAGTGATTGCATTTCTTGTGCCAAACATAGACACGCTGCAAGAAGAGTGATGCAGCACTGTCTTTCAGCACATCGATTTAGCTGTTTTTTTTTTCCTCTAAAATAAGGAAGTGGTGAATGGCTGAATGCCTACATGTACAGGGATGTGCTGCAAGAGTTAGGTTGTTCACAAAACAGACCTGACACACAGATCCACAGGTATTGTTTTGCATTGCGTTGGATTGTTTGCTACTGTGATTGTTGCTGGTTTGTAATATGAGATTTGTTGTCTTGGGGAAGTGCAGAGGCATAAGATCACAGCCGCAACAATCCCTTCACCATAAAGGAAACACACATCCTTAGATTCAGATTCCTGACTTCAGTTGCTTTGCACCTTTGGAAATGCATTCTGCTGATCAGATGTGTAAGTAGAAATGTTTTATCTAGGGCTGGCAATCAATTAAAATAGTGATTGTGATTAATTGTAAATGTATAGTATATTATTTATCGATTCAAAATGTATCTTGAAGGGAGAAGTATTTAATACTCATCAAGATGGGAGTGTACTAATATGTTTTCTTTATGCAAATGTATGTATACTAGAAATAAATTACCAACACAAAACAATGAGAAATATTGCCCAGAAACCCTCACAGGTTCTGCATTTTGCATGAAAAATATGCTCAAATATGCCCAACAGGTAACAACAGCTGTCAGTGTGTCAGGGTGCTGACTTGACTATGACTTGACCCAAACTGCATGTGATTATCATAAAGCGGGCATGTCTGTAAAGGGGAGACTCGTGGGTACCCAGAGAACCCATTTACATTCACATATCTTGAGGTCAGAGGTCAAGGGACCCCTTTGAAAATGGCCATACCAGAATTTTGCATAAGTTTGGAGTGTTTTTTAGCCTCCTCCCCCCATGGTAGTCTGACATGGCTGGTACCAACGTATTCCTCAGGTTTTCTAGTTTCACATGATACCAGTATCTTCACTTTTACTTCAAAACTGAACTGACTTGCTACAACCTAAAAGAGGCATGTTGCGTTCAAGCATTATTATTGCATTAACTTTGACAGTCTTAATTAGGAGTTAATCTAAGGCTGAGTATGTTCAAATGTCCCAAAGTGTTTAAAGAGTTACTGGAATTTAAAAAGGGAAAATGTTAAACAAGCATTTCATTGCCTTATTTTTGCATTGTCTGGTAAATTCTGCCACTCAGCTCTTATCTTTTTTTTTTTCAAATGTTGTGGGTACCATAGAACCGATTTTCATTCACATTTCCTGAGGTCAGGAGTCAAGCGACCCCTTTGAAAATGGCCATGACAGTTTTTCCTCGCCAAAGTTCAGCCCAGGTTTGGAGCGTTATTTAGCCTCCTCTTTAGCCTTGGTAGCGGTGGATTCTTTAGGTTTTCTAATTTCATATGATGCCAGTATCTTCACTCTAGCTTAAAAACTGAGCCCACTACAACATTAAAATATCAAGTTGCGTTAATACGTTAAATAAGTTAGTGCCGTTGAAACAAATTTGCACTTACATGCTATTATTGCATTAGCTGACAGCCCTGATTCTTTCACAATAAAGGTTTCACAATACAAATAACCTGTGTATTCAGCCAGTCAACATTCACAGTCATTGTGTTTTCAGGTGCATATAATTGGCTCACCACATGATACACTAATGTTACAATGAACAAAATGATGAGAAAATAAAATAAGAAAAATGACTGAGATTTCAAATTAACTAGGTAGAAAAAACACCTTATCAGGTATGCACAGTGATATGCATCTATAATGTCAGCACTGACTCTGAAAAAGACAAATTCAAAAAAGGATGTGTCACATTGTTACCTGTACTGTGTTTGACATTTCACATGGATTTAATTAGTGTGACTGCTGCAAGCAAACTGTCACTTCTAGAAACATGCTTCTGATTGTAACATCTTAAGTATATTTAGAAGAGTGTTGACTCTTTTCTATATACACTGCTCATCTGGTTTTACCTGCTGCCTGCCCATGAGCAGCCATTGTCTGGCAATGTGTGTGACTGGACAGCTCCCCTTTTGTCTGTCTCTCTGTTCTTTGCCAGGCCCTACTGGACCTGTCCCAGAATGCCCCTCTGCCCCACTGGACATGGCTCTATGCAAAAATAAATCATCAGTCCAGCTGGGAAATTAAAGCAGTGTCCCTGTTTGCTCTGTGTCCAGTCATCCCTGTGCTGGGCTGCCTGCCACCGCCAGGATTAGTGATAACTCTAACCTGCAACCTTGATGTTTTCCAAGCAGATACTTGTCAAACCAGAGGTTAGCAGACATCCTCCCTCAGGTGGACCTCTGGTGTTGTGGTTAAATGAAGAGAAAATATCTCCCTGTCCTTGTTGGAGGAGCTCTCCATAGGCTCTGTTAGACCTTATCATCACATAGGGCCTGATATTTATATGAAAGAGCAGAAGCTTTTATGGTTGCATATAGGCATACGGTATGAGACGTTTTATGATGAGAGGAACCTCATGTTGAGATGGCTGTTTGCCATCCATCTAAAGGATGACAAATTATAGCTCCTACTTTCCTCTTCGTTGCTTCTGCCCTTTCCCAAGAATCTCTCTTTGCCTCTTCCTTTTTTTTCACTCCCTCTTCTTTGACAATTTTCAATGAGTGGCTGCCCACATCTAAAGAGGGCGAGTGTGCTCCACTGTTTGTAAATGTGAAATGATATGCACCTCCTAGTTGTCTGAATAAGATGCCTCGGATCCTTTTGTTGGAGTGTTGTGAAGGTGTGCCAGATTGATTGAGACAGAGCAGCCTCCTGGACCATATTGCTTGTTAGGTTAGTTGTCCTTTAAAGTCTATTTTTTTTTTACATCTCCACTCACAGGCAGCAGCAGTTTGATTTATTGGTTACTAAAAAAGGTGCTTTTGCAGATGAAGCCACAGGAAAGCACAGGCTATTGAATCGAGTGTCAGGTAGAAATGCCTTTTGAAACTAAATGTCAGTGAGCAGAATTCATCTCGCCGCTGCCTTGTTGTCAGTAATATAGCGGTCGATGAGCCGCCTTGTAAAGACTTGAGTTTTGTAGGAGGTTGTCTGCATGTCAGACCATGTCATTTGAAAAGTATGACGAAAGAACTAGGCAATGTATAGAGGGAAAAAACTTATATGTTGGTGGTGCATATGAAAATTTTCATTTTCTCCAACATAAGAGTATATAGACACTCTTTGCATTCCCCAAAACACCTTCTAGGTGTTAAATTAACCTCTACCGCTGCATATGTCCCAAAATTAATCTCAACAGTTTAAAGGGGAGTTGTACCTAAATCAAGAATTCCAGTATGTTATTTCTATGGTTTAGGAAAGTTCAATTAATGTGTGAACATGAGCTGCTCTCTCAAAGGCAGAAACCAGAGAAGTAAGTCTCAGACTTGTGATTTCATAATGTACAAAGTCTGGAGCTGCTGTATTGACGATGAGTGGAGACTGATTTTATGGACCCACAGAATGTTTGTTTTCTATTTTATACCCACATAAACTTCTTTCTATTGTTGTGTTCTCAGTTGGGAATCAGAAAATGTCCCCATATACTCAGAACGTTCCCCTGGGTGCTCTCACTGTCATCTAGAACATCTCTCGCCATTCATTGTCTATGGAGCAGCTCCACACTTTATACCCTATGACATCAAGTTTGACTTTTAGCACTCGAGTTTTTGGATTTGGGAGAGAGCCATTCATGTTTATATTTTTGGGCTTTCTTAAACTGGAAATGGGCAAATAGGCTTGCTTTATACAAATGTACTTATATACATGTATTTACTGTATTATTGGAAATCAATTACCATTGCAAAACCATGACAAATGTTGTCCAGAAACCCTCACAGATACTACATTTAGCAAAAAAATAATTGTTCAAATCATAACATGGCAAACTGCAGCCCACCAGGCAACAACAGCTGTCAGTGTGTCAGTGTGCTGACTTGACTATGACTTGATCCAAACTGCATGTGATTATCATCAAGTGGGCATGTCTGTAAAGGGGAGACTCGTGGGTACCCATAGAACCCATTTTCAATCATATATCTTGAAAATGGCCATACGAGCAAGTTTGGAGTGTTATTTATCCTCCTCCCCCCATGGTAGTCTGACATGGCTGGTACCAATGGATTCCTCAGGTTTTTTAGTTGATATCAGTGTCGTCACTCTTACTTTAAAACTAAACTGATTTGCTACAACCTAAAATGCATGTTGCCCTCGAGCTTTATTATTCCGTTAACTTTGACAGCCCTAATTAGGAGTTAATCTAAGGCTGAGTATTTTCAAATGTCCCTAAGTGTTTAAAGGGTTGCTGGCATTTAAAAATGAAAAATGTTAAACAAGCATTTCATTGTCTTTTTTTTTTTTTTTTTTTTTTTTTTTGCATTGTCTGGTAAATTCTGCCACTCAGCTCTTATCTTTTTTTTTCAAATGTCTGTGTTTTACAAGAAAACATGCTTTGTTCGATCCCAGGCATTCTACAAACTGACTGAAGCTTGCTTGCGTCCATTTTTTTTTCCACCTGATTCCTCTGCGAGACGAGCAGTAATCATTTTGTAATTGAAGTTTTACGGCTTCGAGCCAACATTGTTAGGTTGATTAGTAAGATGATCTCTTTAGGTGAGAGCAAATTACCCTGAGGTCAAAATTAGATGATTGTGATTGTCTTTGGATTAGGCCCCTGAAGTGTACAGTGCCCTGATTAGCGATTGAATGCTGCCTGTTGAATCTGTTATGATTCCCCTCTTTTTAAATCCCTGATTCTACCCCACCTCTACACAGTACTCATTTCATGTGGAACAGAGAGATTGGGTCCTTCAAAGAAATGTTTCCTGAGATTTATTGAAGCGAAGCCTGTTGAGCATCAGCTGAGGACTGGAGAGCGTTGCTACAGCCATACAAGACGGAGAAATATAAATGTAATATTGAGTCTGCTTTCTTTGTTGAGGATAAACACAGGAGCGTCGCTTTAAATTGTTCCAATTGAAGTTCACTTGATGCAGCATGCCAACAGACTAAAGTTAGCCTGAATTGCTCCTGCTGTGTGATAAAAACAAGTTGAATCAAATCATTGGCTTTAAAGTTATGTTCCCTTGGTAATGAAAAATATATAGTATGAACATCAAACAGTCCAGTTATCTGTCTGATCTCAATTATTTGGGCTTTACTTTCGTCTTCTCAACTATTTGGTTTGTGAATGTGCTGAACACCTGATCCAATCTTGTGTATAAATATCATAGAGGTTTATTAGCCAAGAATAATAACTTTTTCCCTTGTAGTCGAGAGGAGTTTGGAGTCTCCTGTGAGGCAGTCAGCTAATCCCAGCTCAGTCATTTCCTTGGTCAGTATTTCCTCCCCAGTCCAAAAAATAAAATATAGAAAAGCAGCACATGCATCTGTTCTTAAATCCAGTTACTGTTAAAAACACACACATCCCCAACCCTGATGAACAGATTTGTTGGAAATCTACAGACCACAGTTAAGTAGCAGAGCAACCCATGCTGCTGCATACCTCTCCTCCTGAGCTGTGTCATCAACAGTGTATTTCATCTAGCTCCCACCCTTCTGCTCTGTATTGTTTTTAACTGGTTGCCAGTTTAAACAGCATCACATTTCATCATGAGATGAATGCAAAATTTGCTTATGCAGATTGGAGAGGGTAAATCTCATTTCATATTTATACTTTATATGCCTTGCCCATATTTCTGTAGTACTTTATGAAAAGCTTGGCTCTCCTGTGCGTTTGACCCTTGAGCTGCTCTACTTCCTTCCTAAATCAAGGATGTAGCTTTTTAGGATTGGCCATGGTCTTCTATATAAGTGGATTAATCTAGAAGTAGTTTTCCAATCATGTATGTTACAGTATATTGCATGTATGTATGCAGTCTGCAGGTTTCCTCGTACCTTATTATCTTGAGTGCTGCAGGACGGGGTCTACAGGAGATTTGGTAAGACTATTTAGTGCCTTGTGTACCCAGAGAGCCATGGGGAAGTATCATTTGAGAAGGCTTCTTAATGGGAGCAAAGCTTGCTGTAAGATGTCATTAGAAAATATAACCCGTGCCAAAAGGTGTAGATTTGGCAAGGATGGGATCATTTTAGTTTCATGGCGAACATGACTGAGGAGACTCTGTTGCTTGGAGTTTGTATTTACATGCATGTGTATGTGAATGCCTCACTTCCATATGTTTGCGCTGTGATTGCAATATAGGCCCGTTAGCGCTGCGAATGGAGGCACTATTCTTTTTCTCTGCTTGATACTGCCTTTTGTCTTCAAAGCAGGCTCTTCACATCTTTCACTTCTACTGCCACGACTACCACTTCAAGCTGCACACACAAACACGCACGCGTATGTGCACCCGCACACACACACCCACACACATTCCCGCCTGAACACACATATGCAAAACTAACAAAACCGACTGTCTATGATCCCTTAAAAACCTTCTCAAAATGAGTGCAAGTAACTTTTATCCCCCCCACACATGTGCACACTCTTTCTACTTCACACAGAGTATATTCTCTCAGAGCAGATTTGCATACTTATTTTGATGTTGCTTGTTGTTTATGTCGATTGCGAGGTGTGACCCACTTGCTCTGTTCATTTTGTCGCTATTAAAGGAAACCCTCATCCTGCTATTCCTTCAGCAGATGGGTACAGGTTTTCTAATTGCTACAGAATCATAGATCTCTTAAAACGAACAGCGAGTACACCTTAGGAATTAGCAGTGAAAGATGAGTATGTCTTCATAATTTATTCCCAGAGGATTTTAGATTGGAAAAAGGTTGTGTATGCTTCCCTACATAGTATTCTCACACAGCCAGTCACATGTGGAGCAAGGTGAGATGCGCTGCATGCAGGGATGCACCAACTGGACTTTAATAGCGATCGCGATACCTTTGGGGCTTTGGGTGTCGTCCGATACCAAGTACTGATCTGATTCCAGTGTTAAATTAATAAGCTGTATGCCTCACTGTGTGGAAGGGACTGGGTTCATTCTTGTGTATGTAAAGAAACATCAGGCTTGACTTCAGTATTGCTTTCATAACTTTATAAAACAAAATGTAACAAATACTGTAAATACATAAATACATAGAAATGTATTGAGTGGTTATTTATTATTAAAACAATATATCGTACACAAAAGATCGTCAGAATCAACAGGAATTGCAATTAAAGTGAAAACCTTTTTAATGAAGCAACAAATTGGTCAAAACTTGAAGAAGAAATCAAATTCCAGTATATAATCTATATAGTATATAAACATAGAACTGAATTGAGATCAGCCCAATTGTCACCGATACCCGATTTGAGGCTATGTGAGGAAGTATCGGCCCGATATTCGATCTGGTATCAGTGTCGGTGCATGCTTAGCTGCATGGATGTAAATTTCTGCTCTTTTAAACTCCTCATTTAAAAAAAAGCTCCAGATCATCACACTTGTCTCAAATTAAAAACGAGAAAATGCAGTCATTGATTTGCAAGAAATGTTCCGTGCCATTGCCTCAGGTTTTCATTGCCATTTAATTGCTAATTATCGTGTGTGTATCTGCACTTTAAAAACAGCCATGATTAAAAATGTAACCGCATCACATCCTAAGGTTTTTATCTCTGATGAAAATGCTTTTCCAAAGCCACCACATTAGTGAAGGCTCAGGGGCATGCATATTTGATAAGAAAACTATCCACTGCTACACACCTGGCGACAGGTGAATTCAGGTAACAGAAGGCAAGTGTGAAACCCTAGAGCGCTGACTGTTGGCGTGGCGTCACTGACCATGTGTCTTTTTCTTCCATTCATCTCTGATTACATGTAATGTAAGTTGACACCACCTGACAGCAAGCTGCTTGAGATTCAATATCAGTCAAGATGCAGGCAGAGCGATTTAAGAAACAGATCCGTGCTCTTTCATACTATTTTTGTTAAACCATTTCCCGAACACATGGCACCATTTAATTTACAGAGAGAAAGTGTCTTAGTTTTTGAATTGCTTCATATTTGTAATGCCCCCCACTGCCTCTCTTGTGGAGTAATATCAGCCGGCAGTTACTGACAAGAAAAGGGTTATGCTAGAAAGGATCCGTCTTGTGTAAAACTCTTTTGAGAGTTGGTGTTCATGTATTTACATTCAGCAGGCATCCACTTGTAGGAAGGTTGCATTTGTAGTTCTGTGTGGGCTGGGATGATTCATCTATCCCTTGATTCAATACTGTCACAATACTTGGGTGCCAATTCAATACGTATTGTGATTTATTAACTTTTTTTTTTAACAGTAGACCGTGGGAAAAAGTTGAGTCATACACTTCTAGGGACCTTTAAAGGGACATGCAATGTTTTATTCTTCTGGTGAGAGTATAAGTCAATCAATATTATTTCCATATATATATATTTTTATTTTTTCACGAGGACCCTCCGCCGTTTTCTGCTTTCTTGTTTTGTGTCGTGGCGGCCGGCTGAGCATAGTTTGGGTTAAAGGCTACAGAAAGTCACGTTACTCAGACTACAACAATAAAAGCTACAACTTCCTTTTACCTCCGCATAGACACAAATGAAGCAAATATTGATTGTGGCATTAAAAATTGATTTCAAAATCGTAAAACAAAATATTGTGGTATTTTTACAAGCTAATTTGAATGCAGTGTGTAATTTAGATAAAGTTTCTAGTAATGTCATAAAGTTCAAGGTTATGGTTGTATTTTATTATCTTGCTTTTCATTTCATTTCATCATTTTGTATTGATTTTGGCGATCCCTACAGACAAAGCAGTAGCATTTCCAAGCATCCTTTAGAAAATCAATTTTTTTAATTGCAGCATGGTCTGACACTTCAGACCTAGTTCTGGTTCTCTCGTGCCTCGCTTCCTTCGAGCAGGCCCAGCAATATGACCTGGGTCTCCAGCAGCGTGATGTTGGTGTTGGCCTCCAACTGGGAGTGGCAGAGCAGCGAGGCTCTCCACCTCTAGCCGAAGCGCCGACTGCCCATAAGCCAGATCCGGGTCTGTCCGTGGCGGGCTGGTTTCTGCTAGTGGCCCCGCTGAAGTGAGCTGAAGGAGTTTCTAGTGAATCTGCATGATTTTTTCTGTTTACAATGTTAATACAACAGTCTTCTATCACACGCAAAGGGCATCTGATCCCTTTCTGAGTTATTTTTCCGTGGTCACTCCGATTACATTGAGAACGTGACGTCATATTTATATAAGACGCATCCTTTCTAGCCATAACCCAAGAGGAGATCGGCTGGCCATATTTGTGAAAACTGTGTGCGGTTCACTAACTTATACGATTTCTCTAGCAGAAGCTTCTACAAAATATCCTCCCTGAGACCTCTCTCTTCCCCTATTTTCTAATATCTGTTCTTTTTTTCATATAATGATCTTTTTTTTTCTCCTTTCCTAACATCAGAGCTGTTCCTCAACCAACTGTTTCATGCTTTTCTTTTCTTCCATGCTTCTGCTCTGCTTCCCTCTGGCTCCACTAACCCCTGACCCCTTCAGACTGGCAGTATGAGGGTAAGAGGGCAAACATTCGTTGTCTGTTTTCCTTGTGTTTCATTAAATTCTTATATTTCATCTTTTCCCTCTGTCTCCCCTTCTCTCTTCCCTGTTGAAAGACATTTAATCCTGAACTTTCCTCACATCAGCTGCAGAGCGTGTCGCCTTGCAGCGCCTATTCCTCCCCACTAGACACCTCCCTTCCTCCCGTCTCGTCCTCTCCACCTCTCCTGCTGCCCCATCTGGTGCTGTCTGTCAAGCTGCCATTACCTGTGTCCCATGTGCTCGAACCATCTAGCTGCTGTGACCTCCATCTGTGAAGCCGCTCTCGTCAGTGCTCTGATCATGATGTCGCCACATGCTTTGACCACCCTGTTTGTCTGGCGTCAGTATCGTACAGTCCATTCCTGTTGATGCTTGTGTGGTAATAGTCACAGATGCCACCTGCTATGAAAAGATGTGTCAACGTGACAGCTTATGGCATGACGGACAGACACTGAACAAAATTTGAGCTTAATTCCACAAACCAATGAAATATTTACAATGTCAGTGATTGTATTATCATTTTTTTTTTCAGTATTGTTCTAGCATTGCTGTGGGCTATATTTAAACTAAACTGTATACTCATTCTGCTGAAAAACAGCCCCTGTGACTGATGCATCATTATTGAGGGATGTCACGATACCAGATATTTAGCAGTCAATACTAATATCAGTGCAAATTCCATGATTCTCGATACCCAATTCGATACCACAATAAACAAAACACAAAATTTCATATACTTCCATACTGTTTTTTGCAAATCTGTTATCAGTCCCTGATGATCTGACTCACTTTCTTGCCAAAAAGTAATTACAGATTACATTTGAGTACATCAGGATAACATTATAATTTACCTTTGCCCAATGCTCATTTTTATTGCGTAGAGCTTGAACGCATCATAATGTACTAACTCAATGTTGTATAATCACTCAGTGCACCCTCCGTACGTTAGCTCTGTTATTTAGCCAAGCAGGGCTGCGCTGCCGCCCACTGCCTGCTAACAGCTAACGATACTAGCTCGCCTCCTGTCAGTGTCAACATGGATTTGGTGTTCACAATGTAGCACTGTCAGGGAAATGTTATCGTCTCTGGGACAACAGTACACCATTAGTCTCATGGCCTGATCATTAGTATATCAAGTATTGTCATGATTTCAGAATTTTGGCAATGACTTGGTTCCAAAGTATCTTTTCTCATGACATCCCATTAAAATTGTAATACTGATGCAACAGTGCATACTTTAAGTAGAAAGGAATGAAGCTGGTTGAGATGCAGCTAGTTTTAACTACTTTATTAATAAAAGGAGGTACTTTGGTCCAGCTGTTCCTAACCGAGGACTTTGGCCCCAGTGGGCCACAAGATAAATCGGGGGTATTAATGGGGAAGGAAAGATGCAAAGCAAAGCTCTGCTATACAAATGAGAACCGTCATTGCTTTTTTGATGAAATATTCAAATTCATCTAAATATTTTTTTCTCTTTCAGCCTCAAACAGCAATTTAAATGAAATGACCTTAATAGTTTAAATTGCACATGTAATAAGGATCCACAAGTAGACATTGTTTTTTTTTTTGTTGTCTCAAGCCAAAAAGGCTGGGAAATATTGTTTTCATCTTAACAATGTATTGTATTTTATAAGCTTATGATATGCTTTGACTAAAATGTAAAATCTTAATCTGGAAAAAAGGTATAGCTGTCAAATAAATGTAGCGAAGTCAAAAGTATAATATTTGCCTCAGAAATGTATTTTAGTTAACACAATATTCAGTCATTTTCATAAGCTGCCATTAAGCACAATATACTATTGGGCTTGCAAAGTAAATTATTTAAATGTGGCACAGAGGGAATGAGCTTCTTTGATGTTAAGTTTCTTTTTCTTTTTCTGTATGCAGACTGTAAGCTGTCCCGGCCAGGCCCTCCTGCAACCATAGTGACCATTGATGAGGAGAGCCCCAACGGTATGTGCCAACAGTTGCCCACCTACACTCCTCACTAATGTTTGCTCCTCTTCATTGTGTATTCCTGCATGGTAAATGATTCTTCACTCAAGTGGCTTGGATTACACTGTTGGGATTGTATCTGCTGCTTTGGTATTGCAATGCATATTAATGCTTCCCCTATTGGGACTGCTCGGGGGCGTACAGTCACTCAGCTGATGATCTCCCAGGGCAGGATGGTTATGGGAGATGTTTTGTCAGACATATTGGGTTGTCATTTTGATTGTATTTTAGATTAAAGATGAATAAATTCTAGTTGTTGGGTGTGTATATTTGCTTTGCTCTCCCTGGGTAAAGCAGTGGTGTGCGTGTGTTTGAGTGAATATGGCTGGTGTTTGGCATACAGATGTGACATGGGGCACCATTAATGTGTGCTCCCCACACAGGCAGCCTCTAGCGTATACCTGTGCTACAGTAGTATAGGGACCGCTGATGCTTAGAGAAGACATGCTATGGCAAGCTCCTGTATCATTTAGCAGTAGCAGTAACGGCAATTGTAGACGTCAAGTTGATATCATCAATAATTGCTTTTTTTATGAATTCAAAGCCAAAATATCCATAAAGTAATTTTGACTAGTAGCAGTTTTAATTAAATATATCTACAATTAATTTCTCACTAGTCGGAATTTCAATTATTGATATCAGCAATTAATTTCTTGCTAATGAATTGTAGATAGTTGTAACTTAATTATAACCGTTCAAGTTTTGCCATTGACTTAAACTAGGGATGTTAACAATTTACAGTTTAAGTGATAACCGACATTAAGCATAGTAACCGATTAACGCTACCAGTTAAACGGTTAAAAGAAATATTAATGATTAATTAAAAAGCTGAGAAAAACAGAGGAATGACTCATTACTTAAAGGAGAAAAGCTGCATCTTAAGAGAGAGCCAGTGCAGAAACTAAAGCTGGGCATAGTCTGTAACATTTTAGCCCATTTGTGGCCTGAATTTTGAGCCATACAACTCAATATAGAGCTGGACTGAATTTCATCTTCCCCGGGTGACGTTTGCTGTGCAGTGTACGAGGGGAACAAAGACCGATGAACTCCTCCCAGCTGGATGTCCACAGGCTCTCGCACAGTTGAAACAGAGCCAGGAGCCGATTTCCCAACATCGGTGCCTTTTTTCTGCTCTTTCTACAGTAATCAGAGTGTAGCTATCAAGATAACTATGTATGTATGTATGTATGTATGTATCTATGTATGTACTATGCTATAGTAAAATGTAGCGAGCTTACCTCCAGTACTCTGCAAAATGGAAAAGCCATACTGTGCGTGTCTTCCTAGTCACCTGCAAGATGTTTTTGCAGAGAGGATGGCACAGATGATCAAGGTAGCATGTTTCTGCCTTGTTAGCATTGTGACCCGTACAGACATCTACAGGCAAACAAACTTAATTTGCCTTGGAGCTTTAAAACAAATCTTTATTGACAACTGTCACCAGCCAGAACAGTCCACAAAGCCCGACAGGCGTACGGTGTGAGCGCTCAGGTCATGGCTGAGACTCGGACCGTACAGTATGAGCACATAAATCGTGAGCGTTGGCTTTATAACTCCCATCCATCACCTGCTCCCACTTCTCAGCTCCTCCTTCTCTAGTTTTCCTCTATTACCTCTCTCACCTTCCTCCTTGGTATGAGTGTTGAGTGTTTGCCATCTGTATTCTTTGCTAATGAGCGTGTGTTTGTATCTGCAAATACTGTGTGTGTGTGTGTGTGTGTGTGTGTGTGTGTGTGTGTGTGTGTGAGATAGGGAACGCTGACTTCTGCTGGGGGAGGAGCTATATGTTCATTGTAGGGACGGAAAATGCATTCCCCGAAATGGAGCAGGTGTGTGTTTGTCTCACTCAGTTCTCCCTGCAGATATTAGTACTGCAGGGGTTAATAGAGTTTAATGAGCAGCTTCGACTGAAGAAAGAATCCAGAGCTTGTTTACAGTCAGGATACTATTCCACAGATGCTCAACATCCCTGCAATATGTGTTCTGGGCACTGCTTTGTGGGTGGTTGTGAAGGAGAAATTGTGCGTGTGCACATAATGCATACACCTTATGTGCATATTTGTATCCCATGAGTATGATTGGGTGCCTCTGTGTCAGAAGAGGCCACCATTCGTCAATGCAATAGCCCCCAATCCAGGCTGTCATACTGTGTCATCTAGCCTACTCCTTCCTCTCTGTGTGTGCAGCTGTGATTTGGGGCTTTGATCGATTGCCGGGGGAATGTGTGAGATGGAGGTAGCCAAGCCTGCATCTGAGAGTCTCCCTCGGCCCACATGTGCCAAAGCTCTGTGTGTGAGGGATTTGCGCTAATCTTTCTCATAAAGCACTCATTTACCTGGGATACGAGTCTCTTCTGGCTCAACCGTCCCTTTATTTATCTCTCCGTGATGAAACAGCCCAGAGCCCATCCTCCCCATAATGGAATGTATAACAGGCAACCAGCCGTTATTGACCAAAGCAATTATCCTCCTAAATGTGTTTCATCTCTTCTCTTCTGTCACACAGAAACCATACAAACGACACCTAATACTAGTCCTTCTTTTCCGAGCATTTGCCTTTATATTCATTCATGTCAGTGAATGGTAAAGCAAGCAACATAATCACCCGTCTGTCTGGCTTTGTTTGTCTGGCTGAGGTCAGAAAAAGACAGACAAACAAATGCATTTAAAATCCTGTTTTCTTTGGCTTCTCCTCAGAAGAACAAATTTAACATAAATCAGAAGAGTTAAGAAAGTGGAGGGTTCCCTGTGGAAGAGGAGCGCTGCTCACAAACATGATAACATATGCAACTGTCAAGGTGTTATATTTTATCAGCAGCTGTACATTTATTGCTTGTGTGGGGTGGAGTAAGATTTGACTTGGTTAAGACAATCAACCTTGGCTTAGCCATTGTGAAATAAGCTCATTTTCTTGGTTCTAGCTTCTTCTCCTTTTTTTTTCATTTCAGCGTGCTGTTTTATTCTTGAAGGTTTTCAAGAAGCAGATAGTCATGAGGGGAAAGCAACCCCGTTGCTCAAATGAAGCGTAACATGTTTAATTTATCCAGGCTGCTGCTTGTGCAGACCCACTGACAGGTGCCAGACAGAACACATAAAGTCTAACTCGCTTCCAGAGTGGATCTCTATTGGGAAGACAGGAAGACAAAGCCTGTTTCTATAGGCTCCATTGCCTATTCAGCCTATAAGCTAAATCCAAAAGCAGTTAATCAGATTGAGGAGATTTCTATCTCATAGGATTGGGGCAGCAGGATATGAGGAGAGGCGAGGGGGGGTTATTTTCTCATTGATGGAAAATTTCCTACTACATCAGTGGGAAATAATCAGTGTGTCCATAAATGAACGTACCGTCTCCTAGCTTTTATCTTGTCTCTGCAAATTCATGATTTGTATCAACTGTTGCCTGAAGCATGTGAGGATCCTCTCAACCCTCCGCATACTGAGCAACAGCTTATAGGAAATCAGAAAGGAGTGTTGCTGAGGGGCTTTATTAAAAAGGAGTCAGTTTATTATCCTTTTATGTGGTGTATCTGCCAAGGTAGATTCACTCTAAATGCTGATAAATCATAGCATCTTAAGGAATGCTGACATCCTCTTGAACGAGGCAATCAAAGTAAAAATCCTCCACAGGCTGATGATGCAAGTAATCGTATCAGTCAGTCACTACAATGCATGCTTGACCTTAAACATTAGCCCCCGGATATACTGAATGACCACAACAAGTGGTTTCATGGGAAATCAAACCTATTCACCAGTGGAAGGAATCCCTTCGGTTATTGCAGCTTTTCTCTGGCACAGTACTCACCAACACAGAGCAGGAGTTTGTTTTTTTCTCTTCAGATGAGTATTCTCATCATTGTGGGAATTAAATTGATTTATAAAGCTATTTAATGTTTGATTTATACTTATCAATGAAGTGCAGGTTCATTGCAAATACTGGCCCGGTCAGCATCAACCTATAGTGGCTATGATATACCTACAGAAGGCTCAATAGTAACTGTTGTGACAAGCTCTGAGTGATTAATTATAAGCCTCCCATTAAGGCTACAGTCATCACCCGTCTTAAAGGGGTGCAGAAGAAAGATATTAAAAACTTCATGTTGGCACCACAAGCTGTTAATATGGCATAATGAGTAACGCAGCATACAAGGAGGCACAGTATCAGCTTGCACGCCTCTTTGCACATTAAAGGTGTGGAGATTATTTGATGGTAATTTAAGTCCAGTGAAAGAGGAGCTACGTCCATTTTCAAAATTCATAGGACTGTCCAAAAAAAATTGGTAAACACGAACAACTTTTTCCAAAATCCAAAAACTGGAGAGTTGAAACTCAACTAACCCTAACCCTAACCCTGTGTTCTGAGTATATGAGGACAACATTGCAAAATAACAAGGAGGCTTTCACATTAGGGGCGCTGGCCCAGATCTGAGTACACTTGACCCCAAAGACCAGTTTGTTTGATTAGCGTGAACGCTCCGTGCCGTACTTGGGCATGATTCCCCGATCTGTTCTTAAGTCTGCTTGAAAATGACTTGAGTATGGTGGCTGTGTAGAGGTCGACCGATATGGGTTTGTGTGGCCGATGCTGATTTTTTACAGAATCAGGACAGCCGATGGCCGATATATGATCCCAGTTTTTTTGGGGGGGCTGGTTTTTCCTCCATTTGATAAAATATAACAGCTTAACAGCTTGTGTCGAGCCACCAAACCAGAGTTGGTGATTGTTGTGCTTCTTTTGTGTTGTTGTGTTTGTTGTGTTTCTTTTGAGTTTGAATGTGTTTTATGATGCTCTGCCACCAGAACAGCTTATCTCAACATGAACAAATGCACATGGATGATGACGCAAGTGTACTCTGGTACAGAACAATTTTACTAATGTGAGAGCTGAACAGAGACTGGAGTAAGGAGTGGGGGGGACAACTGCGCTCAGGCATGGTACAAGTCAATTTGAGAAGATGCCTTGAAGCTTATTTAGGTATATATATAAAAAAAAAAAATATCTAACACTCTGTGGGTCCACGAAATCAGACTCAATCCATCATCTATGGAGTAGCTCCAGACTTCATACCCTGTGACAGCACAAGTTTAAGACTTAATTCTCTGGTTTCTGGCTTTGAGAGAGTGTAGTTCATGTTCACACATATTGATTGAACTTTCCGAGGCCATGGAAATAACATATTGGCATTCTTTATTTAGATGGTGCCCTTTTGTTGTTACAAGTAGACAGACCAATCATTCATGTGATGGATAAGATGCTCGTTTTGGAAGGAAACAATATCCTTGTCTCGTCTCGCCTCTTCATGCTCATCTCTGAACTTGCACCAAAGTCAACCGCACAAAGCTTGTCTGATAAAAAAAAAAAAAAAGTGAAGTGACAACTGCACCACAGTCTGTATGAAGACAAGCAAAGACAGCAACTTAAAACTGCTGTGTTTCAGCTGTTTTCTCTGGTCTATTGTCAGCCCCCTTACTTTCATTGTTTCATTCATATGTGGTGTCTAGACTCGGTGCTTCTGCTTTTAGACCCAAGACAAATGGCCACAGAGCAGCCTTGACACAGAATTAAAAGATTTGTTGAAATGAAATGATGGTAAACAGATAAAACAGTAGAGTGTAGATGCTAAATACCATGCAGCTTGTTTAAAGATCTCTCCTAGAGTGGTGCAGGCTTTCCTCCTGACCAAAATCCTAGTCCTTGTGTCCACTGGTTTGCCTGCAGGGTTGAAGGGCTCGGAGGCAGGGCTAGAAGGTGTTGAATGTGTTAGCAGCTTTAAACAATTAATGAGATGAGCCAGCCTATGTGAGTGTTTTTCTCAGCCACCATGGACTCATTAGCTTCTCTGCTTAAAGTTAATTCAATCCCTCACACTGTTTCTCTCCACCAAGCTTGTCATTAGTTTGACCACGCTCTCTGTTGCTTCATTCCTTTACATTAACACATTGTGTCGTTATTCTGTTAGTAGCCTTTCCCTCTCTTTATGTCCACTTATCTCTCTCTTTTTTTATCAGACACAACATCTAGCTTAGTGCAGGGGCTTGATGCTGTCTGTTTATGCACACCACTATCACATTACATGATTCATTTTAATGCACCTTTAGAGACCCCTAACCCTTAAAATAAAGTGGGGTTCGGGGACCCCCGGGGATCCGTGGTACTCTGTCAAAGGGTCCACAAAATGCTTATCTATAAATTTTAAAAATGTGCCGTATCATTAAAAAGTGCTTATCTACAAATGAGGACCATTTGCGCCAGTAAAACAAGAATATTATGTCCATTACTCCCTTCCACATAAGCTTTGGGCCAATAGAAACTCTGATAGGCTTGTGAGACGCTGCAATAAGTTCATTATTTTTAAGCAGAAGCACTTACTGAAAGTCAGCTTTAACCTCGTTAGTTTAAATGTCTAGATTTATTACGGCTATGTCTTTTTTTCCATAAGCTTTTAAGATCAATTACTTGAAAAGTATGAATGTATTCAAGTTGAGTCCAAATGTAATTTGACTGAAATTACCCTCTGTTATAGTATATAAGTGGTATCAGCTTTCAAATTGATATGTGTTTCTGTTTATCACTATGAAACAGGTCGGAAGTATTTAGACATGGCAGAAGACTGCAAATGTTAGTAAGTATATGCTTAATCTGTGTTATGATTATGAGGGTGTCCTTGGAAAATCCCCTGTAAGGGGTCCCTGGCCCCCAAAAAACTAGAAAACCCTTGACATAAAATATGGAAAATGATTATTTAGGTAGAAAGTAGAAAAGTTTAATGCTTCTTTTGGACGGTGGATAATGAATCAGAATTTGTTGGGCAGTGGGCACATTTTAAAGGAACAGTGTGTAACATTGAGGGGAGGGTTATTGGCAGAAACACCATATAATATTAATAAGTATGTTTTCTTTAGTGTTTAATCATCTGAAAATATGAATTGTGTTTTCGTTACCGTAGAATGAGCCGTTTATATCTACATACAGAGCGGGCTCTCTTCACCGAGCTGGCGGCCATGTTTCTGCTGTAGCCCAGACTGGACAAAGTAAAGTGGCTTTATGGGATCATTCACGTTTTCACGCCAGCCACCGTAGTGCTCCTACATACTTGGCACATGGGAGAAGTTTCAGTTCGTTGTATCTGCAACCCCCATCACCACATGCTGCCAGATCTGATACATTGCATCTCCAAGGACAAATGCTCTGGCTGGAAAATGAACGTGTTCTTCAAAATTTATGGTCAGTTTTCCTTATTAAAACTGAACTTCCTCAGACCTTCAGAAGTCTGTAATGTTCATTCTATTAGCTGCACCTGGAAGGCAGTAACATTTCCTCCGAGGTTAACCCAATAGTGGGCTAACACTCCAGTTAGACACCCCCAAGCATGCAGCTCTGTGCCTTACTATGATGAATCTCCAAACACCCATAGTTCTGAAGTCCAATGATTTCAAACAATAGTAGTTGTCAGCAGGGGAGCAAATTGATATATGGTGCTTTCAGTGAGGCCCTGTACAAATAACAAGGGCATAATTTGTAACCTTTTTGCCAAGTGGGGTGAAAAAGTCTTGATCCCTGTACAAGGCATATTGCTCATGGTTTGACAAAAGTGAACACGGTTAACTCTTAACTGTTGGCCACATAGCTGCCTTCGAGTTGATGCTCAGAGAATATGATTGGCAGACAAGAACCTAGATTAAGAAAATTCACTTACATCCAATTCCATCACTTAAATGTGAAAATGACAAATCAAACTTCTCTTATTCGGATACAGTCTATTATATGTGCTACTATTAGGATGTGGCTATTAATATCTCACTATAAAATCATGAATACACACAAAAAGTTACTCGCAGCAGCCCCAAGGCATTCATTGTGGTTTTTATAACAATGCTCCTTCTATAATCCATTTTCTGCACACTTGTATGTATCTGTATTACTGTATGTTACAGAATCATTTTGTGTCGTGAAATGCCTGCCATTACTCCAGCCTGTTCATTACAAATGGATATATGCACTTTGCTCTTCTGCTGCTGTACACTTAATGGATACTTCAGAAACATGGGTACAAAGTGATGATGAAGTTCTGGTCACATTCTGCAGTACATGTACTATGTTCAATTTAGGCTCGGCCAAAACCCATAAAGCTATGTACTGTCAGAACAACATGTCTCAGTAACAACATCCAGTTTAAATATAAGTTTCGACACAAACGAGGTAGAAACTGGAAGTCTGCTCACTTATTAATCCGCTGCTTTATGTTTGTCGAGTTTTTTTAAGAGATATTTAAGATGTAGACATTTCCCACATCATGCAACAATGAAAACTCTAATTATGCTACTAATACTATACAGATATTTTGCAGCCCGAGGGTAGACCCAGTATACAGTGCCAGCATGCAGTGGTGTACAAACCCTTATACCATGGCTGGGTGAAAACTCGATTCTGATTGGCTGCAAGGTGTTCATTAATTCCTGATAATGGACACTTACTAAGTAGTTCCCTTGAAACTGTCTGTTCATTGCTCTAAATCAATGCACCGGCTACACAATAAATATGAATATTTTCTATACAACACTGAGGTCAACGTTATTCCCTCAGTGCCTCGTCCTCTGAGCATCACAGGGTGGCGACTGTAACACAAGCTGCAAGAAATAAGTTACCCTCGATGGTTACACAGCCCTTCTGAACTTACCACTTATCGCTGTGATAATTTGTTTCACATAAGCAATCGTCTCCCATTTGCTATTCAACTCGCAACTTCGGGCTGCAGCCGACAGTTTCCCATTTGTTCATCCAACTCTTGATATTGATTTGGGTAGTCGTAGCTAAGGTTTGTCCTCCACTGTTTCCTTAAGAACTTCATGGGATTGTAATAATTGTTACAGGTAGCAGCAAACAGATTAACAGAAACAGATTTTGGTTGCATGAAAATATAAATGAATGGTTGTAGTTATTTCATTATCTTTAAGTGACCATGGTTGGAGCAGGGTAGCGCCCTTCGAGGTGTCCATAATCAGGAATTAAAGGACTTTGCGGACGCTCCTCGTCGGACGGTTCTGGCCCTCCTGTTGACCATTAACTTGGCTCTTTGTCGTCTTTACTTAACCTCCACTTAACTTGTTCTTTACCATAGCCCTTAACCCTAATCTGAGCCTAGACCTCTTCTCTAATCTCAACTTGTTTGGAGATTAGTTGGGTGCTGAGGCCCTCTCCTTTTAATCTGACCCTGGACCTCTTTCATAATTTAAACCTGTTTGGAAATGGCAATAGTTAACTAGTTTTGATTTCCTAATCTTAAAATGTTATTATAGAATTATCCTCCCCTCCCTTTTCAATTTTATTCATTTGTTGTTTTTATTTTTTTCTCTTTTAATTTGTTAATGTGTTTATTAATTCATTCTTATTGTTTTCAATGTGGGCTAAATTATGTTTGGGGGTGGTTCTCCATACAAACAAACAACTATTACCTAGTGTCTCAGAGCTGAATAGTCTTTTCCTCACCTTAAAATCATATTTTTTATATCTATATCTAGGTGGAGCTACCCAAGTGGCCAGTTTGAGCTCTTGGAGCTTCAGATATGTTACTCAAAGAAAACCAACACTGCTGTTTTATGTGCAGTGTGCACGTTCATTCAAGCATTTACAAAGTGTGTGTTTGTGCTCTGTGCTTGTTTCAGTTCATGTGCAGTTACAGTGTGTGTGTGTGTGTGTGTGTGTGTGTGTGTGTGTGTGTGTGTGTGTTCTTGTATAGCTCTCTTTGTGAGGTCCTTACCTGCGGACAGACCGTCAAAGGCCTTTGTGAGGGTTCAAGCTTGGTTTTAAGGTCCAGGTTAGAATTAGGTTTAGGTTAGCGTAAGTGCTGGGGTCAGCCATTTATTAGTGATGGTTAAGGTTAGGGTAAGGGGCTAGGGAAGGCATTATGTCAGTGAGTGTCCTCACAAACACCCACACACGCAAACGTACACACTGGTCTCAATTCTATGATCACGTCCAGTTGTGATGATTGCTAGGTCATCAATATATAATTAGAGCGTAGCTGAAAGGCGGGATTAGTGCGCAGCACCTGGTCCTTGGGGATTAGAGAGCAAAACGGGAGGGCGGGGCACGCAGTGAGACACAATTATACTCTGTATTAGATTGTGACTACCTCAGTACATCTATGCTTTTGTATAGTTTATGTACCTAACAAGCTGTTGTTTTTATAACATAATTTATCTTAAATTTTGTCTGGTTTCCAGATGCTGAAGTTCTTTGTTAATCAGATTGGACTGCAACAGCCTGTACACTCCCGTCTGCTTGCCCATAATTAGACCACTAGTCGTGTTAATGCTGTTGTTTTTCTATAGAAGTGGAACATATTTTAATGTTTGATGTGCAAATAAAGACCGCAATTATAGAATATTGTAGGGATAAACGGTCAGCATAATTACCTCTGTTCCTGTTGTAAATCACTTCGTGCTTATCCTGATTATAAAATGGGCCTTTCATGTGTTGTGCTGCTCTGTACTATATTATTTGCATGAACATACTTGGATTCACTGGTTTAAATATCAATGTAAGATGCGCAGTCTCTGAGATGCAAATAATCTCTGAGTCAAATTGCCTAATCTAATTTAATGTGTTTACTTCATGCATGATCAGAGAAAATAGATGTTAAGTAAATGGTCTGCACTAAATTCAGCCAAACTATTTTTTTTTTCCATCAATGCTTTTTTTATGAGTGCTGGTCCTGGTGTGAGCACGCAACCCTCTCTGCATTATTCACCAGAATATGGTTGGATTGTCAACTTAGATTAACAGTGTCATCATAGAATATTTTTTTTATTCACATCTCTCTAAGGGAATCCCTGCCTTCTTTCACTGCAGTATTTCGCCCCTACTGTATGTCTGTACGTGAAGAGACTATAGAGCAGAATGATAGTTTTCCACACTGTGGAGATCACCGCAGCACATAAAAAGTAACATCTTGGCCGCTGTATGAGCAATGCACACAGCTGTTAGTATCTTTGCCGGGATGTAGGAGCTCCCTCCTTGCATTAGCAGCACCACAACATAATCTGCTCCACAAATATGCCAAACAGGGAAAATTGTTCACTGATTATGTAATAAGTGAGATTTTTAAACAGAAAATCAACGTTTTATATTATAACTCGCTTGACATTCAAAGCATTTTTCTCCCCCAAAGCTGCAGAGCCAGCACTGTATTGATGGGATCATCAGTAGAGAGATCCTGGAGCTGCTCCACTGAAACAATGATGCCAAGTTTGTGCACACCATAATGATGCTTGGGGCGATTTTAATGATGCTGGCATTTTCTGGCTCATAACTGTTAACACTGCAATGAAATTAAGGTTAATCAAAAGCTCCTTGAGTCTTTGGAGTCCCACGCAGCTTGTTGTCCAGAGACAGACCCCAGGTTTTTGCTCTGTGATTGTCCCTCGGTATGAAATATTGATTGCATATTCTACATTTTACCACTGCTGATTTTATGGGTTACTGCGGTATATTGAATTAACGTAATCATTGATTTTTTTTTCCATTGTAGGGCAGCACATACACTGTACATAAATGTGTGTGTGCTCGCAAACCTTTCTTTCTTAAAAATTTGCATCGCTTTTAAAAGAAAAAAAAAAAAGGTTTTTGCTCTGTGATGGTCCTTTGTTTTGAAATATTTCCCTCGTTATGAAAGATTTTCCTCGTTATGAAATATTGATTGTGTATTCTAGTTTTTACCACTACTTATTTCTTGGTTTACTGTGGTACATTGAATTAAGGTAATCATTGAAAGAAATATAAAAATATGTGAGAAATATTTGCAAAAAAAAAAAAAAACATCTGAAAGCTGTCTGTAGGGTTGTTTTGTCAGCTGATAATTTGCATTCCTCTGTTAACAAGATATGGAGCATTCACTAATTAATTTCCAGCATATTGTAATGCGATCACGGATTAGTTTAATCCTCACATTAGACTGAACAGACATTAAAATGATTGGTCATTAATATTTCCTGACAAGGAGCTCATTTTCAAGCAGTACAAATTTGCAAGCACAATACAATGTGTGCTGTTCAACAATAGAAACGCTACTGAGGAGATTGAGCCGTGCATCCCTCCCAGTCATCATGTAAAACGGTGATGGCAAGTGGACGGCACATCTTTTTTGCTTCTCAGTATCTGTAGGACAAAGCGCTTCACAGTTTGTTTCTGATTCACCCATTCACACCCCAGGAGCAATTTCAGATTTGTTGCACAATTCAAAGATTAACCCACTAACCCTGCTTTTACCCAGCAAACTGCTGTACCTCCTGAGCAACAGCTGCCTCCCTTTCTCAATTGGTCCACAGCAACAACACAAAATCCAAATCTACCGTGCCTACTTAACCTTTAAAATGAATGTGGAATAGCTGTAGGAGTTTGCTGGCTGCTGTTGAAGCGTCTTGGCACAAGGGATGTGTATGTATGTATGAAGACACTCCACCAAAAGTCACTCTGTGAAACGGCTACTTTTGGTACTAACATCATTGCACATGAATGAACAATTGGACTCATCGGATCCACAAGTTTCAGCTTTCCAGTGATACCCAATATATGTAATGTTAAGACTGTTTAGGGACCCCATGCAGAAAAGGTGAAATCCTCATCATAGGCTGCCAGTACCTTCACTATAGCTTTAAAACCGTGTCCCCTAAGTTTCTGATAGATTAGCGGCTGGATCTCAGCACGGTGTTTTAAAGAAGTCATACAGTGTCATAAAAGATAATATGGTGGTACTCATATGTTCTAACACCCCTACTTGGCACTTGGGATGATGTTGTTTGTTCGGTTCACCACTTTCTAATCTGAAATATTTCAACAGCCACTGGATTGATTGCCATGGCATTTTCTACACTCATTTGTAGTCCCAAGAGGATGAAGCCTAAAGGGGATCTCCTATCTATTGAAACCAGTAGGTCAAAATTTCACTTTGTCTCGTGCTTTGACTTATGACCAAATACATGGAAACATGATGACATGCCAAGCAGCTTCAGCCGTACTTTTTGTTTTTTACAAATGATCAAATACTATCACGCTAACACAGTGGTGAACATGATTAACATTGCCTCCTAAGCACCAGCATGTGGGCATTGTCATTGTGAGACGTTTGCATGCCGATGTCAAGCCCCAAGCACTGCTGTGCATACAGGCTGTTCTAATACAGCCTTCGTAGCTAACCTATGAAAAGTATGCACTGTAGTTTGTATATATCCCACAAAGCCAGTTTCTATATAATTCATGTAAATTTGAACCAGCAAGCATAAAGTGCAACAAATGCAGCAGACGGTGGCCAGGGTGGGACAAAAAACACCAGCCTTTCACCCAGGGGACAGCTGTTTGTACCTCGTGTGAAGCATTACAGTTGATTAGTAACTATTTTAACCCCAACCACGACCTTTTTCTAAACCTAAGTCAGTTTGTAGCCTTATCTTAACCTAGTCAACCTTTTCCTAAATCTAACTAAGTAGTTTTGTGGCCTAAACCTAACCAAGTTTTTTGCTGTGAAGACTGAAATATAATTTAAAAAGACTATATGCATTGAACAAGTGGAAATTTGTGAAGAGTTGCTGAACATTCGCAGGAAAGGCATAAAAAATGAGGAATAGCCTTTCATAAGATATACAAACCATATGAGAATATGTTGATGCATCAGGATAACCCAACATAGTTGCTGCTGAGACATTTGGGTGCTTATTACTATCCACCACACAACTATATGCATCAGGATTCTTGATAACTCAGCTGTTAGTTCGGCATAGGCAGTAATAGCAGTAGCCCCTAGTTAGTCAGGGCAGGATGGGATGAAATATGTCAAAGACAACATTGAGATTAAGAGGAAGGCTGGCGGATATATGGATGCCTTCTGTTTTCTCCAGAAATAACTATGTTTACTGTACATGCAGACAAGAAACCAGTCTGTTGGGAGAAATCAGGCTAAGGCGGCAAATTGGACTTTGCATGCACTGTGGTAACCTAAAACCCATGTTTGGCCAGTAATGAGATTTCTCCCCCATGGTGTGTTGTCATATTTCTGAATGAGAGCTGGAATACTTCTGAATTGGTGATACTGTACGTGACACCTCAGCTCGAGGATGTTAGAGTATTTGGAGTCCCACCGCAGTGGGAGGATATACACTGTAGTGTGAGAGGACAGTTTTTTTTTTTTCTTTCTTCACACAGAACACAGCTAATTGCCAAGAAATCTGAAATCTAGCTGCGTGTACCACGTTTCTCTCAATGCCGTACCCCTGTTAAAGAGACCTTGTTTTACTTTCAATGAGCGTACACTGCCTTGAGTCTGTCTGGCTAACCGAGGCTGTTGTGGGACTTTTAGCTAATCAGGATGTTTTCACTCACTCCAGGTTTAGCAACAAGTAGAGACAATGGAAAAAGTATTAAACGACTGCAAAGTACTGAGTCATGTGGAGAAGCAAACCTCTGTCTTAGTTTTAAATGTGGTTATTGCATGCTTCACTGGAGCTCTTGCCAAATGTGTCACACATATCTATTTTTGTCCACATGGGACAACTCGATCTTTCAGGTAGTGTATTCATCTTAGAGATTGATTTATTTTTCAGAACGAATGTGTACATTGTTGGATTATAAATGTTTGAATCGCTGATGGCAAATATGGATATACATCATTTAATGTGATCAAGAAACACTGCCTGGATTATATCTAGCTGCCAGAGTCTTAAAAAATAAATAAATGTCTATCCTATGCCCTGTAACAGTTCGGAGTGTACTGGTGAATATTCATCACTCACTCCCAAAGCTATAAATAAGAGAGATGAGTTTGCCCAATGCCTGATGTCATTCCAATGTACAGTTGCTTAGAGAACTGCTTAAAAATGATGGCAGCCATTGAATGGGAGTCAGTTCAGATACCCACAACATTTTTCAAGCTACCGTTCAAGGAATGCAAGAACTCAGTCTCCCATTCATTATCAATGGAGCAGCTCCAGGCTGTAAATCAGAATGACATCATAGATGAAAATCTTGGATCTTGAAATCTGAGCTTCGGACAGACCACATTTATGTGAGATTCAGATACTATCTGAGCCTGTTACAGACACTTCAGTGTCATGCTGCAGTGGTTTATTCCATGCTTCAACTTTCAGATTTTGACACTGAGACATGCGGCCTCCTACCTACCTCCACTGGTGAAGGATATGTTACATGACTCAAGGCTTGTCCAGTTTCACGTTAGGATTACTGTGATGGACATTTTGGAATTAAATCAAATCATGCTACTGTATGTCTCTTGCTGGTCATTACTATTGATGTAAAATAGCCCATTTTTATGTTTATAACCAGCCTTGTAATCCTGAGCAGCCATAATGCCATCCGAAGCAGTTGAGCACCCTCTTAAACTCAGCTATTAAGGATGCGCCCTGCCCTTTATGTGCTTAAAATGTGCTCATGTAATCAGACATCACTATAGCAGTGTAGATAGATGCAAAGCTATGTGTTATTAAGCACCAACAGGACTTTAGTCATAGATCCAAGACTTTTATTCCCTTTTCACCAGAGCCAGGTCTCCAGTACCACTTCATGTTACTCAAGGTAATGAATGCTCTGTCTATAGGGAATGGGATTCATGGAGAATTCTGGGACACACTGCTATTTTTGGAGGGCAGCATACAGAGCTACAATAGTCTATCTGTCACCCGTCTATTCAACTGTCATCTGTCAATCGTTCATCATCAAAAATGCATAAAGTACGTGTGAAAGACAAATGCCCATATAATGAGAAGCTGACAGAGGCAAAGGGGCGATATATTATAAAATTCTAGTTAGTTTATGATATTGACCCTTCCTCTATTAAGAGGACCTTGACAGCCTGCCACCCATTACAGTCACTGATGTGTTCTGATGTTAGTGAACACCTGTCGGACGTTCAAAATATGTTAATCTTTGGAGGCTGATTCCGTTTATAAATGAGTGGGTATAGGATCTTCAGATCGACAAGCCAAATGCCAGCTATACAATTATCCAGACAAAGACAAGCTAGGTAATGTTATGTTAATGCCCATAATGTTAGCCTGCCTTTGTGTCTGACTGTATGCTACATATACTAAATTTTCGGCTTTTTAATTTTATACTCTGTGGAGTGTTTTGTCTCAGCTTTTGACACTTGCAGTAAACAGCCAGCGGATGGCACGCTTACCTTTTATCCTCCAAAAATGGCTGACTTGCCATCTGTGATGTCATGTTTCCATTTCCTATCAACAAGGTTTGTTTAAAGGACTTAGAGTGTGTAGAGGATAGTCTTGGCATACTCATTGTAAGGAACGCTGCATAATGCCATGTGTAAAACTGATAATGTACAATCCACTAACTAACTAACTCTATATTGTATGTGATGCCAGTGACCTAATAAAGGACTTATGCTAACGCATTACATCCGTTCCAAAAGTCATAAAATGTGATCGGCATGTGCTGAAAGCTTGGGAGCAGAGTTTTTAGGAATGGTACAAGACCACAGTCTGTAGAAAATATTTGATAAGTAAAAGTAATTTCATATTGTAGCATCGCATTTTTGGCAGCAGAGTTCATGGATTATTCCACTTTGTTCCACCCAACAAAACTCCCAGTATGAAGTGCTAGCTCAAGATGCGTCAGACGCTTAGATGTGGCAGTTCTTCTGGTGGTGCAAGGCTTTGCAACAATTACAGCATTCCATTAGTGCCAGCTGCCGGCCAAACAGTCGACCATTCCAGACGGCTGTGTTAATTTTTTTAATCTAATAAAATAATGTTGTTGTGTTTCGCTATGGGTGTACTGTACATTTTACAAGCAATAGCCTCCTCTTCAAAACAATGCGAATATGGTGATAGGCATGTTTCTGTCTGTATCAGTGCCGGCCCCACATACTGTATGGGACAATTATATGGATGTGGATGCTGGTGCACAGTGGCTGCTTGCAGACTCCCAAGTGTGAAGTTTATTGGATGAACGGATCTGAAGCTTTACCATGGACAGTTATACATACATATGCAGACAGGCACAGATTACTTCCTTTCTAGATAGATAATACTGCTACAGCGCCATTTTTGGCCAAAAAGCACCAAATTTGTCCTGGTCACATGTTGTTCACCAAATGTGGTTGCAGTAGCACAAAGCATTTAGGAGATTTCCCATATTTTGTAATATAAGCCCTACCCACAGCATTTGAGCATGTATAGAACATCAATAATCTGAACAACTATTTACGACTTGGTCCAGAGAGGTTCTGTACCAAATCTTTGTAATGATTGCTCAGAGTGTGTTGGAGGAGCAGCAAAAACAGATTTGGACACAATTCAAAATGGCATGATATGGTGATGATGATATGGCCATCCGGGCCAATGCTCGGTTCCCGGTAGCCTCCTGGTATTGCTGCTTTCAGTGTTGTCGGGGGCTCCTGCCTTTCGGAGCACACGGTCAAAGTGCACGGCCGTTTGGAGCAGGCCAATTGCTTGGCCCCAAGGAAGTGCATCTTGCAGCAGTGTCAGCAGGAGATGAGTTCGGTTGTAACGTTAGTACAGTATATCCAGCATCCAGCAGCAAAACTACACTGCAGTGGGTCAATGAGCCGCAGTCTGCCAGCTGCAGAGCCCTGAAGCCCCACTCTGGCTGCTGAACAGAGCGCTGCATGCTTGTTTATTCAAAACGTATTAATATTGAATGTGCCATAGGTCCAAATTACACCAAATTTGACAAAGCACTCCCTTTGGTCCCGAGCAATACACCCGCCATGTGTGAAGTAGATCAGATGAGTGGCTCTCGAGATGTACGGAGGCTATACAGACAGACAGACAGCGATTCCTGGATTTATAATTGATGAAAATATAGACAATTTAACATATTGTCCTCTGTGATGATTTGAGGCATACCATCAGTATATTGAATCCATTTACTTATACAGTATGTCTGCATGGAGGTTGACTAGACCATTCACACCACATTGTAATCTGGCCTACATAACAAAACCTCATCACATTATTATGAATTTATGCAAGTTGCACTGTCAAAACTAATTTGCTGGACCAGTTTGCTTCTTTGGCTTACATTCAAAAGGAATAGTATTATTACACAAGAGAGATGAAATCATCCTATGTGGCACATGAGGGTCAGACTGAATTAAACAATAATAATAATTTAATAATAATAAATTGTTAGCGCATTAGTTCATTTGGATTGCAGTGAGACATCTGTTACCACACAGCAAAAGATCTGTTTTCAATTTTATGAAAGTTGAGACTGATGATGCAAACATCCTAATTTCTATCAGGCGGTTCATATTAGGTTTTGAAATCGAAATTATTTTTTGATTTATTCGCAAATGTGTGAAATATTTCCATATTTTATTAGTAGCCTTGAGCAGTTGATGTAGGCAGCCATTATGAAAACACAGTGACAAGTTATAGCAAATGTACCTGTACCTGCAGTGTATACATGTTGTGTAACCTAAAAAATCAATCTCACAGGCTTATTTATCAAGCAAGAAAAGATTCACCTGACTTTCTGTTATCTTCTTCATTTATGGAGCTAAAAACACTTGTTTAACTTTAAAAGCAACCAGCCTTAGCAACAAGTGGTCTTAGCAAAGTACAGTTTATCACCACAGAGAACTTGAAACACTTCTGTGTGTGGGAACAGGTACCAGAAGCCACACTTGATCACCAGCCAAAGTGGTTCGTTTTTGTTTTGTTTTTTACCTTTGACCGTGTTCATCATTTGGAAATCAGCTCCTGCAGAGACGTCAGGTGACGCTTACGAAACCGCACACAAATCATACTTAAGATTGTGCAACATTATGAGAAGGTTTACTCTAGATGGACTGTAATAGTCTGTTCTCCAGCTTGTGTGATATGGGCATCAGAAATTTCCAGCTTCTCTAAAATGTTACAGCTCGAAAACTTACAAGGACGCCATGGCACTCCTATACTTGCGGTCGATACAAGCCAGAGCTGATTATCAAGTTCTCCTCCAAGCTTACAATACCCTGAATGGTGTGCTGAATCATATCTGTCATATCATTAGTGACTACACTGAGCTCTTCTCTGCACTCACTTGATGCAGTTCATCTGGTTATCCCCAGAATAAAGCAACATTTTCTTCTTCCAACACTGCTTCCTATCTTTGGAACACAGAGTGAGCGTGACATTTAAAATTTCCTTTTTGTACCATATGTACTGTATGCAGTTTTTGAACAGTTATAAGCATAATGGACTGTGTGTGGACATGTTGTGCGCATACAGCATTTGGCTCAAACCTCCGCTGCTGCTCACTAGTGGTGAACAGCCTCACTGAGCCACTACCATGGCTGCTGACTCTGAGTGAGTGTTCAGCCCATAAACAGCCGCACTGTAAAACAATGAAATTGGTAAGGGTGTGTTGCTTTAGGTACCGGACATGACATGCAATCCAGGATGGTCAGTTTTAGTAACAGATCCATCAGTTTGAAGGCTTTGCACAGAGCTTTTAAATACTCTTGATACAGGATGTTACAACTCTGGAAAGTTATCGCGGCGACAACTATATTGTCTTCATTATTATCTAGCAGCAGAGACTTATCAGCAGAAATACACAATTCACATCCCAAAGTACCAGAAGTATTTAATTTGTTACAAAAAAGTTGAGCCAGGTTCAACGTTTTGCCTACTTTTTACTTATTTATTTATTTATGTATTAATTAATTTATTTTGCCTTCTTTATTGACACCCCCACTGTGCTGGAATGGCCTCGATCAAATGATGCAGGGCTGAAGTCGCTCTGAATGTGGCCTTTTCATATGTATATGTTTGGTCATTGTATTTACCTTCACAATGAGCAGCACAGCTGATTATGTGGTTAGCGCCCAAGTGAAATTTTCCAGGATTCTCAGCCAACGCTAAACAGTGTATTCTCCTGTTGGTGTTGACTCTTGTTTTGAGCTCCAGGTGCTGCCAGTCAGGCACCACAAGATGAAACCACAGGATCACAAAGTGATCAGAATACACTGTTTAGCATTGGCAGAGAATCTTGGAAAATTTCACTTAGGCGCTACCCATCATGCTCATTCTACAAAGACACGATCCTTACAAGTTGGACATTATTGTGAGGGCAATAAACGGGCTTTTTAGATATACTGTATGTTTTTTTAAATCTTTTTTGTAAAGATATATTTATTGGGAATTTGCAAGTATGACAGATGCAAGTGCACTACAATCATCTATATCAGCACATTCCCCTTTTCATCATCACTTAATCAACATTTAACAAAATTAACAGTTAACAAAGGCATGACATATCAAAATAACCCTCCCCTCTCCCCACGTAGGGTACATTTGTAATGTCACTGAAAATGAGTTTTTATATGTGAAGTGTTTTAAGACTAAATGTATTAAAATTGATGAGGGTGAGAGATGTAGTGTTGAAGGGAGTGTGAGGTTTAAGACTTTGCATCAGTAGGTTTGACATCAATAGACTTATTGTCCCATTGTGATTTTTATACATCAATTTGCAGTCAGGAAATGATGTTTGTTTTTGGGCTATTTTGGGCAATCCACGGAGGCAAATTAGCTGCCTGCCAAAGTGATGGGAGAAAGTTGACAATTTCATCCAGGCTGAAATTAACCCAATTTTCAAGAATGGCAGGGTGTTAATTGCATGCCCTGCATAGACAAAATTATGCTCAGGGACATGCACACGTATGACATGCACCTCACCCAGTATGAAAAGGAATTAAAAAGCACTTTATGTTTCTCCAGAGGAAGTGATTACTGCAACACCATTTGGGATCCCTGTGTACTGAATGAAACAGCTGCAGCTTGTTTCCTTTGTCTTTGTTTACTTTGGCAGACATGAATAAACAGATGGATGTTTTTCATTTCAACTTATATCAAAAGTAATTAAGCATTTGTAGGGTTAAGATGGCAGTGATATTGCATCCCTCCTGATTTAGTGGTGGCTGTAATGCACATGCATACTGCACAGCAGGCCCCTTGACAGCTGGTGTGCATGTTTGTACTGTATGTGTTTGTGAGCATGTGCCTGAACAAGTTTGTAAAATACTTCAGTGAGGGTTTTCTGTGACAAATAACCTCTAGGTCTTGTACTTTGACCACACTGTAAAGTGTGCTTTCACAGTTTCCATTATTGCTGGTTGACCACCTGTCATTGTGAGACGTGCTCAGTTTTAAAATATCTCAGGTGTAGAAGATAGATCATCCACTTCCTCCTCCTCTTAGTCATGTCACAGCCCACTGTCATGACTACACAAGTCTCTGATGGAGAAAGGTGAAATCTATTTTTTTTTTTTTTTTTTTTGCAGAGAGAGCAGCAGTGTATATTTACATTTTATATTTATTGAGTAATACTCCCTAGATGTACTTTTTGTCTATGGAGGGGGAAGGATATACACATCCAAAAAAAACATTAAAACAGTTTTTCTAAACCTACCCCCCTCAAGTGGTATTTATTTGCACTTATAAAAAGTAATTCAATATGCAGTAGTGAATGTTTTCATTCATCAAGTGTATTAATGTAATTATTACATTATTAAAATATAATTACTATGCTTTTCATACATTTTTAAAAAGCTTTCTATGACAACACTGAAGTAGAAAGTGGAACATACATGAAAAATAAATGTATACTGTACAACTTAAGCAGCAATTAATGAGAATTTGATTATACTTTGTTCATACAATAGCATACTACAAACAATTCTCAGAAGTAGGCTCCTATTTATGCAAATAGAAATGTAAAATAAGTACATTGTGATAAATGATTCAGAGGTAAAGAATATCTTTTAACAGAAGGGTTTAGCTGAAAATAAGAGAAGAGGCCAGGCAGCAGCAGCAGAGTGCAGTGTTGATGCCAGCTGGGACAGGAGAGGTGAGGCCACGACAAAGAAAGGGTTGAAAAGCTCAGTCATATCTAAGACAAGATCTACAGATCACATCATTCCCATGATCTCAGTGACATCATGGCTTATAAAGCATTCAGCCTTTAAATGACAGTCTCTATGATCTTTTGGCATTGCCGTCCCTCAGCCACTGAACCACACCGTGTACTCATCACCTGGCAGCGGGAAGTAGAGGCTACTGAATTTATTGATAATGATTTCACCTGCTGTTTCCAGATCAGTGAATATTCAGCATGTGGCGGCATGTGCTACGTAGCCTGTAGATGGGAGGATGTGATTATGATTGGATAATCAGCCTGATCAATGCACTCAAGTTCCGGCGCTGGTTCTTGTGTTTACATTGGGCTCGCTCACTAAAGTCAAATGCCCGTCCACGGATTCATGTCTACTGCTGGGTCCGGACTCGAGCTAGCTTTGACACAGCTAACGTTGCCACCACTAACACTAAGCCATATTTTATTAGCATGTATGTAATGGAAAAAGCTGTAAGGTCTGACTGCTGTCCGTACATTCTGTTACATTTTCATAATATACTCAACAGCCACTATTAAGAGTCCTGTACGTGCGCTCACCGGCATTGAAGTATTGTTTGAGCAAATGCCTGAAAAAATGTAAGGTTGTTAGAAGAAATGTTCTTGGACTCTCAGATTGTTCTTTAATCCGAAACTGGGCCATGATCTCCTAATTTATCTCATCCCAGAGTCGAGACACTAAATTTGCGGAGGCTGATCTCGTTTGGTCTTTGGACTTTTGACCATCCTAAACATGAACTTAACAGGATCTCAGCCAGCAAGCTGTCACATATAGAGTTCCCCCTGTGCTTTAAAAGTAAAAAGTTAGATGTTAAAATGACTTCAAAAATGAATAAGTAGCCAGTGAAGTGATGCCAGGATAAAGCTAATATGCTCTCGTTTTAGTGCCAGAAAGAAAGTTTTTACCATTTCCAGAGGAAGGGGAATTACAATAATCCAAATGGGACATTACAAAGACAGTCTCCTGTTTGGGGGGCAAATCCTTAATCTTTTGAATTTTCCTGGTGTATTCCTGCTGAGTTTGTTCACCAGGATTCCTCCTCAGCTGAGTAACAAACTCAGATAGAGCGCTGTGGGGATTAGAAATCAGGTGGGTTTGTTATCTTGGCCAGTTATGAGGTTCACTAAATATTTTGGCACCAGTAATGGATGTCCTAATGACAGCTGTGGCCGGTCATTGCCGTTGCGTTTGGTCATTGCCCTAGTAAATCTGTGTCATCCACATAATAGATATTATGAGTGTGAATTACAGCAGATGTTTGGCAGTTTGAAAATATGGAATAAAAGCCAGAGCGTTAAAGACCGGCCCACACTAAAAGAGCTTTCAAACATTTTTCAAAATTTTCAAAAGGTGAGAGATCCCATACATAACTATATGTTATGTGCAGTTCAACAGTTTTGTTCCTGTAGTGTGTGGTGAGCAAAGATTTGGCCAAAACAACACTTACAGATTTAGTACTCAAAACAGAAACAGAAATCTATCAAATGTGACTTAACTGTAACTGCCAAAATGGCAGATGTCAAGTATCAGTGTTAAGTTTTACATTACTTTTTATTGAAAATTCACAAAGAAAAAGAAAAATAATTGATGATATCATAGAGACAAAAAAACACTACACATCAAGAAGTTGGTCTTTTCTGAGGTCCTTAAAGGCTTAAAATTGGCTTGATTCTCATGTAGTGTCAGATCTGTGCACAATAATTGCCGCTATTTTCTCACAAAATTTAAAGAAAAAAAGATCCTACATCCTTTAACAACATACCACTTACACATGCCTATCCTCATGTGAAAGAAAGAAATCACATAATGTCAAATAATTTTAAAAAAGAAGTTGTTTCACTGACTTATTCTGGCTTTTTGGTACACATTTCTCTAGTTGCCATTTAAATTTTTAGTTATGAGTGAACTGCTTGTTTTTACTCGTTCATACCCTCAAAAAGAAAAGAAAATAATTACTTCTTTTTTCACATTTTTTGTCTTTATTTAACAGATGACAGCACTGAATCTGTTATGAATTAAGATCATGGTTTAGGCTCAAAGCATATTTTAAAAAGACTCCATGCTAATACCAATAAACTTTAATGCAGCTAAGCTTTTTTTTCATACTAAACCTGGAACCCCATCAGAAATAGGCCTCCACACTTATCTGGTGCCATCATCTCCGGATGCCAACATTATTGATATTGGGGATAAAAGTCTCTGTGTGCTGTCTCTGTAGGGTTAGCCCGCTGTGAAGCCCAGATCAGAAGCGTCTGTGACCGCAGACGACCCAAACTGAGTCACAGGCTGCTAAAGAGAGAGATTTTATTTATTTAGAAATGAAGTACAAATACAGCAAATACAGGAACTCTGGCTAGCACTTGTTTGTATAGTCTGACACCTTCTTGACTGATGAGGACAACAACTTTGCTGTGTGACAAAGATTGAGAGAGGAAGTGCCCAGCACAATGGGAGTATTGGCTGTCGCCGCAAAAAAATGTGAAGTTCAATTAACTTGAGAAAGAAAGGAGGCTCCCTGTGCCTTCCCTTGCAATATTATCAGCGGCGTAATTTACGACCCAAGAGTTTCAAAAAGATGTAGCTCACCACTCAAGTTACTGAGGCAGATATATTTCTGAAGAGCCGTGTTTTAGATTAATGAACCAGCGACAGGGGGGTCTTTTGACTTTTAAATTAAATTCTTAGAAGATCCATTTTTCAGATGGAGTTTAGCCCAAGTGAGACAGATAATTATAGGTCCTTGTGATTACAACACACAAATGCATCAAACCCTGACTGCTGCAAACAGGGTGCGCACTCATTAATGGTAGCATAAAAATGCAAGAGTGGGTATTATAATTAGAAGGCAAAAGCTTCCATCACACCTCCATCTGTGCTCCTTCTCAACTATCTGAGAGTCTGAGTGACTTTGCAAAATTGATGAAGCTGCTTTATCAAAGGATGAAATTCAAGATGTTATGGGCAGTAATTAAAAAGCCCATTAGAATACGACCACCCAAGGTTTTAGAGCTGCCATGTCAAGTGCTTTTAGTCGCCACAAATTATACCCTCTACACATTATATCACTATACAGTATTTGAGCAAGTCTACTGGCTAGAAAGTCAGGTTTTTGGAGAAAGCACAGTGTACTACTTTGAAGAATCACCAGCTCACTTTAGGCATGATTTTGATGTGAAACGTGTTTGAATGCAAACGGGATGAATTAAGGTAATGCAGGAAAGAAAAGAAAAACCAATGAATAATTAAGAACCCGGTTAGTGTTTTTTTAATGCCTGGCAGCTGTGGTTTTGCTCACATGGTTCAGCCTGTCACGGTGCTGTAACTCGTAATGGCTGTAAGCTTTATATACTACTAGACAACTTAAATGATCAGTCTGTCTATTCTGTCATTACACCATATCTGCATGACATGGATCATTTTTCTAGTGTTGAGGAATATGTGTTATCCAAATATACTTCTGTTTGTGTTATGTGTGTATGGTAACTGAACTGTGTCTTCTCTCGTTGCCATTGATAGTAATTGAAACATCTTTTACTTTGGCACAAAACGACTGGCACTGAGGTTTGTACAATATATTCACCTGGAATAAACCAAGCTGATTTGATGCAATCCAGGCAGAATAAGGATTTTCTATTTTTATTTTTTTTCAACAATAAAAATTAAATAATAAATGAAATTAATAAATCATTTCATAGCAAGATGTATGTGGGAGGTAATAAATTACACTAAATGGCTCCAGGTAAAGAATGTTTCAGAAAGACAGAATAACAAAGATTAGACCAGACTGATGGGCTATACCATAGAAATGGAATAGGAGTAGAACATATATGCGCTATAATGGGTTGTAAAATATACTTGGGTGGCTGTTAATATATGGGTAGCCCACCCATGTAAAGTCTATGTAGGCAAAACTCTACTGTTTCTAATTGCTTTAACATTTACATTTAATTAATGTTTCACAAAACAATTATTTTTGTTGGGCTGTGTATTTAACGGTTTTTCTTATTTAGTAAGTAGCTGTATAGCAGCTTTTGAAGCAGTTATTTAAACGAAGAATATTTTTCATGTGAAAGAAAGCTCTATTAAAGGTTGTTTCTTAATTGAATTTGTGCTCATTCAAAGATAATGTAATGAAATGCTGAACAACTTTAAAACAGCTCAGTTATTAATGAAGAACTGTGTTTCCCTAAAGGGGAATAAATAACAGCAAAAACAAAATAAACTAAAACATCTGTATCGGCTCCTGGCCAAGTTGTTTTTTTAACTTTGGTGTTGTTATAGGCCCAGAATTTTGCAATGGGTACATCCCTAATTTGAATTCCTTTTTACACCACCGGTCTCCATTAAAATACCTCATCACTGCCCTCCTGGATTTTTTTTTTTTTTTTAAGCAAACCGACAGTTATTTCATGAATCCACTAATTTGGCCGCTTAGGAGTGAAACAGTCGTCAGATTTAACAGGCTTTGGGAGGGTCGTCCCAGAGGGCTGCTGTGGCAAAGTTTAATCAGTCACTGATTAAAAGCTGTGGAATACAAGACAGAAAGTGGCGGTGCCCTCAAGGATGGTAATTATCAGTTTTAGCTATTTGCCTACACAAGATGTAAAATAGATGGGAATCATTATTTCTTGTAGGTCAGTTGAGTGGTCATCGTAGGAGTACATTTTAATAATGTTTTTCTCCGGAAACACCATACAAGATAGAGAGCTTCAAAAAACTTCATTCAAATAAGCTTCATGGGGTCATTATTCAACAAAATAGTGCGCTCTTTGTTTTTAATTTCCTTTCATTTGAGCTCATTATTTGACATAATATGACCTTTTTCATCCAGTACATTTGCTTTTCAGTAGTTCAGCAGCAGAACATTTGTCAATGATTAACACAGGTCTAGAAAATCTAATGTCTAAAAATAATAATAATAATAATGTCTCATTTCTTTTCCACCAGCAGCCTGATATAATAAACTGTAAGAATTAAACAGTAACGGTGAATGTCCTTCAACAAGAGGGCCATTTACTAATTATAGACTGCTTTGCCTTCACAGGAACAGTTTTGGTGGAAAACATGCAGATAAATGGTCGCTCCCAAGACCCAGGCAGAACCATCTGGCTGACATTACTGGACAACTATGACTACTGGGTGATACTGGACCCAGCACGACAGAGGCTCTACCTCAACAGCACCGGCCGTGTTCTGGACAGAGACGTGAGTACAGGACTAAGGGTGGAGATCTGTAGTAAAAAATTAGTGTTTCAGTGTTTAAAACTAAATATATTTTCCATCATTTATAGCTTCTCTTATATGAGCTCATTTTGCAGATTAGACAACAGTATTTCACACAAGCTAATATGGTCACTGGTCTCCAGGTCATGATCACACGGTATCCATTTATATGTTATCATCATTAGTCAACATCATTATTTCTGAGGCCAGTGGGAGGCCATCCAAATGGTAAAATAAAGCATATTTAAATGTTTTAATTAGCTGTTTAAGGCATTATATAATCTAAGTAATAATTATATAGTATAAATAATAAAATAAATTCTCTAACATTATTGTGCAAGAATAAACAACCGCATTGACAAATGCTTAACTAATGTAATATATGTCTTTCAGGAATCTAAATGTGCATGCCACAAAATCCTGGTTTCTATCACAGTACTTCAGCTAGCACATCCAGGTTTCTCCAAATCAGGATAAGGGCTCATGCAGGTTTTCGAATCCAGTTTATGGTGTTTACATGTCTAGCATATAACCAGCATACTCCTTTTGTTTTGCACTGTGACTTTGCTCACTTTATGTAGTTCATTGTCGTCTTTCATGCTTACAAACAGTGAACAGACAATACTGATCGTATCAAAATGATCAATACAGTAAGACGTTTGACCTTGATTATTACAATAACGGTTTAATCTCAACTATTACCCCTTTTGTTCCTTTATATTAATAACAGTTCATTTAATTTGTGATGTTTTTCATTGCTGTTTAGCTACAGGGAGAACATATATATATGTAACATAGCAACCAAGTTGGTGGTCATTAGTTTCAGTGTAGCAGTGATGATTCACCCCTAATGCTAAATATGGTAAGTGAATGAATAAGTGCAGCTACTGTGTCTGTCTGTAGGTAAAATGTTCAGCTCAGTTCTCCAGGGTATCCAGTAAACCAGGAGCGAATACAGATCAGTTTGAACGGCACAGTATAGTATGAGAGGTGTGGAGTTCACCGGGTGTTAAGTGGTGTGACTGCCGTGGGAAAGAAGCTGTTTTTGAAGCGCCTGGTTACGGACTATGAGGATGGAGCTATACGTGGAGCTACTAATGGGAATATCTCAGAGATATGGCCAGTGAACAGGAGAGATGACAGTGAAGGAGGACATGGGAGTCAAACCTTTGCAAATAAGAAGGAAGGAGGGGGAAGCTAAGCAGGCTGCTTTACACCGTTGCTGTTTCTAAATTCAGATGATGTCTGACAAGTAGTGGCAGCAGTGACGCATGCTACTGTTGTCCAATATGCATTTTAGACAGAACATGGTATCAGGCTCGCGAGCTCTACTTTTGATCAGACATTTTTAATCATTTATTATATGACATGTTCAAAAAGCAAAATCAGGCTGCACAGTCCAGTTTAAAATAAAATAAAATAAAGCAATAGCTGTGATTTGTTGACACAAATCATCCAGACTTGTAGATTCAGAATTCAATGTCAAAATACTGTTTGCCAAAAAACACATTGATTTAAGTAAATTGGTTCATCTGATGGATGCATACCTCTCCCCTCTCTCTTACTGCGTTGAACATCATTTGTATTGTTTGTATGCTGTACCGGTTAGGTAGCTTGTTTACTGGAAGTATTTGAACCAGTTGAAGGTTAGTGTGGCAGCAGTCATGATGAAGTACACAATGTTCGTGGGAAAAGGGAATTAAAACATGTATAACTACATTCATTTTATTACTTAAATTCAATGACATGTCTTCCCTTTCTGTCTCTCAGCCCCCCAACTACATCACCACCATTGTGGTTCAGGTCCAGTGCACCAATAACCTGGTTGGTACTGTCATTTTGCACGAGGTGCGGATTGTTGTGAGGGACAGGAATGACAACACCCCTCGCTTTCAGCAGCCACGCTACTATGTAGCTGTAAATGAGGTAAGGGACCGATTCCTGTATGCATATTGATTGGACAAGTTTTTGTTTATTTTGAAAAATAGCTAATCCCAGTGAAAATTGGTGCAGCCTATATATTAGTTTTGGCCCATTCATCTCACACCTTGGCCAGAGCTGCAGAACTTCTTCCTTTTTATGTTTCCGCCCATATTAACAGGTTAGAGCAGCAGTGTCACGTGTCTCAGATTCGAGGTCTCGTCTGCTTTTTTCTGCTTTGTAACTCAATGCTTTCTGTTTCTGTTTCCAAAATATAAGCCCACTGCTGTGTACCGAATCCATTCATTCGTTAACACAATGCTTTATCTGCAACATTTATATAATATCGTCCCAGCTCTACGAAAGAGTCAAATTTAAGTTGTTGACTCATATTATTGGAGCATGACTATCTGAATGCCAGCAGCTATTAGTTAATAGTTTGGTTCTAGTTCACTACACATTGTTATGTTTCTGTTTGGATATTTGACCCAATGTCAAGTAAAAAATCTTAATCTTTACAGCAAATTCTGCACAATGTGGCTGTGCAAACCAAGTGCTACTTCCCTGTAAGCTATAACAGTCGAGATATTTGTTCTGTTTTTCAAGTTTGTACATTTGACCAGTATTTTATGTATTAAAGTGGCAGGTCAGGAGAGCATTCATGAATATTGTTGCAGCCCACCCACACCAGCATTCATTTCTAAACGTCTAGCGAGCATCAGACGGGATGACCTTTTGCCTCCAAAACAAACCTGCATCACCTGCAGTGATTGAAAGCAATTCATCGAATCTTCTGACTTTACAGTTACATGCGTTGAAATTAGCGGATAATTCCCTGCTGACTTTGGTCTCCGTCGTTCACGCCGTGTAATGTACAGTACATTGCGTGTTGGAAATTCCCGTCACAGTGTGTTATCACGGCCATATGCAGCTGCCCCAGCACTACAGTGAGTCATTCTACGTTGCTGTCAACTTCTCTCCTGAACAAGCTCTCCAGCTCACTGCCTGGTCCTGTGGACTTTGCTAAGGGCTCTGGGGAACAGCAGTGGTTCTCATACTTACTTTTTATTATACTGTCAGCACATAAGCCTTCAGACTGCTGCTGAGTGCAACATTTCCCCTTTTTGATATTTCTTTTTCTTTTTGTGTACTAATGGGGTGCAGTGGCAACAGTAATAGCTATATGCATGGCAGGCTCTCTACTGTAAGTAGATCTTGTAGTCACAGGGGGCTGTTTGAGCTGTTGACTTCTTTTCTCCTTGCTCACGTATTTCTCTCTAGCTCACACCAGTTGGAACGACCATTTTCACTGGCTTCTCAGGAAATAACGGAGCTACGGATATTGACGACGGGCCCAATGGACATATAGAATACAGCATCCTTTACAACCCCAATGACCCGGTATATGGACAAGTCACGCCATGATAAACACCCTCTACACCATTGTAAATTTCCTCAACAGTCATGACTTATTGCTCGTATCCACCTTTTTTTCTGTCTTCACATATGGACTCTCTTTTTCTTTCAGGCATCTAACAGAACAGTGAGTGTCGCAAACACCCTTTCAGGACACATTACTCTGGCAGAGAGGCTAAACTATGAGGAGAGGACTCGCTATCTGGTTTTGGTTCAAGCCAATGTGAGTGACTTATTTTGTGTTAAGACCGGTGAGGGATTGATATCAAAAGATTTAAAAATAGCCCTTATTTTACACATTTTGTTTGAGGTTGTGTGCCTCAGCATTGACCTTGAGGGTAAAGAACTCAGTGCCACTAAGCAGATATCTCAGATGTGCTTTGTATTCAGCAGCTGTATTCACACATTTTCATTTGGAGCATTGAATTGAAGCACTCAAGGACCTGCTTTTTTTCTTGGCCCTAAGAGAATAACAGTGTTTCCACCTTTTTTTCAGATCTTTCGGTTATTTTAGGGGGAGGATGTTTTGAACATGAAGTCAATAGTTTGCTGCTTCAATGAGCCCAAGTCCTTATGCTGTAGAATTTCTATTCCTGAGTGCAGTTTTAAAGCAGGGTCTGGGACTTTATTCAAAAAGCTTCCCAGTACAAAGAGTTGCTCGTAATGAAGAAAGTCAAAGAAAATTCTTTGAATTATGATGTTTTCTTTGACTCTCCCCTTACACTTAAGACTAGATCCTGATAAAGATAAAAGTTTGAAAGTTATTCACCAAACAAACTGTACTAGGGAGGAGGACTTTTATGAGAAACAGATGAGAAAATGATAGAAAGACAAAAGGAAAAATATTCTCCAAATGCCGAATGAGTGAGGTGATGACATAGATTAAATATTAAAATTACCAGCATGGGGAATAAATATAAGCAAATAAATATAACAACTGTCAGCATGTGAATACTCAAGTAGGCCTGTGTTTATTTTTAAAACATGTTTTACAGTTTAGTCAACACAGATGTTCATTACATAAAATATTATTCTCTTAATTCTAAAGACTTTATTTTATGAAATGGGCTACACGCTGGTTAGCACTGTCGCCTCACAGCAAAAGGGTCACAGGTTACAATCCAGCTTGGGGCTCTTCTGTGTGGAGTTTGCATGTTCTCCCCATGTTAGCGTGGGTTTTCTGTGGGTTCTGCGGCTTCCTCCCACAGTCCAAAGACATGCAGGGTAATTGATGACTCCAAATTGCCCATAGGTGTGAATGTGAGCATGAATAGTTGTCTGTCTCCATGTGCCCTGCGGTGGACTGGCGACCTGTCCAGGGTGAACCCCGCCTTTGGCATGCCAGCTGGGATCGGCTCCAGCCCCCCGCGACCCCTAACAGGATAAGCGGTTGCAAATGGATGGTTGCATTATTTTATGAAATGGCTTTTAATTGGAGCTTTTCTTTTTGTTTTATGCTTTTATTCATTGATTTTCTCTCAACATTTTTATTAATTGTCTTTATCTGTGTTTCAGTTTCTTTGTAATTGCACTGTGTACTGTTTTTATGTCTGTAAAGCACTTGTTTTCAAAAAGTGCTATATGAATATTGTGTATTATTATTTTTATGATTAGGCCTATTGATTTCACTGTCCATTCTGTGCTTATCCTTCGGGCAGCGATGGCAAGTCTTCCACCAATCGGAAGGCTGGCGGTTCGATCCGGTCAAATGTCGAAGTGTCCTTGAGCAAAACACTTAACCCCAAATTGCTCGTGAAGGCTGAACCATCGGTGTGTGAATGAACATTTAGTTGAGATCCTGATGAGCAGGTTGTCAACTTGCATGACAGCCTCTGTCATCAGTGTATGAATGTGTGAATGGATTAATGCTTGTACGTTACAAATGTTGCATAAAGCGCTTTGAGTGGTCGGAAGACTAGAAGAGCACTATATACTGTAAATGCAAGTCCATTTACCATATGCCTGTTATCACTAAGGGGCTGATCACACCAAGATGCACCGCTGCAGGCATGGCCGCTTCAAAAACTCAGCTTGGCAAAGGGTGTCGCCTTAGGATCGGGGCTGCTCTCAAAGATAGTAGTCTACATGAAACCTTCACAACATGAGACTTGAATTCCCCCTTCGTTGTCACAGTCCAACAGCTCACTAGCAAGCTAGCCCTACCACATCTAGCGAGGATGGAAGTGGCAAACTTAGAAGTAAAGTCTGCCACATGCTTGATTTGATTGGCACAAACAAGTTCTTTAACTCACATTTAACTAATCCTAATTCAGAATTTGCTCACAGTCGGCAGCATCAAGCAGAGAGGATTGAACCCTCCAGGGTTTCTTTACAACTTACTTTTTTAAAAATATGTTTTCATTTAAAGTGATTGAAGCTGTCTTTGAGACATTCTGAAATAAATGTCTGTAGTCTGTATATACCAGAGCAGCTTTGCATATCCAAATTAATTACAGATGCGTAATTATAGATTTTACTTGAGGGCGGGACTTTTCCCTGACACTCTCACGGGGCAACATGGCTGTGAAAATATTGTAAAACAAGGAATCCTAATGATGTCAATATGAGTTATAATGAAAGCAGTTTTATGCTCTTTTTCTAGTCCTCACCCTAAGCCAAGCGCTACCACAAAGCCACTGGCCAAGAATTTGACTTCACTAAAGAAAAAAGACCTACATAAACAATAGTGGATGTTTCAGAGCCTTGTTGTTTGAAAGCTGAGTCTCAATATACAGAATATTTCTTTACAAACAAGCAACAGTTAACATAATTCACAACATTAGAATTACATAATCACAGTGGTATAATATTACACTCTTAATACTGTAAAATAGAAGTGCTGCAGGACAGATGAACATTTATCAAGGAACCCATCTCCTGTTATCTCCATTTCCTGCATGAGGGAGCTAAACACTCAACCCTTTACTCAGGCAACAAGTCCTCAAGGGATATTTTATTTTTTTCTTGCAAGAGTAGAGAAAGACAGAAAGGAAGACATGGTATTTACTCAAACTAGAACTTGTCAAGGGTTCAATTACACTAACAGTGCGAACCTTTGAAGTGCCGCGCTACTCACTTCTCAGGATACCACTATGGGAAGCAACTGTACCACAAGGGGGGATCTTTAAGCATAGCCACTGAAAAGATGCACTTTATTGAAGCTAAATGAAGAATCATTTAGTTAATGAGAAAAGGTTAAGTGGAATGTAAAAGAACCGTACTGCTCCACCTGAATTGCTCTGATGTTGGGCTTATAGTTTGCATCATATCATATCTTCCATACAAATACACTGACAAGTGGAAGTATTAGTACCTGAGTACTAGTTGACAAACTCTCTGCCAAGGATGTGGATCTGTGATGTAGCTAAACATAAAGCAAATCAGGCAGCTAACTTATACATGATGCTTTTAAATAGACGATAACTATTTATATTGTTGTAAACAAATGATTTATTTGGATGTTTTGTATCAAAACAGTCCTCCAAACTATTTATTTTCAAAACTTTTCCTCATTTAAGGTAACAAAAAATATTATATATACAGTTTATATATATATATATATATACACACACACACACACACACACACACACACACACATACACACAGTATATATGTATACATGTATATATATGTGTGTGTATATATATATATATGAGATTATTGCGATACGATATATTGCAATTTATTACCTTTTTTCAACTGCAAATTATGCAGTTTGTCAAGATCAGTTTTATCGAATACAATACAGTTTTTGTGCTGTTCAACTTAGTTTAATTATGTTCTACTTAAAGCAGAAGGGTTGGGGTTATTTCCAGTACCCTTTGCTCAGCCAAACAAATGGATGAATAAAAACAGAATGAATGAATGACTGTGAGCATCGATAACAGACACCACCGTGATATACGGTATGTTGAAGACCAGTTGCAGAGATCTGTCATGGTTTTAACATGTTCCATTGATTTCAGCTTGAGCAGTATGTAGCCCAGTACACAAAGCAGCGACTCGTCTGGGACTTTGAAGACTGAAATTGTAATTTCATCTTCCAGGACCGCGCTCCGTACCCCCCCCAACAGACGAACGGCTACCACGACCCTGACTGTGGATGTTCTGGACGGAGACGACCTGGGTCCCATGTTCCTGCCTTGCATTCTAGTGAACAACACCCGTGACTGCAACCCCCTCACCTACCGCGTTGCTATACCTGAATTCACTGAACCGGTAAGAACCAGGCCGACGGGCGACTGTGAATACGCTGTTGTTCCACAAGGTCATGTTAACAGGATTCCTCCTGTTAATACTATGTGCATATTTGTTTTTTCATGCATGCCGGTTTGGTTTTTATCTCCTGTCATCTGTGTGTATGTACATTGTGACGCATGATACTGAAACATACTGTACTCTACATCACTGCTAAATGTTAAACTATGCCAGACCTGTTAAATAGCCTAATTGTCTGCTTACACCTTGCTTTTGCTTCAACACCTGGAGGCACAGTAAGCTTTGCAAGGTAATTCCAGGGGCATTTTCTGGTCTGTTGCACCAGCAATTAGAGCTGAAGGCTGAGCTGACCTGGGATGACTGCCAAACACTACTAGAATTCATACAAGCAAGAAAAATAAAGAGGGAGATGAGATAGAAGAAATTATATGTACATCTATAAACACTTCATCTATGTCTGTAGAAATCTATATCTACAATGTATTTCTATGCATGAGAAGAGCTGAACTGAATTGGACTGTGTTGAATTTTTGTATTGGACTAGACTAGACTCCTTTTGATCATATCACTTGATCTTCATCAGCAGATGGAGTCTGATAAATGTGTAAACTCTCCATGACTCAGAGCACCTCTTGGACTTCTATGGTTTCTGGACAGTCCATGGTTGGCCTTGGAAACAGCAGATGACAAAACAATTGCAACTTGAGGTCTACTTGCTCGCTTGTTCAGGGGGTTTCAGCTGTATAACACAGTCCTCATCAGCAGTCTAGACTAGACTAGAGTGGACTGGATTGAGCTGCATTGAATTGAATTGGATTGGACTGGAGTACTTTGGATTTGATTTGATTGGATTTACTAGACTGGACTGGATTGAGGTTGGCATTGCAGTGTCCTCAAACCATGATGTTTGAGAGTTTGCATGTTTTCTGCATAATCACGTTGGTCCTTCTCTAGTTCCCTCCCACGGTCCAAAGACACGGTACAAGAGGTGTGAATTAGGCCATTTTTAATAGTCCATTTAGCCAGTTCTGATCAGAGTTAAATTGATCCTTTTTGTTTTTTTGATGTTTATTCCGGTTTGGTTTCACAATACACAAATAAATATGTTTGAATAAAAATAATTAGATATTGTTGAGGGGCATGTACAAAGGAGTGACTTTAGGGTCGTATAAAATATAATCGAGCACAGAGCCAACGCCAAAACTCCTCTGATCTGGGGCTTTTGACGGAAAGTTCTAAAAACTGTTGGCAAGTGTGAAATCAGGGCCAAAGATGTGTAGTGTGAACTATCCGCTGGTTGTCTCAGAGGACCCGACGGAAACATGACACAGGGAGCTGAGGAGAGAAGCAGCGTGCCCATAAATAAAACCAAAACATAGCAGCATAGTTTTTTTTTCTGTTAACTTGGCTTAGGTGCTGTAAAAATGCTTAAAATGGCAGAGAAAACCCTGATTTTCATAAATTGCCTCCACAATTTGTCAAATTCCATTTTTATCATCAGATTTCACGATTACGTTCATGTTTTCTGCATCACAGAAATCACAGGGCTCTACGAATTCATCTTTTTCGTCTCAAGAGCTGCCACTTCTATGCGGGGAATTGCAGACTTGATATATTGCTAAAGTAGTAAAAAAAAATAATAATAATAAATGCTTTACTCAAACAATCATGACCATTGTAACAAAATGCAAAAGAACATTAAGACATAATTAAAACAGCCATAAAAACATAAACATGTTAAAGATTAGAAAATAAAAACAAGCCAAAATAAAAGCTAAAATAGAGTATAAAACACAAGGCAAACACTTGACTCCTGCAGAAGTCCAGGTCAGTCCTCTCTCACTCATGTAAATCATTTACCTTTGTCCATCTCAACTAATGCCTGCACAGGAAGCTGCATTCTGGTTTGCTTGGACATGGCTGTTTTGGTCCTCAGTACACTTACTGCGCTCACAAACAAACCCCACCAGAGTTCAAGTAAAATGGACTAAATGTTAGCTTGTGAAAGCACCTTTTGAAACTCTCATCTGCCCAGAAGTGTAAAAATCCTTGTTTGTGTTTTAGCTCTTGATCTACTAAAAATCATATTTGTAGACCTGCCAGTATGATGATTTTCTTGCAGTGTTAGGCAGTTTATGTTGTTAATGTAAAAGTTTCACTGTAATGTCAGAGCATTGCAGTTTTTCCAATACATGGAAGTACTTTACAAACACATGCCAAGTTCTTGTGCTGTTTTTTTTTAGTTGTAGCTTGGCAAAACAATTTATAGTTTCATTAGCACCACCGACTGAAGCGTGATGAAATTATAGGGTACATATAGCTGACAGTTCTGCTGTGAAGCAGTTTTGGGAAAAGACTGGATCCAGTATGGGTTTCTTGATTGACATGTTTCGAGCATGTCAGACTGAATTGAATTGCACTGTGAGAGTGACTGAGTGTGAGAGAGAGGTTAAATAACACATAATCCTGCAATAATGACACAAAGGAAGCTATTTAGCTTGGTTGAGGAAGTCAAGGACTCAAAAATCAAATCTCTATACATACTGTGTGTGTATGTAGCTGTGGTTGACGAGGAGCTGCCATAGTGCATCACAGTTGTTTGTCCAGACTTTTCCATTCAGTTTGCCCATGTAGTATATAATTTATGATAAAAGGTTTGTAGACTGCTAAGTATGCAGGACCTGGAAGCACCAGCTGCACAAACCAAAGCTTTTTCATTAGTGTGAGAAAATGTTGGCCTTTCTCCCCGACTCTCTGCTGCATGGTTTCCTCTAGAGTCGACCGATAGTGGATTTTCAAAGGCCGATATACTGTAATAGTGATAATTTAGGGCAGGGAAAGATGATAGATGATTAACTGGCTGATATTTTCTATATTTCTGCAGCAGCTTAGTCAGCTAGTTTTGCATATGCCATTTTTAATAAATCAGTTTTTTGTCACTCCGAAGTTAATAATAAATTGAAAATATTCTGAAGTGTGATTGGTGGATTACATCATTGGGAAATTGTCTATTTATTTATAATGGGTGACGCGTTGTTCTGTGGCTTACAGTATGACTGGCCAGGATTATTTCTGTCGTACATCTCGTACATTGTTAAATGCCACTCTTACAAACCATTAATTTTCCTGAGGTAAAGAGGATCCTTAAGCGTGTGATTTCATTTTATGAATGGATAGTTACATGGCTGGATTATTTGGAAAAGAGAACGCTAAATTGGTCCAGTAAGCAAGTCAAAGTAACACTGAATGATTTGTTTTCCTCCCTGTCTGCCTGAACTGAACTGATTTTGTGTATGGAGCCTTCGTGCAAAACAGAGATGTAGATCCCCACATGACTGGTGGCACCAGCCACTATCAGAGCCCACCGATTAATCGTGTACCTCTAGTTTCATCGTACCAAAGCTTCATGCCAATAGTAGGGCTCGGATGAAGTCCCTTACAGTCTCCTTTATACATTTAGAGTTTTTCCGAAAAATATTGCTAGTGTATTAAGTCAGTTTCATAATATTTGCCTCTCATTCTCCGTCTTTTACTTTCCTTTAACAGTGTGCAGTTTAATTTCATAACTGTTTAAGGAATGACCTACATTAGCTTTGCAGTTTTCAGTCAGTTTTCTCTGCTGGTGTCAGATTTTTCTCCATTCTGCGGTGTAACCATTATACTAACATATCTGTCCATGGGGAGATTTGTCTCCTCATAATTGATGAGTGTATTGTAATTAATCACAATGGCTAGACAGGCATTAATAAGTTGATCTGTATTTATTTTTTGCCCTGGGGGGATATAATGTGGGCTCTGGAGTCCCCTGGATAATGACTGCTGGAGGAGGGTATTATAGCTAATCATCATTGTGCAGAGCTAGGGGGATTTGATTTAGCGCACCTCCAGACATTGTAAAAAGCGAGAGGGCTGGTTAGGGAGGGGTGTAAGGATTACTCCAGAGCTGAGGGATATAAATATGCCCCCCTCAGGGAGGGATTCTTCCTGCCAGAGAGCTGTTAGCCATGTGCCGGTCTATGGTAAGGAAGTTTAGCCCAGGGTTCGTAGCTTACATACTGTATCAGCCATATGGAGGCATTTTGCAAGCAGAGAAGTATTCTTAAATGTGATGCGCTAAACACAATCCCACTTAGCCATATGTCAGTGTAAAAGTGTAGAGGTAGAGCTGGAAAATTAGTGCTGATAATGTTTGAGTATGCATGAGCAGGAAAAGTAGCCTACAGCACCACAAATGGATTATCATTGATGTGCAACTCTATTAGGCACATTTAGAAGCATGCTGATGAAAAATAGATCTAATAACAGGGGCTTATTAATTAGATATACTTATAACTGGCCAATGTGCTATGGATTATGCCTTATGCTAAGGCACTGGCCTACATCAAGCATTTGGTTATTTAATTGGATACCAGAAATATTCTCTTTGTCTCTTTTACAAATCCTAAAGGCCCAGACACACCAAGGCAACATCAGAGAACTGGTGGCGATGAAGGCCGATTGTTGTCGCCTCACGTTGCCTTTGTCTTGGTGGAAAAGTTGCATTTGAACACACTGCAAAGCCAACAGTCAAATAAAATAAAATAACTCTCCACACCAGCAGGCAATGGCAGTGTGTATTTGTCATTCAAAAAAGGAAACCAGAAGACAGAAGACTGTGGCTATATAAGCCGTTGTTATGATACGTACATGAAACAAAGTGGTGTCTGCCGAACATTTTCACACTACTCTCACTCACCAATTGGCTTCATGTTTTCGCTGTGAAAATCAATGTGTATTCAACAGGCTGAATCAGCCTATAACAGGCTGACAGCAGTGTGCTGCAGGGATGACGCCAACCATGAAGTTAGCATTGCTCTGGTTCCCTCAACAAAAAGCTTATGTGATTTGGGGATTTGGATTATTGTAGAAAATAAGCTCTGTGGCAAACAAACATTTATGATACTTTTGATTTTTTAAGTGTGAATGCAATCACCAGAATAAAAGGGTAACATTAGGCCATGAACGGTCACATGAGAGTGAAGGCGGACGAGTTGGCGCAATGTGATTTTGCAATCTCATTTAGCCACTTATTAGCAATTACCTGTCTTAAGACATGTAAAAGTGGGATATATATTGACATATTTTGTATCGTAAAACAAAACATCAAAATCTCTCAAGCTTGTGTTAACCGCAGACCTTATTTCAGGGATCTAGCCATTCAAAAAATCCATTGACTTTGAGACAATGGAACCAGAAGTGCTAAAATACCAACTCATTTCTGGGTTTTAGGACTAATTCCTGCAGCACTCTATATTTAGTCTCAAAGAATGCCCAATCACAGCAACTTCTCTCATCCCCTGTAGAAGGAGAAACAGTTTAATGGGCCAGGAAGAGAGTCCAGGGCATTTTCTCTATAGAGCTGTTTTTATCTGGTGGAGCACAGTTTTGGCAGTGATATACAACGCATCATATAAGATTGTGCAGCAGCCAGAATAGTGATATACAGCACACACAATATGTTTTCCAGGGCTGATGATATCCTTTCTAAGACACAGAAATTCCTGTCTCTGCATAATGATGCACAAGTTATTTTAGGAGACATTATCTCTGCAACTATGGGCTACAACTACTGTACACAGTCAATGGAAAATAAACAGATTTGCATCTGATTGTCTTGGTGTGTTGTTGACTGCCCCCCCCCCCCCTTCCTTGTTGCAGAGCAAACTGAACCCGCTGAATGTGACCCCTGTAATCCGGGCTGTGGATATGGACAGAAACATACAGCCCCCGTCAGACAGACCTAACATTATTTACCACATCCTTGTTGGTAGGTTCATCACACGTTCTGTGGCTCGTTCAGCATGCCACAACTTCACTACTGAATGTTCTTGATGTTATCATTAATTGCACTAAATCCAAATCTGTGAATGTTCTCATCCTTTACTGCAGGTCATCCAGTCACGTATCCGGAGTATTTCTCCTTGAACAGAACCACTGCAGAGCTGCGTGTTCTGCAACCTATCAGCAGGGACTTATATCAAAGGTTCACGCTCATCATCAAGGTAAACTAGAGAAATTATTAAGACGCTATGGCGAGCTCGATCTTAAAGCTAGAGTGGAGATGCTTGTATCATTTGAAAATAGAAAAAACAAGGAATCCAATGGTGTCAGGTCATACAAGCTTGTTGGGAAGGAGGGTAAATAAATTGGATATCACGGTAAAGCTAAGAGTCTTGTGGATCCAGTGAGATGATGCTAGTCCCTAAAGTAACCATTTCATTGTAGTGAGACCATTTTTTGAAACTCACTGTGTAAAGTGACCTGTGATGACCTCTGGGATAATCACAGCCTCATGAAACTTTACAACCACAAACTAGAGACCTAGAGCATTCAGGGGATGGGTGGTTTTCATATGCACAGTATGGTGACAATAAGGGGGTTTCTGAGCAGTTTCCAGAATAGAAGTGCTCACCATCTAATCACTGAAAAATGCAGTTTTTACATAAATCTCTAAGTGTCAAAAATTTTTGGTACCAAATCACAGCATGGCTTTTTCTGTGGTGTTCCTCAAGGTCTTGGTGTCCTAATGTGTTATTTTTTCTTTTGCTAAATCTTTAAATTTAGCACCAAATTGGGGTAACAAATGATATCAACCCCAAAAGTGCTGCAACAACTTATGAGACATAATAGAGCATGGGAATGACCATCATATACTTATATCTTAATGTTCTTAGTCTCTATGCACTTTCACAGTTTATCTTAATTCTGATTTATGACTGAAACAACTTGACACCGTGCTGAGCTGCATCTCAAATTAGCCTTCAAGTTCCCAGCTTTCAGATGATGTATGTATGATGATGTACTATACTGTTGACCTGCTATATCCCCTAAAGTATCCCCCTAAAAAAATGAAAACTGGTTTATAGTCGTGGAAAAGTCATGGAAACCCGTTGGCTAAAATATGAGTCCTGCATTTACTGAACCACATGGAGCTTGATTGTCTTTATCAGGTTTCAGCCCATGGTAAAATATTGATTATTCTGCTGCCTCCACATCAGCTAAGCAAAGTTTTATGAAATATCTCAGTTCTGTACTCATGTTTTTAATGGGCTTGTGCTACATTGAGTTTAACTCGTATCTCCATAACTTAAGCACGCATCCTGGGGCGGAGTAGCTCAGTCTGTAGGGAGTTGGCTTGGGAACCGGAGGGTCACCGGTTCAAGTCCCGACATGGACAAGAAGTGAGTGTGAACTGGTAGCTGGAGAGGTGCCAGTTTACCTCTTGGGCACTGCCGAGGTGCCCCTGAGCAAGGCACCAAACCCCCAACTGCTCGGGGCGCTTGTCAGGAGCAGCCCCATCACTCTGACATCTCTCCATTGTTGCATGTTTGTGCATGTGTGTGTTCGGGTCTGCATGTACCGTGTATAAGTTAACAACAGAGTGAAAAAATTGAATTTCCCCTCGTGGGACTAATAAAGGACTATCTTCTTCTTCTTCTTCTATCCTCTCCACCTAGATAACCTCAGTCCTGAAGGCCATTACCGTTATCTTTAGCTGCTCTGGAGATTGGGGGGGTGAAAGAGATGTTATGATTTATGAACTTAGCAGGAGGATAGACCGCTGTGCTCTCATGAATCCTAATTTAGAGCAGAGTCAGTGATAGCTTCGGCGCTGCTGGTGCAGAGCAGCAGTGCAGATGAACTTTCCATCCACCCATCACTAACCTCCAGACACCTCTGAGCACTGTGTAACCTGCTGTTTACTGGGATGGCTGGGGAGCAAAAAGATGAGAGGAAGAGCTGATTTCCACAAGAGGAAGAAGGTGAGGGGAGACTGATCATATGAGAGGCGTTTTGCATGTCTCCGGGAGGATAGTGCATGACTCGAGGAAGGGGGACAGTTCAAAGGGGGGAGCAGGAAAACACCAAGATGGATAGAGAGATGTGTCTACTGTAGGAGCCTCATCTACCTGGCTCATAGAGAGGGGGAGGGACCGTTGCCCAAAGACTCCAAGGGGCAGGAAAGTGAGAATTAGTCTAGGGTATCTTGAGAGTGCTCTAATGCAGCACATAATGTGGTGTACATAGCGGATGCTGTAGGAGATAAAAATAAAAGCCAGTGGTGGAATGAGCTCCAGCATCTCAAAGCGTATTTAAGAAAACACATCTGTTGTTCTTCAAAAGTCATGATTGATCCTGAAAGAGCCATATCCACCAGGGTGTCTGTGACTGGGATGAAATGAAGATGAAGATGGAGTCTGGTTAAGTAGAAAAAGCAAAGAGATCCAGTATGACACTCTTAAGGATGATGGAGTCAGGACAGGAGAATCAAGACTGATATACAGTGGCTTTTGGGAGCAGTGAATCTCCTGAATGCCTGTGTGTTGCACTGTAGCAGCGGAGCTCAGGTCATTTAGCACTGCTCCCAGAAATAGGGACACCACTAAAGAGCCAAATCACCAGGGAGCACTGTAATCCTACACCCCGTCGTTTCTCTCTCAGACGAAAATGTGTGTGAATGTCAAGAAAAAGAGTGAATAGCCACACACACACACACACACACACACACACACACACACACACACACACACACACACACACACACACACACACACACACTTTGTCAGTGACACCACTTTTCCCTCAGGTGTTGGTGTTAGCACAGATTGGATCTTTTGGGTCAGCGCGGTGTGGGTGTTCTTTATTATCACTCAGATAAGCGAAAAAGGTTGAAGATGTTTGGGAAAGATAAGTCTGCCATAACATCGCAATGCTAGTAAAAACCCAAACTGGAGTGAAACTCAGCTTGATGCTCCAAAATTGCAAACGTGTAGCAAGATCCTGCAATCATAGGATATACATACACGACAATTAACAAGACACTACAGCGTTCTCTTTTTTGGCCCCAGCACTTTGCCATTAAGCAGCAGAACTATATTCTCCTGTTGCAATCGGCACTCTGCAACACAAGCCCAGTGAAATTGAGCTAATGTGCAGAATTAGTTCCAGGTCATGGCTTAAACTGATGTTGCCTCACTCCCCTTCTCCATCTGTATTTTCAAAGCGTTAATGTTGCTGAAACATCCCAGTGTGGGAGCCAATAGTGACATGTGTGTGGAGGGTAAAGATCGCAGTGACAGCCTGACCAGATCCCATTTATTTGGTCTGGTCTCACTGGGCTGCGTTAAGGCAAGACTCAAGTTAAAGTTAAGTGTATAAATCACAGGTTTTATCACCAGGGTCTGGAATAAACATTTTTCACTGCCTGCCACTGTGGCAAGCAACTATTGTTTTTTTGTTTTTTTTGTCTGCCACTCAGAAATTGTATCTGCTTCTTTTGACATTTATGCGCTAATTATACAGTAGAGTAATAATAGTAACATTTTAGATCTGATGTCATTCAATGCTATATTTTACACAAAAAAACATGATATGCATGGTACATTCCAGTGTTCAAATTAGAATGTAGCATCTGGGGGAACCCTGCATTTGTGGGGTGGGACTGTACTGTATGACATCAGTAGTTTAAATTATGTATTATAAGCTGCTCAGAGCTAGAGTTAGGAAGTTAAACAGGCCATAATTCCCTCTCTGATATCTATTTTACATTGCTTTGAAAACATCTTCAAACAACTGTATTTATTCAAGTTTCTTGCCAAAAACTTATGTATGAGATTAGATTTGAACACATCATGTTATATTGTTTGCAACTGTTAAAATAACAAATTATAGCATTACTAACTAGAATGGCACTCGGAGAGTGCAGACCTCCGCCAAGGTGCCCGGGTACGATTGCCCTCCTTCTCTGTTCAGCTTGTTAAAATGTTTAGATCAGCTGTACATAGTGGAGGATCATAAAACACTTCATTCAACCTAGACAGAAAGAAAATAATAAAATGAAACTAAATAAATCCTAAACTGTTGTTGTTTGCTTTGGTTGAACTGAACAATACTTTCACAGAGTTTGATGTGAAAATGTGGCTCGCAGAAGGAAGGAGGCTGCGTCATCAGTTACACTGCACATGTGTGTATCCAGTGGATTGTTCATTGTGCCACACCCCACCCCTCCAAAAAATTTCATTCATTGCTAACTTTTGGAGTAATCCTGCTAACAGACAACATTATTAATTATAATTTCATGGTTTGTTAACAGGAAAATAACTAACTAAATGTTAAATATCTATCCATTATGATAACTATACCATTTATAAATGGTGGTTAAAAAGTGTTACCGGATTTTAGCCGATGAGACTGATACAGTTCATTCAAGCTTTCAGGCTTATCAGTACAACAGTACAACAGGATTCAGCTCAGATGAGTTTGCACGATCATTGAGGGGGAACAAGCGCTAGTACCCTGGTTTACTAATTGGTCAATTCTGGCACTGACTTAGCCAGTAATATTTCCAATGAGCCTCCTTCTATCATTGGTCAGCCATTTGACGGAGGAGCAAGAGCCACTAATTACTGCCTCTCCCCGACAAATGATGGTATTTGCATTAAGTGCTCTGGTAATTGCTGAGGCCTAATCCAAAGTGGACCCCTGATTAAATTTTGTCAATGTAGCTTTTTGTAATTGAAATGACACTCAGAGAAATTACGCCTTTCTGTCGCTGAGCCTGCATAAGAGTTGGGACAGCGTGATTCTTGTTACTTTCATCATCCAGCTCATTATTTCTACTTCTTACTGACTTGTTATCAGTTTTTAATACAGTAAATGTAGACCTCCTTAAAGGCTTGTTGATATTTGACACCCTAACTTCCTCTCTTTGGTCTTTTTTCTTTTCATTTCAGGCCGAACAGGACAACGGTCACCCCCTCCCGGCCTATGCCGACCTCATTATCGAAATCCTGGACGAGAACAACCAGGCTCCATATTTCCAGTTTGCCACCTATCAGGGCTATGTGAGCGAGTCCTCCCCAGTGGGAACGACTATCTCAGCCGGCGCCAACCTCACTGCCCCCCTGGGAATCATCGCTCTGGATAATGACATTGAGGAGGTAGAAAGAAAGGGCCTTTTATCCGGCTATGCTCACCGCTGCCTACACTTAACACGTCCACTCACGCATGTGTGCATATAAACAATGCTCTTGTCATGCATTGATTAAATATTGATTATAGGTCCACATTTATTGATGTGTTTTTGTTGTACACTCACAAAAAAGTAACACATTCATGAGTCATTTTCCTGCTGTATTTTTTTCTCCTTGTAGCTGGCTCCTGGTGATACACCTGTAGGTAAAGCAGTGGCTTTTAGATGCAATGCACACACACACACACACACACACACACACACACACACACACACACACACACACAGTGTAATATAGGGATGTCCTGATTAAGTTTTTTTGCTCCTAATCTCCGATATGAGTCCTTTTTAATATTAAGTATCTTTTGAAACAGAGATGAATCCAATATTTATGTTTTTCATGAATAATACAGCTGCACTGTGCACACAAGTATGCCTCCATTTATATCAGTAAAGCCGTTTGAATTGAGGGATTTAACAGCTCCTCATTAAACCTGCATCACAGCTTTAATTTGGTACAATATTTAACTTATAGCACCCTGTAGTGTTTTGTGTAATATCTTTGCAGAGATGAGCCACTGAGGCAGGAAAGTTTGGACAGGATTTAGACAACCTCTCTTCATCTCCACTTAGAACAAAATGCTGAAGGTTAAACGCTTTTGTCATGTTTGTTTAGTGTTCCTGAAAAGTTCTCACTTTTCTGGCTGTGGCACACTGTCAGTATGAACTGAAATCGACGTCTGCTGTTTAGTTGCCCTCTATGCTGGAGCTGAATGATTTGAAGAAAATATCTAATTGAGATTTTTCTGACAGGTATTGGGATTTTATTTCCAATATCATTTTTTTTTAAATTCAAGCTTCAGTTCAATATTCTCCGTTTCATAGACTTAAAATGTGATGGAGGATTACTACATGAGACACCATCAGAATATTAACTGCTCTATATTCTGATGCAAGGATGCAAACTTAAAGATATGAAGATGTGGCATCGAACAGTCAAACAGGACAATCATCAGAAAGCAAAGTGTCATTTAATTATGAGTGGTAATGTAAAACCTTTGCAGAGCCAGTTGAGCATGAGGCTATGAGATATGGGCATTTCTGGGGTCTCGGTGTAGCCAGTGGTTATCCAGGCCAGTAGTGCTGCTCATTGTTTACAGTCAGCTTAGCAACTTGAGATGTGAGACTGGAGTTGAGAGGCCACGTGTATGGCTGGATTGTTTCACAAGTAGCCAGTTTACAAGCTAATTTTACACCAATGAAAAGCAGAATCAGACGATAGCCGCTGCATTCTGCCTCTTCTGCTCTCCACACGGACTGTTTACCTGCATTCAACCAAAGCCTCCTTGAACGTGATTGGTCAGTTATCAAACTAAAAACAGAAACCAGAGCACTTAAGATGCAAAAATCTTGTCCCGCTGACTACAGATTTTACATGTGAATGCAGAATCTGTTTATAGAGACTGTAACATTGCCAGTATTGATCCATTAAAAAAGCCTTGATGCTTACTCTGCAAATGGGACATCCCTACTGTTAATTCATGCATCACTTTTACAAGAAGTAAAAACAAACTCAGACAACTCATCAGTGCTGGAGACATCCTAAGCAACAATTTGTGAGCTTTCCAGTGTGTTTGCAGCTGTAGAAATTACATGTTTTCTGTTGTTTCTAAATTTGATAAATGGTGAATTAAATGCTATGCTGGTCTCCAGTAATGATGGGTAAATCAACATGGCTGATGCACTGACTTTCATATCTTAATGGGAGTGTGTGTTTGCAGTGTTTCGCTGTGCTGTGTTCTTCTTTTTATTAATGTCTTTGCGATGGTTTCTGCAGTTGCTTCTATCAAAAACTATCTAATGATTCTCTTTGAATTCCAGCTTTACGCTTTCGAAAGTGTTTTATTTTTACTTCATGAACTGATTGTTGTGTAGGTATCTGGGTGAAGGGGGTGTTTAGGCACGTGTTTGACACATTTAACAAACGGTGTGATTGTGTGCATGTCTGCCTGTGCTTTCACCACCCACAGTGGAGAACACTTTCAATTCCCTCATACCCTAACTGCACTGATAGATTTACTACCACCTTAAGTTCATCATTCAAAATATCCCTTTACTCAGTCTTTGGAGAAGATTAACAAATCAAAGTGGAGTGGAAACAGAGATAGCAGAAATCAATAAGCCACCCAGTCCTGATGTTTACCAAACTCTCTTAAGAGGACTCATTGATGGACGTGAATCGAAGTCGACTCGGAGTATTGGACCACATAGGACTTGAGGTGTATTTGCTAAAACAAACTAATCACAGCAGTTATGACACATCTTTGGGAAATGGCTCTTTTTAAAAAAATGTTTTCAAGCTTATTTAGCACCTGGACCCCCTGAACAAAAGCTGTCCGATCCATATCTTTTAGCGACTGCTTAATGTGGTCGATATTTTTTTTCCAAGAGGATATAATAGCTGTGTGTTGTTGTATCATTTCCTCTCGTCCTTTTTTTATTGATACCATCATGTTAAAAAATACATTGGTTTCTGGTTCCGCCCTCAGCTCCTTCTCCAATGTTTTTTTAAGACAGATGCCAGCAGATTACTTTTTCAACTCTTCTGCAGATCAAAATGTACTGTTTGATAGGTTTTCTCAGTCCCACAGCTGCGGCCTTGGAAGAAAAAAAAAAATGATGAAACACTCATGTCACTATGGTAACGTGTTTCTTTTTGTACATCTTTCTGTTGGAAGACGAAAGACCCCATGGTAAAGATTACCCTGGATGACTACACCACGATCTTCAGTCTGACCCCGACTGGGATAATCCGCTACCTGAGGCTCATCAAACCTGTGGACCGGGAGAAGCAGATGGCCTATACTTTCACGGTAGGCCTCGGACTCAGCGGTAGCTATCTGTAAGACTAAAGCCCTGTGACCTACATCTCCTATTCTGTGTATATTAATAGAAGTCACAGGTTAGCTCCATACCAAGAGGCACTTGCAGATGCAAAGCTGACCTGACACTTTTAGAGCAATATGACCTTTATCAGTGGTCAAATAGCAGTGAATAGCAGTGTTTGCTTGAATTTACAAATTTCTATGCAGAGGTTAACTGAAAGCACATCAGATCTCTGTAGTTTTGTGCCTTCAGTTGGAAAAAAAAGACTTATCTCTTGTAAATCTCTGCTTTATACCATGTGGAGCTATTTAGTGTGCTGTAATTTCAGAAAACTCATGTCTATAAACAAAGCATAAGAAAATGAAGAACACATCAACAAAAAGCAAATTAAGAAGAAGAAGAAGAAGAAGAAGAAGAAGAAGAAACACTTTCACCAATTTAACCAATGCAGTCTGCCACAGAATGATATGTTCCCATACACCTGAATTGCATTTTTATTTATGTTTCTCCTAGATTATGGTTGCAGTTTGTACGTATGCCGACCATTTTCACACCACTCTGACTCGCTACTTAGCTTCATTCCACATGATCATGTCGTTGTTAAAATATCCATGTACTGGAATGATCAGACAAGATGAAAAATGAGAAGACCCTTCTGCGTTTTCCTCTTCACTTTACCTGTTTGCTTTCTTTCTTCACGTCTGTTTCTCTTCTTGTGCACTGATCTGTTTAAACTGAACACCCAATCAGAGCAATTTCTCTCACTGACGAGCTCCGCTGCCGATTCAACATGCTGAATTGGCTGAAAAATCTCAGACACGGGCAGACTAGAATCTATGGTGCGGGATACACCGCAAAAACCAGGCAGATGAACGCTCACCGACGGCCCCAAACTGTCCGACAGCCGACGGTCAGCTTGGTGTGCCGGGGCCTTGTGACCCATCCGCCACCCCTGCCACCCATCAGTAGTAGACTTTCTCACTTGTTATACTTGTTATTATACCACATAACTCTCAATAACCTTATTTTTCCACTTAACTTCCATTAATAGTCGCTCGATATACCTGCTCTGAGCGTCGTTTTACCACTTTCTGCGGTACATCACATCACTGCACGCATATTTACAATATGTCAAAAACAAACATCATCCATAACAAAATATGCTTCCTTCTAAACATATGTGACGATGCAATTTAGTTGTATTTGTATTTGATAGCACATATATGGCATAAAGAAATATGCTATGAAGAAAACACAATCAATCCAAGTTGTTCAGAGCACAATGAAAATGTCTGGCCAGCATTAAAAAACAATGAATACTTCAACCATTTGACAATAATTTATGAACGTGAGCTAACATTTTCATTTTAATCTCAACATTCTGACTGAATGATCCTGATATTATTGGAGCTATTAGCTGTTGGTCCAGCATTAGCCTGTTATTAATTACTACTGTACTCACCAGTTTTTAGTATAACTTAGTTCTGTTGTTGTTTCTTTGTTTGCTTGTGTTTTGCAGCACGTTTCTTTATTTCTCTTTTCTCTCAAATTGATGAATGTGCTTCTTAATTAGCTTGAACTATCTGTTTGTTTTGGTTCTTTGGCTGCAGTTCCCTGAGCTCTTTCAGCCACCATAGACTTCAAATACACATCTTCTTGTATCTATACAATCTAAAGTAAAACTTTGCAAATCATTCAAATGGTCACACAAACAAATCTCTCATCTAACCCTTGGCAAGAAAGCGAATTTTCCCAAAATGTCAAACTATTCCTTTAAAGAGACATACTTAGAGTATATTCTGTGGGAACTCTCTAATCCTCTGAGAGATGAGACGGTTCAGTGTCAGTGAACGCTGCAGCTACCTTCATGTTCCATTAGGATTCTGAATTTCATCTTTATAATGTTTTATTAATTTTCTTGCTGTATGGGCTTTTTAGTGGGCGTATTTGATTTTCTGTTTTACTGCTGTTACATTGACGTCAACAGCCTGGTTTAATAAAGTGACTTGTGTCTGCACTGCTCACAGGGATGGCAGCATATTGGGTAATACAGTAGCTCCATCCATCATAGATTCATACATAATGCTACATTTGGTTGGGTTTGTTTTGACATAAGCAATTTATGAAGGTATGGTATATTTATTGTTACTACTTACATTCTTGTCCAGTATAGTTTTCTCTCTTATTTGGAGTTTAATGCTGTTTTTGTTTCTTTTAAGCTTTCAAGCTCAGTAATTATTCTGACCACGCATTACAGAGCTGAGAGAGTGTGTCTCCACTTTGCAGGGGTGACTATTCATTTCCGGTTTTACGCAGTGGACAGTCTCCAGTTCAGAAAAGTAAAGCCGATGCTGAAAATTGCATTCTTTCTAATATGAAGCAGGGGACGACTCCTCTGGGTGCAAAAAGAAGTCTGATTGTATAGAAGTCTATGAGAAAATGAGCCTACTTGTCACTTGATTTATTACCTCAGTAAACATTGTAAGTTTATTGTCTTAATTCCTACTTTCAAGTCTTCTTCAATACAGCATGATTCACTAAATTATGGTCCCATTTAGAGTCATACATACCATAAAGCAGGGTATGCTTTAGGGCGTGGCTTCTTTTTGATTGACAGGTCACGACCAGGGCGTTGTCCGGTCTGGGAAATGTCTGTTTTTTATTACAACTTTAACCCTTTCACAGTGTGTTTTCTGTTCATGAAAGTTAACTGTAACATGTTGGTCGCCTAAAAATGCTCCCTCTCATGTTACTTCTGGTTGCAAAAAGACAAGATGGCAAAGGCCAAAATGCTGTCAAGGCTTCAATATGCCAGTCCACAAACTAATGGGTGATGTCATGTGGCTATGCCCATTTCTTAATCACAGTCTGAGCTTTTTCTTCGTTTGCTGACACAGCCTGGCCGGCCACGCATGCTTTTAGTGCATGTTCATGCATTTGAGTGGCCCCACTGGCTAGCTCCCGGCCACCGCTCTGTACTGCTCATATACAGTTACAGCTGTCCCGACCGATAGCGTTGTCGCGGAAGCATAACTCCCACCCTCCTGTTCCCTTTCAGGTAAACTCAGTTATCTCACGACTTTTGCTGTAGTTTGCAGTATTAATGCTGAAAGCATTATTAGCTGCGAGCCATGTTGAGAGCCATTTAGAGGCAATAGAAATGTAGCACGCAATAATCAGTGCAGCTGTGCACATGGTAAGCATAACAGACTGTGTTTCATTCACATTTTTCAATGTAACTGTGACCTGCAGTGTCTTTTTAGGGTTTAAGTGTATTTTCTTCAGTTTTATGCAAATAACATCAGTGATTGTGTATCTGGTTCTGCTAAAGCACCGCTAAAGTGCAGGTGACCTGAACGTGTCCTCTGTAGACACTGACCGAGGACTGACGTCCTGCTGTCACTACACACAGTACAATTCCCTCCACTGTGTCAAAATCTTACATACAAACAGGTCAATACACGAGTACACAAGTCAATACAATGACTTTATAATTTAACTCTAACTGATATGCAAGACTAGATGTGGCATTTTGCAGAAATAATCTTAATTAAAAGCAGTTTTCTCTGTTGGCTAAAAGCTTTTTAACATAATGTTTAGTAGATAACAGCAGTGAGGCTTTGAACGTTTTACTTTTGCTTTTCTGAAGATGATGTTATTTCAGAGATTGTCATTTAGAGAAATCTTGCCTTTGCTAGTATCAAATCAATTTCATAATTATACCGCGCATCCTGGACTGGAAGGACAGATACAATTTACATAAATATCAGCCTTCAATGATTATGTTTATTTTTCGTGTCTGTTATTACCGTTTGTGTGTGAGAGAAGAAGAGAGGGATGAGGAGGCAGGCGGGACATTGTTTACATCTGCTCTGTGTAGTGTGTGTTTGTGCAGAGAAGTGTGTCGGCACAGGTGTATAAGTACGGCGTGTCTATACATACAGTTGCAATGACTCAGTGAATCCACATCCTCTCTCTTCCTTGGCTTCCAAAAAGTGTCTGGCGTCTCTCTCCTGGGGCTGGCTGGAGAACAGAGACGCTGTTTGATTGGAGAGAAAGTAGCTGCTGTAGTGTCATGGTGTGTTTCTGTACAACACTGTGCATGTTTAGCTGCTACTAAAGGCACCCTCCTGATGTACAGCAAGACGGTCATTTCCATTCGGCACATAGTGCAAATATTTGGGGAAAAGCAATTTCCCCCCACAGAAACATGTATTTCTTGCAGCTGCCACACTTGTTGTTTAGATAGCCTCTTTTCTTCCTCTTCACTTGTTCTCCTCGATGCATTTTTTTTCTCCCTGCCAAGTCCTGGAGATCAGAGCAGCCAAGGACAAATAAACATAGAGTTTGCTCAGTTTGCAAACTGTCCTTTAGGCAAGCTTTGTACAAGCTCCACCTTCTTGTGTCTTTAAAGGCATTTCCAACTCATGGAATGAAAAATGGGCATATAAAAAAGGAAAGTGTAAGTGACTTAATGACGGTGGTAGAAACAACTTTGACGCATTGTCTTATCAAAGCAAAACAGTCCTAAACGCATAAGCGTGCCTAAAAATACTAATTTTTCTGTCATTCATTTCAACAGACAGACTTTGTTTACTTGTCTTCAATTTCTAAAGCCACAACATGTATTTCTCTTTCTTGTGTTTACAGATGGTGGCATCAGATGGCGTCCAACAGAGTAGCCCCGTAACTGTCAACATCCTGGTCATTGATGCCAATGACAACACGCCCACATTTGCCGAAGTCTCCTACAGCGTTGAAGTCTTCACAGACATGCAACCAGGGGAGACGGTACTACAGGTAATCAATCCAACAATTGGTTCTCGTCGCCTTTTCTCCCTCTCTTTTGGTCCCTCGCTCCAGCACTCTGCTTTACGCCTCCATCTTCGTCCCCGCCGTGCAGATTATGTCACCCGCACACATAATTTATAACAGCCGCACCAATCCAATGCCTAGTTACAGTTCGTCTCATCTGCAGTCATGGCAGACAAGTCAGAGAAAAAGTTCCTCTCTGTCCTCAGTGCGCTGCACGCCTAGGAAACCTCAGAGCAGCTGATCTGCTGGGTAGAAGCTGCAGCTGCTCATAACTGAAGTATATTCATTGTGGTAGTTATCAATGATGACCAGTTATTAATCTTTCCCCTTGCATGAAAAAAATTTAAAAACAGGATTTTGTATGTTTTGATTAGGGATGGTAATTGAGAATTTTCTGTTTAACCAATAACCAACCCTAATTAACCGTTTATTAAGCGTTAACCAACAAGATAAGTGTGTTGCACGCAGCAGTGCAGCAGCTGCAGTGTATTCCCCCGTCCGGGAGAGTTACCGTAGAAGCCACGGTGCTGCGTGCATTGTCGAGGACACATGCAGCCACTTTCTCTGTGTCTGCCTGCCTTAACGCTACTCTGTCTGCCCGTTAGCGAGTGTCCAACAACTGTTTGGTTGGTGCTACGTTTGGATGTAGCGTTACTGGTGGCTTCTTGCTCGCCATTGTCACACGTCTGCAAACGTGGCGTAACTTTAGTGTCCAACAGGCCGTGTGTGTGGGGGGGGAGAGAGTGGGGGGGTGGGGGGGGGGGTGGCGGTGAGGAGCCCCCCCCCCCCCCCCCGCCCCCCCCTCTGTCTGTAACTCTGGCTCAGACTATCTTAAGGTGGGCTGTTAAGGTGAACCAGATTTTCTCTTTAAGCTACAAGCTGCTCTTCTGAGTTTTGCTAAGCTTTTTAATAATTTGTTATATTTCTTGAAACTGTTAAACGCTTAATTATTAACATCTCTAGTTTTGATGAATTGTAAGAATTGTGATGCTTGAGCTTCATGCAGGAAGCAATATACAAATTTCCCTCTTATTTGTGTTTGTATCCACAATTTGTTAGTAGGGCCAGTTGATTTCTGAGATTCACCAATACTTTCATTTTTATTTATCATTTTTTCTTAGATTTGCGAAAATTACAGGTGGTCGAGAGCAGTCTCATCCAGATAAGAAAAAAGAAAACATCTTGCTTTCACAGTCCACAAATTGCAAGGAATACAATTTTAAAATGATGTGACAATAATTATTAGATGTTTTAGAGTAATTGTGATTGGATTATTAAATGTGTGGGCTAAATAAATGTTATTGGTCCATTGATCCCAATTAAAGAATGGCCCACACTGAAAGATTTTTCTGATCTTAGCAGATGTTGTCAATGTCAGTGACCCCACACTTAATGACACATTATGTTAAACAGTTTTGTTCCTATAGAGTGGGGAAAGCAACGGTTTGGTCAAAACAGCACATCACATACTAACATATTCCATTCATGAACAACAAGAATCCCAGCTAAAAAAAAAAAAAAAAAAAGGAAATCTTGCACAATCAAATGTGACTTTAGTGTAACACAACAGGATAGGATATCCGATCATAAATATTGAACATGTTTAATGTTCAATCAGTGTGACGGGATTGGATTCTGAGTCCATCAGGGGATGTAAAATACACTTTAAACATACCTCACACCACAGGAATATCTGGAAAGATAATCCTCACAACCCTCAAAAAAACTGGGTTTTGCTGACGATTCTCAGGAGAGGGGAATCAGCCCCAAAGGCAACTTAATTCTCGTGGAATTGGTACCTTATCTTATCTTATCTTATCTTAGTTCTTCTCCTTACAGACTTTTTGCATCTCTCCAATTCTTGGGCATATGCCAGAGTACCTTCACATGGGAAAACACCTGCCATTGTATGGTGTTTTTCAGGGGTGTTATCCATGCTAATAATAAACAACCAGCCAATCAATCAGCCGCTTCCATATTACAATAAACTGGGATTCATCATTCAGCACGCCTTGGTAAGAGCAGATTTTTACGTTTGGTGCATCTGGAGTTGACTTCTCTTATTTATTCTCTTAACGTAAAGTAAAAGAGGAATTTAAGAGAAGGTTGCCGCATGAGGCCCATTGTTTATTTGATTTCATTAGAGCACCGACTTTAAAGGTCATGGTCTTTTCTGTTCATAGAGGCACCTATACACATAGTAAAACCAACTAAAGCTTCCATGCCCATGCACAGGACATGTATAAGGACATGTGGAGGCACATATATTTGCATGGACAGTAAATTAAAATGTAAATCCATAACCCCATTGTGCTGTGTCTATTAATGTGGGTAGTTCCATCATTTCATTGTCTTGTATTCGGTAGTCGGAGCATGTCCTTCAGTTGATCTGCCCTCTCAGCGCAGCCTCTCCAAAAAAATGTCAAACCCTTAAAAGGTCAAGTTTAATCAGTCTTAAAAATCTGCCGTTTCGCCCTCCCTGAAATGAGGCCAGGGGTCACAGAGTGTCTGGTACAAGCGCTTAACCGATTTTTATAAGCCGTTTATGAGAGCCGCAGGCCCCCTGGAGGACGCTGCTGCTTATTTGATACTACAGCTTTTACTCCAACATCAGGAGCATGAAAAGGGAAGTCCTTGCAGCTTGGATTAGAGTTTCAAGGCCTTAAAGATAAAAAAAAAAGCTAACTACACCATGAGGTCTCATAATTACAAACAGCAGGATTCCCTAAGTACAGTAATGAGCTTTTTGGAAATTATGGCTGCATAATTCATTTGATAACAGACTATGCAACACATACAGTATATTTATATTATGTTTTTTTCATCTTTCCACATCTTTGTAATTCATCTCATATAAAAGGGATTTATTCCATCCTATCTAAACTTAATTGATCATTTATGTTCCCAAACTGCAATCACTGGGAGTGAAGCCATTGCAGCCAGCGGAAAAAGTCAGTAGTGTGTCTACTTTGATCTAAATGCCAACCATTTGTTCCTATCTGTACAAACAAAGGTCATGTCTCTATTAGTTGATGATATAGCACCAAAATGGATTCTGCTGTGGGTTGGCAACTTGACTAAATGCAGTCACAAACCCCTGTTGAGAAGTATTTACTGCATGACTGGTTCAGTAAGCATGTTGCTAGCAGCTGTGCAGAACTGCCCCCGCAAAACTACAAAGTACAAATAGAAATATCAACATATTCTAATGTGCCTCTGTCTTTTTCTCTCCCTCTGTCCGCCCAGTTAACAGCAGCAGATGCTGATGAGGGACTGAACGGTCTGGTGACCTATGAGATACTGGCTGGTGCCCAGGGAGACTTCATCATTAGTAATCGCACTGGACGCATCACTGTGGCGCCAGGTGTCACTTTGACTGTGGGACGATCTTACGCACTCACTGTCAGGGCCTCTGACAATGCACCAGAAACCCAGAGAAGGTATTGTACTGCACAGTAGCTCCCTGTTGTCTGTGTTTCCAACCGGGGCTAAAAACCTACGAAGATTAGGCAAATTAGTCCGCTGACGTGAAAAAGCAACATGACATGAGACTTCTGGTAGTCACAGGAGTTAACACACTGTGCACACCCGCCTGTTTCATCTGAAAAAACACATAGGAAAAATATCAACCTTAGAAAATAAATAAACGTTAGCGTTCGTCTCAGTGTGACAATTATATATACTGCTACATATATTTACTGCTGCACGTTGGATGGAATGAATGAAATGCAGAGGAGGAAAATGAATGTCTGTCTCCACAGTAAATCATCTGTTAAGTGTTTGATGGTTGTTTATTTGTGCTTTAGAATGTAACCACCATGAAACAATGAGTCGGGAGGCCAACAGCAAAACCTAACTTTACTCACTGTTATCAGACAAAAGGAAATGCTCGCCCCTCATTCTAAAATGTAAAAGTACATCTTTGTTTATGAATGACGTGGTACACGAGTTGAAGCAGCGGCACTGATTTCCAATCAGCGACGGTCATCCCTGCAAACTCCACACCAAAAGTTACGGCACTTTCAGAAAGTACTGTTCCCCGTCTACAACCAGGGCCTTTTTGGGGGGTAAAAAGGCCCCATAACGTGTCCCTGTAACTTAATTTAGACCCTGGTCCCTGCAGTTTTGAGTTCCTCAAAAACTTCTTAGTTCTGGGGGAAAGTCTCTGAAATTGTGCAGTTTCATTTTTGTGCCTCCTCAGGGTTGCAGAGGAACTACCAGCATGTGTTGTTTTACAAGTCTTATTTACTTCAATATTTGTAATCATAATGTTTCATAAATTAGCTTCTGGATAACAGAAAGTTTTCTCTGGGCTGAATTTATGAAGAAATAACATTTCTGACAAGCTGTTGTTAGTCAAAAAACAGATGGTCTTGTTCCATCTAATACTGTAGAGACTCTGGTACGAGGTGTTTCATACATTGTTTCCCGCTTAGCTTGTGATTGAAAAGCAAAGATTTTTTTTTAAAGTATAATGTAGTTGGGGGTGGAATAAGTGGCCTCATTGATTTCACCAAGTAAAACAAAGACTGGCAAAGATGCATTGAAACTGCCCAGGATTAAAATAAGCTACAGCGGGCCACAGGTTGACGTAATGAAACAATGTACTACTACACACGACAGATCAGCTTCAGGTACATGTTTGTGTAGCAGTTCAACTAAAGATATCTCACAGTGAATGAATAAATAATCAATGCAGTCAGTTCCATTCTCATGTGTGCTGCTGTGATAACCGAGAACAAGCAGGCTGATTTTTAAGCAAGCAGATATTTCAGTCATGAACAAATCATGAAAAAAAGAAACATTCATGATACCATTGTGTCCCAGATAAAGATCCCACGTAAAGTAAATGGGACCAAAACCTGTTGAGTTTCTATTCTCTTTTCTGCAATCAAAATTATACACCGTGAGAACCTTTTTCACTATGCTGTGAGCAAGGTCCTTGCCAAGGTGCTGTCAGTGGGCTGATGTGTGCTTTTCTTTCAAACAGGAGCTCCATCACTACAGTGTACATTGAAGTTTTGCCTCCAAATAACCAGAGCCCCCCACGCTTCCCTCTCTTCACCTACAACCTTGAAGTCAGCGAGGCCATGAGGATAGGAGCTATTCTGCTCAATCTGCAGGTGAGTCACTAACCCACAAATCACACACAGACAAGGCAAATAGGAAAATGTGGAATAAGGAGGCACTCGGTGCGACGCTACAAAGTGTAGCCTTCAACTTTAATGGCACTATGTGATCTTCAAGAGACCTGCATTTCTTTTCCTTCCCCCAGGCCACAGACAGAGAAAACGACCCGATCACGTACCGTATTGTGAGTGGGGATTCCCTGAAGGTCTTCAACCTCTCTGAGACGTAAGTCCAAATATACATCCATTTATTAGACGGCCCCATTATTTCCTTACATTACATAAGGCTTACATTTACAGAGCGATGGTTGTGTGTATATACTACGTATGGATGGATGGCAAGTAAATTGCTCATCGACAGAATTTTTTTATAAGTTCCTTTGGTAACATAATTTTAAGCTGCATATCTGTCTGGTGTCTGCGTGGGTTTCCTCCATGGTCTCTGGTCAAAGTTCAACAGCATGCAGGTTACTGTAGGCGAACTGGAGACTGGAAGTAGTTTGTTGTTGTGAATGTGTTTCTGTATACTATATGATGTACGCCACCTCTCTCCAAATCCATGTTGAATAGGATAGTTATATGGAAAATAAATGGATGGTAACAAGCCCCTGGCAAACTAAAACAATTTTAAATTATTATTATTTTATAGTTCTGAAGCACTCTTCAAACTCTGACATCAGTTTGAAAGTTTTTTGATTTTTTTTTTAAGCAACAAGAAAAAGCTGTCGTGTACAGTGGCTTGTTTATCAGTGGCTGGCTTTTGTGTTTCATGTTGTTCTGTCAAGTGAAAAGGCTGGACGAACAGTAGGCACAGTGTTCTTTCGTTCACTGTGACGGCCGTGGAGGAGGCCCTTCAAACGAACTAGGTCGGGTCTGACTCTCATCATTAGATTCCCTCTGGTGATACAGACTGCCAGAGCGAGTGATGGTGGTGGGGAAGACGGAATGAGAGGAGAAGGGATTGTGATGGTAGGGGCTAGATGCTGACATGCCTATTATTGGTTTTAGCTGATGTATTAGCCAATATATGACTTTGTTTTATGAATCCTGGCACTGGCTGCTGGCACTATGAAGAATCCCAAAGAACCAAGTTGAAAAGAAAATCACAAATTTCCCTCGAGGGGATTTACAATCTGTATCACTTAAACAGAAGAAAACAGTTGAATGTGAGGACTGATTTGATGTGTGACTGGTATGCTGCTGCTAAAATGTCCTGTCTGACTTGTTATTTTTATTTATTCATTTATTTGACATGGACAAAACATGAAGGCATTGTTACTAGGGCTGTCAGTTTAACGCGTTAATTAGATTAATTAATTACGCTGCAAATTAACGCGCTATAAAAATTACGCAATTAATCATGAGTGGCAAGTCAATGCGCAAGCATTTTAAATTTGGCCCATTGAGTGACCTGTAGGCTGCAGTGGCATCACTTCGTACCTCCGCCACTAGTCAAAATCAGGGTGACTGACAACAGAGATGGACGCGACACAGGAGAGCGAGGCAAGCCCACTCGGACCTTTCACTCGGACTCGGACTCGGACAAGGAGGAGCAGGGGCCTCTAGCCCGCTACAAAGCTGAGCCGTGCATTGGAATGCATGAGTGTCCACTGGAGTGGTGGCAGCTCACGCAGGAGCTGCTGAACAGCTGTCCTCTCCTCCTACCTGGCTACCGCTGCCACGTCTGGGCCATGTGAGAGACTCTTTTCACTGCAGGTAACATCATTGAAAAGAAGAGGGCAGCCTCACACTCAGACAATGTAAACAAGCTTGTTTGTCTGAGCAACTGGCTCAAGGACACATAGAGCTGTCTGTTGTCAGTTCCTGTAACGTTAGCTGACCCTTTTTGCCTTATTTAGAGGCATGTTATACTATTCATTTTGAATTGCTGTATTAAGTCAGCTTTAGTATTCATTTTGATTGAGAGTCTGCTTATGTGCCTATTTGAGACTCAGCCTTATTTTATTTCTGAATTTTATTTATTTTATTTAACTGTATTTGTATTGCATTTTTGAGAAATGCACCTGGCCTAATTGGTTTGCTGATGTGATTGACCTTTTTTCTTTTGAATTTCATTGATAAAGCACACTTAACCAATAAAAATGTGGATTTCAAATCTTCTCTTCTTGGTGTATTCTATTGATTAGTCATGCACTACAATTTTGTAATGTCCTAGAATTCAAATTCTTTATTTGGGGGCCTTTAGCAGGTATGAGATTAAAATGCGATTAATTAGATTAATTAATTACAAATCCTGTAATTAATTAGATTAATTTTCTTAATCGCCTGACAGCACTAATTGTTACATTTAATTAAAGTGCAACCGCTGCAATGGATAAAGGACTTCTATCCGTAGCTAATTTTCAGACCTTGTCCCTGGTTAGAAAAAAATATAAATATACTGTATAATATAACATCATACATAAAATCACATAATACAGCATTGTACATTGCAATCAATTTACATATGTATGTTCGCAATCAAAAACCAGTGATCACAGGTTTGGTTTAGTTTCAGCCATTGTTTCACCTTTTCTTTTTTTGTATATTTATTTCCACTGGTAGAAGCCTATTCCTTTTACAGAAAAGATGACTGACCGAACGCTGTTTTGCGCTGTTTCACTCTGCATTTACCATTTGTTGATCTCCTGGTGGCTATGCTATTGGTATGTAGTTTTGTGACATATGAACAAAGTACAGCTGGTTGCATGATTGTTCACACATTTAAAAAACCCTTTTGACCAAAGACAACTTGATCAGACTATCAAAACAGAGCAGCTTATTCTTTTTCATATTTATAAAGTGGTGCCATTTCATTTGTTTTTGATCCATTATTTTCAGTGCTTGTTTATATGGCGACATGTGAAAATATATGGCATAAATGAACAGTTGAGGTACATTAAAGGGTATGTATTGTCAAAACCTTTACTGCTTGTGTAAATAGCAATTTTGAGTTGTGAATCCAACATGATATCTAGAAAATTAAAATCACTGACTTCCTCTTGATCAGTTTTGATTGTAAGCTTATCTTGTGCTCTCCTTGTAATGGAGAAACACATTGACAGTTGTCTTAAGATCCAAGGTTAAATGGTTATTTGTGAGCCATTGTGATACACGCTCCATTTCATTAGTTAATGTCTCTGCTGCTACATAAGGGTAAATGATTGTGTCATCAGCGTACAGTTTACATCCAGCTGTTTTGCAGCAAGCTGGCAAGTCATTTATAGATAAGTTGAAAAGCAGGGGGCCCAAGATTTATCCTTGTGGAATACCCATTCTGGATTGTTGAGGGTTTTAATATTTGTCATTAACTTTAATACGTTGCTCTCTACTTTTGAGATCTGATGCAAACCAGCTAGTTGGTTGCTCTGAAAAATTAAGGGAACTAAATTTGTTTAGTGTTGTTGTGGTTCACAGTATCAAAGGCCTTTATAAGGTCTAAAAACACCACTCCCACCACATTACTCACTTGTCTAGAGAGCTCTTGATGTTTTCAGTGAGGTAACAATTGGCCTTTTCTGTTGCCTTGCCTTGCTTAAAACCAAATTGCTTAGGATAAATGAGTTTGTTGCTTTCGAGGTGGTCAGCTCGTTGTTCTGTAATGACATTTTCCAGGACCTTTGAGAAAGTAGGTAGAATACGGTTGGGTCTATAATTGCCGCAGTTTGCAGCTTTAAAAATTGATGATGCTGTTTTTCAGTTTTGTGGGTATTTCTGATGGATGGGGTTTACCAGATGTGTTATAGGTTTAATCAAGGTGGATTCATGTGTTTTGATTAGTGCAGTATCCAACCTAAATAGATCCTTTGCCTTTGGATTATTTCATTTATCGATGCTTTTACCCACTTTCTCTAGGTCAACCTCTCTGACATTGAAAGATTCTGATGACTCTCCCATAATAACCTGTGACAATTTACTGGCTTTAAATTTTTAGCTAGCTCCTTTGCGTGAAGTATTTAAGTAAGTTTGAGTGAAGTATTTCATAAACTCATTTGCTATTTCTGTACTGTCAGAGCTAATTGCTCCATTTACTTCCAGCTCTGATAGTGATTTTTGTTGCCTGGGCTTAATTTTAGTTAGACTGTTTAGGGTTTTCCAGAGACGTACGGAAGGATATGTTTTTTTTTTTTGCGTTACACAGTTCTCTTACTACCATATTTCTCAAACTCTTGATGATAAGACGATCTGTATTAATTTCATCTGTGCTCAGTGACTTTTTCAGTGCAGTATCTCCTTTTTTCATTAGCGGACAGATATTATTAAACCAGGCTAAGGAGACTCTTCTTCGTTTGCAGTTAAAAAGTTGTTTGTATTTATCAATCAGTTCTGTGAAAGTTTTGTCATGGTATTGCTTGTTTCAGTGATTCTTGTGGGACCCTTAACCATCTGTTGAAAATTATGTTTTGATCAAATAATTTTCAACTCAAATCTGCAACTTATCTAACCAGTTTATAATAAAATCTCCAAAAAATGGAGATTTAAGCAATTCATCTAAATCATTATAAAATGAGATGTCATGTGATGATGGATTATACAGGATTACAAAATTAAAATTCATCTTGAGGGACAATAATACATTTAAAGCTACCCAGTCTAAAGATGTGCCCAGTTTGGTTTTGTTATATTTAAAAGTTTCTCTGATCTAGAACAATACGCCTCCTCCCTTGCCAAATGATCTATCCTTTCTGTAGCAAACATAGCCGGGAACATCAGTCATGCTGGTTGCGGTATTACAGTTAAGCCAGGTTTCAGTCAGAGCAAGGAAGTCCAGATTAGGATCCACTAGATGTTGATTTTGATCTCCTTTTGATATTATACTCAAGTGTAATGTGTTGAATGCTCAAGTGCCCACCCAGGATCCTTTTAGGTTTAGAGTCCCATATCACCTTTGTGATATATAGTCTGAAAAAAATCCAAATTCATGTTGTTTACGTGTCGATCGGGTGCTTTTTTTCACTGTGTGGTTTAAGCGTCCCAATAGCTGTGCACATCATGTGCGCTGGTGGTGGTTGTCTCTGAGAGTGTAGTAGCCCAGAGTGTGGTTGTTAAGATTCACCAGTTCGTGACTCTCTAGGTGGAAAACCGAGCTGACAGGTGGACCGTTGTCTCCTCGGCCAATCCCAGCATGAGACACGTCAAACGCAAGCAACTCATATAGCCCCATCATCGAGCCCGCCTCATTGCACCTTGAGGTACTGTCCAAGAGGCACCAGTAAAAGCCAACTGCAAGCAGCAATAAGCAAATATTTCCGTCATGTATGTACTTATTGTCTGTATTACCTCTATGTATTAGATGTGTCCTTGTTCTGGGTGTTTAAGAGCATTGGCTAAAGCAGCAAATAATAACAGGGAGAAAGCAGGATAAAAGGATATTAGTGGAGCCTAACAAACCACCCATACTCTCTCCCGCCATCTTCCCTGTCAGCTGTCATCTTGCCTATCAGTTGTCAACTTCCAAAAAACATATTAGTCAGTCACATTAAAACCTTTCAGCTTCCCCAGGAGAAATGTGGTGTTGTTGGGCCTTTAACCCTGTCTGCATGTTGTGTGAAGGACAGGTGGTGGTGGATCTCAGTGCCCAGGTACTGAGAGATGTCAACCTGCTCCACTACCTGCCCGTCCAGCCTCAGTGGTCCAGAGAGAGGGTGTGAGGTGTATGATAATATATGGAGCTAATATGCATCAATCTCTTTTTTTAATGTGTTGATTAACTATTTAGTTCACTACATACATACATGTGTCTTTGATCAGAGGGCTGTTGTTGTGTGATTGGTTTTGATTTGCAAGACACCAACATATTTCTCAGTGGTACGACAAGGTGAACAGCATAACTTTCTCTCACATGTCATCTGAATAGCAGCATTGTGCAGGTTCACACTTCACAAGAGTTTCAAAGTCCAGTTCACACAGATTACAATGATAGTTCACGTTTATAGTTCAAAAAAGTTCACAGTCCTAAAAAATCAGCTAGTTTAATTAGTCTTTTGGACTTATTTTTAGCATCTGCCCCCCCCCCCCATCAGACTTCATACCACACACCATACAAGACTTTTGAACTCTTGAGCTCCTGAGCTCATCAGGCATCTGTGGCTCAGAGGTAGAGTGGTTCAGTCCTCTAGTCCACATGTGTCCGTAAGCAAGGTACTTAACCCCAAATTGCTCCCAATGCTGTGCCATCGGTGTGTGAATGAGTATTTCGATTAGGTCCTGTTGAGCAGGGTGGCTCCTTGCATGGCGGCCTCTGCCATCAGTGTATGATGTGAAGGGTATTATCTGTGAAGAGAACGAGGCGCCAGTGGTGGACCTGCCAGTTCTGGTGTTCTCTGGCGAATGCTAGTCAAGTTGCACGGTGCTGGGCTGTGAGCACAAGTCCCACTAGAGGACGTCGGGCCCTCATGCCACCCTCATGGAGTCCGTTACTGACAGTTAGGTCAGAAACATGAACACCAGTAGCCTGCTGGAGATCATTTTTTAGGGTTCTAGCAGTGCACCTCCTGTTCCTCCTTGCACAAAGGAGCAGATACCGCTCCTGCTGCTGGGTTAATGCCCTTCTATGGCCCTGTCCAGCCCTCCTTGTGTAACGACCGGCCTCCTCCATGCTCTTGAGACTGTGCTGGAAGACAGCAAAGCTTTTTGCGACCGCACGTATGGACGTTCGATCCTGGAGGAGCTGGACTACCTGTGGAACCTGACTGGGCGACAGGTACCACCTCATGCTACAAGTAGCAACAAGGATACTGGCAGAACACAAAACTAGAGAAGAATCAGTCAGGAAGGATCAGGAGAGAGCAACTGTCTATGGCCACCACATGTAAAACCAGTCCCTTTTTGGGGGTTGGCTTGCTGTTGCCTCTCCATTGCACCTTTTGTTACTTTCATTTGCACCAAAGCAGGTGAAAGTGATTCACAATCACTTGTTCTTCCTAAATGGACAGATTGATATCCCTGAAGTTAAATGACTTGGTCATACACTAATGATTAAGTGTTCCCTTAATATCTTTGAGCGGTATATTTAAGAAGCGTTGTTGCTGATGTCTCTCTCTGCTTTTTTGACAGCACTGCTATGCCAGCCACACAGTGTGTGAGCGTCGTCCCGAGAATTAATGAGGCTCACATTCACACTCATTAGTTGCAAACGGATACATTCTGTTCACCAAAAACATGTGCACGTTCAATGAATGCACTCTTTTAACACATCCATGCACAACACTGCTGAATAGCATTAACGTGTACTGTATGTAAGCTGAAAGAAAAGAATAAGACGTGAATTTTTGCCAAGCTGGGTCGATTAGGTCAGAGCTACCAGAAGCCGGTAGGCAGAGCTGAACTCAGCGAAGCTCTGTGGAAATAATCACACAAGATCAAACTTCATTTGATAGCTGCTTCTATTTAGGTCTTCTTTCCTCTTTCTCTCCAGCTCAGTACCCTTCTCAGCCTTTCTGCTGTCTGAGAGAAGACGGAGCATAAAACACCAAATATTTCTGGAGAGGAAATGGACCCCAAAAATCTTACCCTACCTCTCATAATCAACATCAGCATTTGAAAAATCCACCTCAGCCGCTTGTCGGGAGCAAGAAAAAGGCATCAATTATTAAAGCGGTCAGTGCTTTTTACCCTGAATTAAGCAAGCAAATACGGAGGGAAGCGACGTGGGGAGACTGAAAATGTAGGACCCTGCCAGACACGTTTCTCACTAATTGATTAAAGCCTCTTTTGTCGGCATCCTCAGTCTCCCAGCTATGCAAGGACAATCTGTGTTGCAGCAGTGCATCCCCACCTTTTGTTGACTCTAAATCTGATCCAGTGTTAAAAGTGTTTGTTTTATGGAGGGATGTTGACTTTATGGTGTCACAATGGTAACGGTGAGCAGACACAGTGACACAAATAATGGGACTGTGATTGTTGTCATTGTAATCTCTTAAACCAGGCATGACAGAAATCTTGTTGAAATAGATACACCTCCTGAAGTACATTCTCCGTATGGCAGAAATATTACAATCCCTTCACAAGCTCTCAGCAACCCAGCAATATAATAACTTCAAGCGGGTGCTGATTTAGCACATGATGAATAAAAGAATGATTAGCTGGTCCTCTTGATGAGTGTGCAGTATACAGAGCCCTATACGTCACACTCTCATTTTTCAACCCTTCAGAACTCCAATATGAATCAGTGAAGAGATTTTCGCATTGCTGCATGTTGGGATTCAAGCGACATATGGGGCCAGCTCAATCCAGCTATTATGAATAATGAGCTCTCAAGTCTATAACTTCTTATAAATGGGGCAGGTTCTCTCGAGGGAAGAAGGGGGAATGCTTCAGATTCAAGCGCCATTATGGTGGTGGGCAGGGCGCACCCTTGAGTCAGTGGCTCAGAGTCTGTCAGCCACCAGGCGCTATACAGAGAGCATTCAGAGCATTCACAGGTTGCACATCGTAAACAAGTATTTCAAATTAAGACCCAGGTCTGTCAAGGACTGATGAACACTCAAGATGAGTCACATATTCTGTACATAGCAGTAGATCCATGAAATATTCAAGTCCTGGAAAAATTCCTCCTGATGACCCACTAAATATACTGTACCTGTCAGCTGGACCAATATATTAGCAGGTTGTAGCTTTTCGCAGATACATGTCAGCTAAGTCTGAAATATTATAGAAATGCCAAAGATGTTTGAAGTAATTTAGAAACACTGTTGGTTCAGTTTTATAGGTCACCAGGGATAATTTTAATTGAATTGTTAATTTCAACAATAAAATGTCCAACTCAATGCATAATGTTTCATCAGAATTCTTAATAATACCAATTTAAGGATCGTTTTGAAAATTAATAGTAACCTATACTGTATATCACTCTCAAATACAGATATGTAAACTCTCAAATATCAATATTGGATCAGCCTCAATACAATTTGAACTTTAGTTATCCAGTTTTTAATCCTATATGAAGTTTAAAGGTGCTCTATATGATATCCAGAACATTAATATAGCAGCTATTTGCTATGTAAATATATAGAGTAGTAATGTCTACCTGAGCAGAGATTGAAGTCTCTCACCCTCAGTGTGTCTTGTAATCAGAGCTTCTTTGTGCTTTGTTGACTTAGCCGGGCCGGCCGCATGTGCTTTTAGTCCATGTTCGTGCATGTGAGCGTGCCCCATTTGCTAGCTTACGGCTGCTGCTCTGCACTGCTCTTATAGGGTGGTCACAGCTGATAGCACCTTCCCGACCACTGGCGTGGAAGCATACCACCCACCCTCCGTTAGCTCTGTCAGTACTGTTTCCATTGTTTCCAGTGTTAGTGCTATTAGTACTGTTTGCTGCCAGCTGCCCGCTTAGCCGTTGCAACCGTTCACCATCAGGAGAGTTACTGTAGCAGCCATGGTGCTGAGTGTAGTGTCGCAGCCATGCTGCCATTTTCCCAGTAAAAGTCGCCACTGCACATTTAGTTTAGTTTAGCATGCTGTCAGCCATGTGTCTGCCCGGCGTAACAACAGTCTGTCTTAACTTTAGCAATTGTCTGACCAATAAAGTGTGTCTTTGTGCTAGCAGCTGGCGTTTTGTGCCCGCTGTAGTGTAACTTCAGCGAGTTTCCAACAGACCATGTGTGCATGTGGCGGTGATGAGTGTGGGTTTGTTGGTTGTGTTATAGCTGTAGGTGTAGCAGATAGTGTGTGGACAGTTGATTTGTCTGTGAATAAATGCTATGAGGCTAAAAGCTACAACTCCTCAACTTTATGTCCTGAGTCAACTTCCTGTATCTGTGACGGCTCTCATATTTCTTTTAACCGTTTAACGGACAGCGTTAATCGGTTAAAATGCTTAATGTCGGTTATAAACGGTTTATTATTAACATCCCTGAAATAAATAAACACATCTAAGAGATGTGTATTAAGATTATTTGTTTATGTCCTGTCCTGTGTTTATGTTTAACAAATTACTATTGGCAGATATATCATTTTTTTTAACACAACTTTAGTATCGTCCTCAAAAATCCAGTATCAGTCAGTGTTGTTCTTTTTTGTTGATGACAGCATCCCCATTTGAAGCCAAGCTTTTTTTTGTAGTATATCAAAGTCACAGAAATCCAACCCAGAGGCCTCGCCAACTTTGATACATGAGCTTTTTTCAGTGCCAGTGCAAGTATCCAGTTGGCAGCCGATTGTCTTGCTTCACAGTGAAATTGAAACTGAAATTAAAAAAAGAGTTCATAAGAAGGTACACTTCTGAACAAAACACTACAGAGTCAGTTCTAATTAAATTGACTCAACACAAGTAGTTTAAATGAAATAATTCCTCCCGGCTCTGTTTTTCCAGCCCATGACGAGAGACTTTGGCCAATCATAGGTCATTTCATAGAGAGAGCATTCCTATTACTGCTGCTGGCTTAACTATTGGCAGCATTTTCACTACCATACTATGGTAGCTTGCTAGAGCCTTGAGTCACAGTTTGGCATCTCAAAGGGCTTTACTGGTCCACAAGTTTGCAAAGAAAACAGGAAAATTCTCATAGAGTTGCTGTAATATAACTATCTAATAACTAATAAATAGCTATCTCTAACTAATATCTGGATCACAGTGGTTATCATTTCTGATATTTGACTAGTACTCCTACAGGTTACTGTATGAAGCACATGCCCCCACTCGTCTGGTGGGAGGGGCTTAGGACAGCGTGGGGAGAGAGGAGACCTGCAGGATGAGGGCTGGATTTCCAAATTCTGGCTTTTTTTTTTTTTTTTTTTTTTTTTTCCTAAACCTGCCTACCCTGGGGTACCACCTGAATTACAATATGCTGAAAGGTTATCATGGATGTTTTTTTTTTTTTTCTCAACAATGCCAAAAACACATTGCTTCTCCCAGCTTTAAGTAGGGCTGTATGTTGGCAAGAACCTGGCGATATGATTACAGTACATATCATGATACAGGGGTTACGAGTCAATGTATTGTGATATATTGTGATACTGTAAGCAAGGAGATGTGTTGTGATATTTCAAATCTAATTTTAGGAAAACTGTCATAGTGAAGAGCACACTACCATGTGTATATAAAATCTGTAAAGAAGCTAACATTTTTAAGCAAACACAACAGTGAGATCTGCATTTGCATTTATCACAGTAACAGTAGTGTCATAGCACTATGAGAGCAAACATACCCGAGAGGGCGAATCTCTTTGCAATCAGAATAAAGTATTGAGTGAGTTAATCTTTGCATGTGAACTATTAATCAAATATCAATATAGTTTTTTGAGAATCGATACTGTTTCTCATCACATAATATCACAGTATCTATCTATCCATCTCAACTGCTTATCCCATTAGGGGTCGTGGGGATTTGGGCCGATAAAGAAGTGAAGGCGGCCACACCTTGGACAGGTCGCCAGTCCATCACAGGGTACAGAGACAGACAGCATAGAGACAGACAACCATTCACGCTCACATTCATACCTATGGGCAATTTAGTGTCAGTTTACCTGCATGTCTTTGGACTGTGGAAGGAAGCTGGAGCACCCAGAGAAAACCCACGGAGGTCATGCAAACTCCACACAGAAGAGCCCCAAGCCGGATTCAAACCTGCGAGGTGACAGCAGCTAACCATACCATGTATGTAAGTTGTCTGATGTAAAATGTTCCCGGCACTATCATCCTGTACATCAAGTCCAATTTACCATTTGGAGACACAATCTGAGCAGTTTGACAGACTAAACTTAGTGTGACTCGGTTGGATAGCCTCTAACCTGCACCACTGCCGCTCTGGACGATGCTGTTAACAGCACCCTATCAGACTGACAACATCTTTTCATTTGTGGTGATTGGGGAGAAGAGGCAGGGCGCTATCACATATGAGCAATGAACCTCTCAGACCCAGCCGCTCAAGTGTAGTTCAGCGCCCCAACTGTAGTAAGAAACAAACTCCCCAGACTGGCTAAGTGACATTAATCATTCTAATCTTTATCATCAGCAACATCAAGATCATCATCATTATTGCTGTAATTATAACAATTATCACTGGTACATCTTCATTATCATATTCACATCAACGCTTCCTGTACCTGTAGCTTCACTGAGCAGAGTGGCCTATTTTCTACCATTGTGCTTCTGTATAAATAAACATGAGCACAGCGGCCGGTGAAGGATGGTGTGCTGCATTTTTATGGTGTTTTTAGAAAGCTGTGTTTGTCCTCTTGAACCAGTGATCATCAGACGGATTGGATTTAAAGCAATGTGTTCACCATAACTTGGGTTTAGTGCTTTGAAAAGTAGACGATGTTAATCGAGGTTTCTGTAATTTGCCTGTCAGATGTTTAAGATGGGGCTCTATAGTTTGACACTCACGAGCCGGAGAGGCAGGAAAGAAGCAGCAGTCAGGTTCTGCTTGGACCGTTTGGCCAAAGGAGCTTTAAATTAGAAATGTGAAGGAGCAAGGGGACAGCAGGGAATTGCAGCGGCCATTAATCTGGCAGCACGTTTAGATGCATTCGTCTTTCCTTCCGTTTGCAGTTCTGGCACAGCCTCTCCAGAGTGTGGTCGTGAAATTGTTTTGTGCATGCTGCCTGTGTGTTTGTGTGCACTTGAGCTCACGTGCCTCATGTGCCTGTGTGTGCAAAAGAAGATAATTCAGGAATCTGCTTGGGAATGCATCCACACTTTGTGTTTGCCATATCAGAGCACAAAATTATACCTTGTGAACGAGCGGGAAGGCCACTGTGTCTGCTGCAGTCATTGAAAAGGAAGTATGAATCTTTCTGTCTGTAGTGCCTGTGCTTTGGGAGCAAGAGAAAGGCTTCAGAGAGGGAAAGACAAAGTGGGAGCATTTAAAAGCCCGCCTGCTTTAAGCTAAAACTCATCCTCCTTTATCAGCAACCGTGTTTTATAAATCTGTCTAATCTGGAAGTAAATAAACTCTGAAGTGCAGCTCTCTCCATCACTCTCTGTTGCATGAGCGATAAAGTATTCAAAAGTAGTGCAAATATTTTGATGTGAATACTCGTGCTGTCAAAGTTAATGCAATGATAACATGTTAACACATTAACCAAACTTGCAATTTCTAAGGTTCTAGTGGGCTAAATCTTAAGGAATCCATTGGTAGAAACCATGTCATACTAGCTCGTAGAAGGCTAAATAACATTCTGTTGACCTCTGACCTCAAGATATGTGAATGAAAATGGGTGGGTATGGGTACCCACCAGTCTCCTCTTCACAGACACGCCCACCTGATATTTTGAGCATATTTTTTATGCTGTGAGAGTTTCTGGGCAATATTTGTCATTGTTCTGTGTTGTTAAGAGTATTAAATAATTGACAAATCTTCCTTTAAGGTATATTTTGAACAGATAAAAAAATGTGTGATTAATTTGTGAATAATTGCAATTAACTATGGACAATCATGCAAATAATCGCAACTGAATATTGTAATCAGTTGACAGCCCTCATGAATACTCTTTTCATATGATACAAACAAGAAATGCAAGAACGGGAATAAACCCTGATGTTGTGTCGCTGTTTTTGAGATTGTTGTATTAATGTCTCAAGTTGTGATTGTGTAATAGTAATACAAGTGTCTTCTCTGACCCTTTTCTACAGGATTGGTCTTCTGCTGCTGGGTGAGCCTCTGGACAGAGAGACCACAGATCAGTACCATCTGATTGTCACAGCCTCCGACGGCAACCCTGGAGGGGTGAGGCACAACCCTCTTTACTAAACTATTGGCCTGATTCCTCGGGGTCTGTGATCCTCAGACATTTTGAACCCCTTCAGCTAAAATAAGATCTTCTCCTACAGGCTTATTAGCTCAGAAATTTGGCTTGCTGAACCAATGTGCTTCATTAGCCTGGAAAATCTAACAGTGCGTTTGAACTCAGACTTTAAAGCTGCAGTTGGGAACTTTGAGCAAAGATGATGAAAAGTTATTTTTTATAAAACTGTCATTATAACTTGACAGTAGTGCATCAGACAGATAATCTATGAAAAAAAAATTATGTTCCTCTTTCTTGAGCTCCTAATGGCATTTGCGAGATACCACCTCGTTTGAACTGCTCGTGAAACTTGCAAACACTGATCAAACTGTCCAACTAGTCAGCGCTGATCAAATATGAATTGATATTCTGTTACTGTAATGCCTATTTCACATCTCAAATGCTTTCAGAAACATATGTAAGTGTTTGCAGATGGATGGATGGATGGTAGTGTACTGATTAGCTGTAAAACCAAGCACCACCCACTGGCTGGAGCAAACTGTCTCATTTTAGAGCTAAACAATTTGATCAGTGTTGCCTAGTTTGACAGTTTGATTGGAGTTCACAAGCGTTGTGAGCAGTGAATCGGCCCGTTCCAGGGTTGTACCTGTGCAGGATCGATCACCAACGATCGCTGCACAATTGACGCGGTTTAGATTTGTTTTTTCGAGTAGCTCTGACGTCATGCACGTGTGGGCGATGACACCAAATGCAGCTTTAATACCCGGTGATTTTGTCACATATTCATAAAATTTGTGGTAGCACGAGGAGTCTCAAGCAACACTTCTTTCTGCCAAACCAATGCGACAGTAATAAGGGATACCTGCTCAGTTAAGTTCAGTTAATTTCCCTTTTTTCAAATTTTCAGATTCTCACTCACCAAGTTGTCAGCTTTGAAAACACAAAGCATAAGTACTACTAAGTATTTTATACATCAAGGTTTGAAAGTTTTCCTGTTAAAACTTTACATCTGACAGAAGTATATTTTGTTGTTGTGTATGTTACCTGCAGGTAGTTTGAGCTATCACAGCAGCTTTTCTCCACAGATATTGAACGGATACAGATTGTGTTGAATGACCAAAGGATCTTAACTTGCTTTAACATGAAATAACAATCCTTTAGGCAAAGTGGGTGGGCAGTGTTCACCGAAGTGGTTCAACAATAAGAGCAAGAGCAAGTTCAGTGGATAGATATAGCTGCAACTGCAACTAAAACTGGAGAGAGGAACTAGTATTGTATCTTGATATTGCACACAATGGTTATCAGTCATGCAAAGCTAGGGTTGGGAGAGCTTCTCCATAGTTAGGCCATCCCATCATCACTCTATGAATTATGAAAATGATTTCATTTTTCTTGTTTCAATACATTTTGATTTTTTACCATTGCTGACGTGAAGCTATAGCAGGGCAAATTACATTTAATATTAATTTAATAGCCTACTACTACTATGCTACCACTAATAATAATTTAATACATTTAGGTTATGGGTTAAAGAGCTAAATATTGTCTTAACTTTGGCAAAGGTATTGGCTATTGGTGATCGTTCTGGCTATTGGTGATCATTCTGCCCATTGTCGAGCCCCGAGATCGTTGTCTATTGGCACAACTCTATGCAAAGCTAATTCTTAAAGGAGTACGTACAGTTACTTGATTTTGCACTTCCATAAAATTTGGTGACTCATTGAAAAAAAAAATGAACAGTTATACTCAAAACAGTGATATCCAGACTTTTAGTTGATTGATTAACATTGATTAAGCTCCAAAAACACTGGATTCTACATTTCCCATGTGATAACATCACTGACATTAGCAGAGTTATTTTCTCAGACTTGAGAAACCTCTTTCAGAGCTACAGAGGAGATTATATAATATATACAGTTTTTCATCTGAGGAGAACCATAACTACTAACTGATCATTAATTGTAAAATTGGTGGCGTGCCCCTTTAAGGGCTGTACACATGCCACATTTACAAACTCGTGGAAAATGCATCGCATTTCAACCTTTTATCCATTGTGCGCTCCCGTCGCTCCTGCCATTACTAAGCAACCAAAACCTGCATGCTGCGATGACGATAAGGAAGTCTTACTAAACAAAGCAAAGTCAAAACAAAGATAAATGGACTTCCAGCATTGTAAATCACTCCCAGTAACTTTACTGCTTGATTTGTCTGTCAGTTTGGCTCACCTTTCAACTGGATGTTGTGATTTCCTCGGATGGAAAGCAAGTAAAATAGTCCATGGGACAGATCACAAAGCTCTGGGTAGTCCTGCACTAAACTGATTCACTTCTCCATATATTTACTCTGAACTGATATTTACGGAAGAAAGAAAACATATCTGGCAGCTATCGGCCTTCCAAAAGTTGAACTGAGAAGTTAATCTTGGGGCGCAACTCTTGTGCCATGAAAAATAGGCGCTCGGGAACAATTGCTCATCACAGCGGCGTTGCTCCAACATTTGACCGCGCCTGCCATGAGTCTACATTGACAACAATGAATTACATGCAATTGTACGTCCCCTTAAAAAACTGCTGGTCATACAGTGTCATTACGAGTAGTTGTGACTTTTACATTCCCAGAGCTGTCTCTGTAACTTAGCCCGGAGAAACAGCAGATGCTATAAAATGAAAGTGAATGCAATGCTAGCTGCTCCGTCTCCCACCGAGAACAGATTATCATATAAACCGTCTTAATTTAATTAGACTTCACCTCAGTTGGCTCAGTTTTCACAGCTGTCTCTCTTCCAAGCAGAGTTGAAATGTGGCTTCCTTTTTAAGTTGCCGTGTGTGAGAGGTAATGAACATTAGCTGATGAGCTGTCACCGGAGTGATGTTGATTGCCCCCCTCTCACCTGTGCACACATAAACACTCAAGAACTACACTTCATTTTCATCCGCTGGCAGACAACTACGTGTGTTGGTCAAGTACAGCAATATAAGAAGCATTATGTGCTGCTGGGTTGTCACAGTACTTGAGAGTGTCCCAGAACTGAAGGAGTGCAAAGGGAGACAGTTAGATTAGGTGGGGCAGGGAAGCTGCACAGTACAGGGTCAGAGAGAAAAGAGCAGATAAATAAAGAGTGTAAGATGGGGCTTCACCTCACAGAATGAGGTAACCACAAGCTGGTGCTCTTTGTCCTAAGATAGATGGACAGATAGTACGAGCCGACACCCTTTACCTGTATAGTGTTTGTGTGTTTCTGTGTGTGCGAAATGTCTCGTCTACAGAGTAAATTACTGGCTGACACATGGGCTTAATGTCACAGTAAGAAAAAAATGCTGTCACAACAGGAAGGCAGTGGAATGACTGAGAAGGGTTATGTGTAGCAGTGGGGTGGAGGTGAGGGACTCAGAACGAGGTAGTGCTGCGAGGAAAGCTGGAAACAGAGAAATGATCAAAATAAGCACAGGAGGAGGGCACAGAAAGGAGAAAGCTGCAGAGAAAAGGAGAGGGACACCAGGGATTCAGATGTGTAATTAGCACAGATCTGTGGTAACCATGGAAACCTGACACAAGGAGCAAAGCAAGCCATGCTCTTTGGGCACAGAGCTTTTCATTGCCATTCTGCCGCTATTAGGGCAACGGCTTTGGTCCAAGATGACTTCCTGTCAGCTATTGGATGAAAGCTACGTCCATTTTCAAAATCCATACGTTATCATAGACAGTTAAGAAAGGAGACAACACACTTAGGGTCCTTTTTCTGTGTCTGTGTCACATGGTTTCACCACTGCCCTGCCCTTTTAGGAGACTAGCTGCAGGCCCTGTGGCTGTTAACTCCAATGAAAGAAATGAGCGTTAACTAGGGATGCTAATTTTGAAAACAAATTCTTTACAGATAACGACCCTCGTTAACTGATTAATAACCATTAACCAACAAGAATTGTGCCTCGCATGCAGCGGTGCACCAGCTGCAGTGTATGAGCACAACAAACAACTGAGTCAACAGTTCACCATCAGGAGGGTGACTGGAGCAGCCATGGTGCTGTGTGTAGTGTCGTGAACATGCAGCCACTTTCCCAGTAAAAGTCTGCCACCACCATCGCACCTTTAGTTTTAGGAGTTGTCAGTTGTGTGTCTGCCCGGCGTAATGACACTCAGACGCCCGACCATGTGTGTGTGACGTCGGGTAGTGTGGGTCAGTGGTGTTACAGCTGTGTGCGTAGCTGTAGCAGACAGTGTGTGTGCAGCTTATTTGTAGGTGAATAAATGCTATGAGGCTACAAGCTACAACTGCTCAGCTCGAAGTCCTGAGCCAACTTTGTGTATATGTGCCGGCTCTTTGAACAACTCTTTCCCAAATCCCAAAATTAGAGAGCTAAAACTCAAACTTGTGATGCCATAGGGTATAAAGTGTGGCACTGCTCCGTAGACAGCGATTGGGGAAAGATATTGGACATTCCCCTGGGTGCTCTCAGTCTGGGTACATTTTCTGTTTCACCACTGACAACGCTACAATAGAATAAAGCTCATTCGGATATAAGAAAGAAACCAAACAGTCTGTCGGTCCACAAAATCACCCTCCCGTCCATTGTCTATGGATCAGCTCCAGACTTCATACCCTATGACATCACAGGTTTGAGACTTAATCCTCTGGTTGGTCTGCTTGGTCTTTCTCTGGCCTTTAACAAGCATTGCAACAGGAAATACAGAATGGCCCATTTAGAATAGTTGTTGTCAAGTTTGAAAAGGTCAATAACCAAATCTGACACACACACACACACACACACACACACACACACACACACACACACACACACACACACACACACACACTGTATCTGCCCTGCACTAAAAGCGTTCTTTGTAATAACAGAATTATTATACTTGTTGAAGTTTAACTCCTACATCTACTAGTGTATGAAAGAAATTTTGCTAATCTGTGTGACCAATTCAAAATTTGTATTCACAACATTGCAAGCTGTAATCATAACCACCAAATAGACTCAGATCCCCAAAGGGATGCTGGATAAAGCTGTTATTCTTGCCCTCAGAGGTGGGACTACATACAGTAACAGCCTGATCACATCAGTCCCTGCAACGTGGCTTTAGGCCAGGGTTGTCAGCTGAAAGGCAAAAGCACCATCAGACACCTCTGGGTGTTTCAGACAGGGAGGACAGAAGACAAGACATCACAGAGCTCCCTTTAATGTATGTTAAATAAATAATAGCAGCTCATTAATCACACTCCTGGTTGTAGAGGTAGGACTTTTGGCTTTGATAAGAGCACCCACGCCAGGATGGAGATGCTAATTGGTTCTGGGTCTTCTGCGAAATTGAAAAGTAAGTAGATTCCATCACCACACTGACGGTGCGCTGCATTCTTTTGTATTTTATCCTACTAGTGAAAGAGGTAAAAGCGACATAAGGTGTGATGGTTTTCAGCATGGATTGCCATGTCAAGTGGTTCATAAAGGGGCTGATTATGTACGTCTCAGAACAAAGGAAACAACAATGGTGGGGGAATTCCCAACAGACAGTGAGATGAAGGTGACATTAACTAGGCCATTTCCTTCGCGACATAGCTGCAGATTTTCTCATCATCCAGGGCAACATCAAACAGCTGTCTTATGGGAAGTACTTTTTCTTGCAAGGGCCAACTCCTCCCACAGCACCACCCATTCTTCCTCCACCAAAAAGAGACCATTTACACCGTTGTTGGCATATACTGTAGCCTCGTGCCAGTGCACTGGGAGTTTATAGATTACGCATAATCAGCCATTTTTCTATGTTGATTTATAGGAGTGGTATAGGTGTGTGCACTGTGTCATTGTTTCAAGGTTAAAGGTAGTACATAGCTTCACATTGGTGCCGTAAATTAATGGTGACGCTGGGGGGAATTTGCTTCACCCAGTGAGCTTTGAGATCAAACAAACCCTGAACATAGGGCTGGGCGATGTGACTTAGAAATAACATCTTGATATTTTTAGGCTGTATCGCGATGTACAATATATATCGGGTTGCTATATTATTGAAAATTATTATATTTTCTCAGCTTTTTTAGCGTTTATTGGCACCGGTTTAGCCGCCCAGGAAACTCACAGACCAGTTCATTGCATGGTAAATCTTCTCATGTGATGCTACTCAGCTAATCAAATGAGTGCATTCGATAAGCATTGGGACTTGTGTCAGTGAGTGAGATACACACACACACACACACACACACACACACACACACACACACACACGAGTGACAAGACAAGGGACAGCAGTTGGAAAAATAAGCGGCATTCTCTGAAAAGAGAAAAGACAGCGAAAACAGAGCTTTTTATCCAGAATGGACTCGTACATGTTCATTCTTCCCACGGGCGGTTTAAGACTAGTATGACTCATATGTTCAGAGACCGTGGTGATTATTAAAAGTGGCAGCGTCTTTTTTGAAGTGGAGGCTGACATCTTCCATCACCTTTTCCAACCTCAGCAAGTTATGTCCTCGCATAGGCGCTTCACTTCTTCCGCTCTCTCCGGGTTCTTTTCCTGGTCCCTGCTTCCCTCCAGATACAAAAACACACCCCATACACACATCCATGCTTATACGCCACACACACAGGCCCAGGAGAGGGTTTCTGTGGGAGGTAGTGAGCTGCAAAAGGAGCAAAATGCAAAACCGAGTCTCATGATAGTGGCTTAAAAAATGGCAGTTGATATTGATACTCTATGTTGCCAGTATAGTCATTTGCTACATTCCACACAGAGCAAGCTTCAGTACATCGAGTATTAGAGGGCAACTGATATGGGTTTTTTATGGCCGATGTCGATTTTTATACAGAATCAGGACAGCCGATGGCCAATGTATGATGCAGATATTTTTTTGTCAATATTTTTTTTTCTTTTCTCCTCCTATATAAATATAACAGCTTAATAATAACAAATGATACAGAAAATTTCTTAACTTAGGTAAACATTTATTGAACAACATTTATCATCATATCATTTATATACTTACGGTCTGTCTCTCCAATCTGCATTTTGTGTCTGCACGGTTTCTCCCAGTCATGATGTTGCTCATCTCACGCACTCATCTACTGAGGTCTGTTGGTAGAATAGCAATTTGATTGATACAAGGGGTGGAGTCATACGTGCTCTACAGCAACAACACTGGGCTGCCCGCAGATGTGCCTGCTATCAACCTCTATCGAGTGTATTCGATATATCACCCACTCCTACCTGAACATTATACAAAACACACACAAACATAATTTCATTCCCTGTAAAGATGAGTAAAATATGATCTGCAACTGTGACATCCTCCAATGCCATAAAAAAGTGCCAGTGTTATAAATCTGTTGAGTAATGGAATTCTACATCCTTGCCGTGTTGCACCTTTGCTCTAAAGGTAAAAGCGTACAATCAGAAGAAGGAAGATGTGATGGATCTGAGGTCATGTTTTTATGCCTCAGATACTGGTACCCCTAATCTTACAACCTTTTACAGTTTGCTCTCAATACCATCTAATGCATCTGCCCCAACAAACGATGAACGCAGAAGGTCAGTACACCCTGCAAACAAAGCATTAGTGTCGTCAGTCAGATTCCACTTGCTACCACTGGTGGTATGGAAGTGCTTGTAGGCGTATTCCTCCATACATATGATAGTTGTTTTCACTTTTACAGGGGTTGTGTTCATGTTGATGTCAGTAATTTAACATGAGTGTATGAGTCAACAAGACTAAGGTCTGGTTCACACCTAAAGGTCTGATTCCTGAACCAATGCAAGCGTAATATCTTGTTTCAGTTTTACAGCTGGTGTGGTTTGTGTTCACAGAGGCAAAACTCAAACAGGCCGGACATGTAAACAAAACTTGCATAGTGGAAATGTCATTTTACTATTGGTCAGACAGATGGCAGATAAAAAGACAAAAAAAGACAAGAATTTCATTCTAATGCTTCTATAATTATTATCTGAGCTTGAGAGCATTTAAGTCATCACATAAATTATTAATTTAAAGTTGGCTTTGTTTTAGCCAAATAATATTATCCAAATATATTATTATATTTCTTTGGTTTATGTTGTTTATGGTCTTTGTATTTTTATAAAAATACCTTATAACGGGACACTGAATAATATTGGTCTTTACTGTGCTCTTTATTTATTTTTTTTATTCAGACATCCACTACTACTGTGAACATCGTCGTCACTGATGTCAACGATAATGACCCTGAGTTTGACCTCACCATACCCACTAATTTTACCGCCCAAGAAGAGGAGGCCAATTTGTTTGTCGGACAAGTCAGGGTAGGTACAGTGTCTTGTTGTCCTCTTGAAATTATTAAGCTGCTGTCTCACCAACTTCCACATATCCTCTCTTTTTTAGATTTCTGCAGTATATCAGATCTGTTCTTTCAAGTTGTTATATATCCACATGTTGTCCCTCATAAACTGAGTCACAACTGTGCCTCAGTCCCCATTAAACAATTACCTGGCATTTTCCAACATGGCCAGTGTTGTTGGACAGATTTGTCACCCAGAGCTGCATCCCTGTTGACTGGCTTGGTTCAGCACCAGTGAACAGCCAGACTTTTCTAATTACTGTTGTAGATTAATTGGCCTGATGTTTGTCAGCGGATTAATCATAGAATAATGACAGGAGACATCCTCTGCACTTACAGCACATGCTTACAAAGTGACAGATGAGGTGGTACAATCCAGGGGTCATGGTCTTTTATTGCCTCTATTTCTTCTGTCTTTCAAACATGATAGAATCCCCAAATCCCCACATTTCGTCCCAAGTCACTGCTTTCAAACTCAATCCACTTGAGTAAAGTTTCAAAACAGTGACTCAAGAGACATTTGGGGGTTTACTCTGGGTTTTGGCAGTATTGCAGAAACAGTCTGTATCTTTATATTGTAAAAAAAGAGTTTGGTCTGGGTTTGGAAGTTGTCTCAACTACCGCTCTGTGATGCAGGTTCACAATATCAGAAAAACAATCATGGTCCACAGTGAGATAATTAAGAAATAACTTTGATAATAAATGAATGTAATTAGTTTGATAATGAGTTACCCAATATAATGAACATGTGCAGTAGATTGGGTAATTCTTGAGTTAGTGAGTTGCACTGCTATTTTATGCATTAATTTATCTTGGACAAGAAAATAACTCTCCACATTTGGTTTGTACTCTTTCTGTACCTCCAAAATACTTTCATCTTCATTTTAGGTAGACACTTAATTCAGCGCTTCTGCCGGGAAAGTTTGGACTGGTGGTGGTGGTGGCAGTGGAGCAGAGGAAGGGCTTGTCATAATGAGAATAGCACCGGTCCGACTTAACAGCCCACCTTAAGCGAACCTGAGCTGAAGTTGTGGCTAACTTTGGGGCTAACCCCTTCAGTAAACATAGAATGTAGCATTTCTTCACCGACAGCCTAAACCTTATACACACTGCACTGCTACACTCACAGCTATACTGTTATCTTAATACTCACCGTCAGTCCGTCACACAGACATCCTCCCTCACTCTTTCCCTCTGTCTGTGTCTGTACCACTCATTGACACTCGCTAACATTAAGCACACACCCCATGCAGTTATTTCTTAAAGCAGTTAGCTACTTGTGTAACGCATTTTAGTTTTAAAAAAACATCTTAAAAATACATAATTCCCTGACGCTTAGGCCTGGCGGGGAGTCAGTTCAAACCCAGCAGGCTGCAAGGCTTGCAGTTCGCTGCCGAAAACTCACAAAATGTTCATGGATTTACATTTTTTGCAAAAGAAAAGTTTAAGTATTTTTGTGATAACCTGAAAAATCCCCCTTTTGATTAGAGTAGTTGTTTCTGAGCTGTTTTCAGTCCCATGTCATGTCCTCGTAATTGCTTATGCAAACAATACATTTTCCAAGGGTAAACAGGCACTGTCATATGAGTCACATTAGTTGCTTTTCAGGATGTAAACTTTTAACATTAGGCATCCCATTACACTTTCCAGGAGGTAATAAAATGGACCACCAGAAAATGTTGCAAGTTTATGAACTGTGAAATAAGACAAAGGACATGTGTTGGAAGCTTGGTGTCTGAATGAGGTAAAGCTAACTCCTAAGTCTTTCCTCACAAATGCAGCCAGCAGCTAGATTAGGGCTTAGCCCACCCTACCGTCTCTCTCTCTGTCCTGCCTTGGAAGGTTTTCTCAGCTGGCATCTTCCCAACTTGAGCTGAGGCTGTGCCTTTCTGACTGAAAGAAAAGTACATTTAAGTACTTGGCTCGACACAATCCTGCTCTCCATGCACATGCTCATAGAGAGGCTACAGCTTAGCCTGTTGTAGTTGATCAAGAAAGGATGGAGGCCTTTTATTGATGCAGCACTTTTTCACAATACCTCAGGTAATAAACACTATCTCTCAAACACAGGTTACATATTGTAGCCACAAACGAATGAATTCCATGACCCTACAAAGTATTAGATCAATAATTCTCAAAGTCTGGATTGGGACCTAGGGCCAAATAAATGTGAAGAATTTCTTCCTAGTCTTTTATTTAACATTTCTATCTGCAGTACACTACATGAGGGAGCCTGAATGTTTGTATTGTTCTTATAATGCGGCCTACTTCTAACTAATCAAATATGAAAGGCTAGGGTACATTCAGTTTGTTTTACAGATGAGATGACATGTATTTTACCCAATAACACAAGTGTAAAACAAAGTTGTGATTTATCAAATACATATCTCTTTGAAATATTTGGTTTACCTATTCAAGGTAATATAAGGTGATGCACAAATGGCAGGAAAAATTGTGAACTGAACTGCAATGGTTTGTCATTTTATATAGTGGGTCCCCAGAAAAAGTTTGGGAAACATAATATGATAATACGATGAACTGAACACGTCATTTTCACCTGTTGGTCACATTAGAAATGTTGCTGATGGTTGACCGTAGACGCCCTTGTTTTGTCTGAATCGCTATACGGCATTTAGGTAAAATCCTGCAAGACCGTAGGATTCCTCACCGTAGCTACGCAGACGACACCCAAATTTACTTTGCTTGTAAGCCAAAAGACTCAAAAGTCTGCTCATAATAGACTTACTGGGTCAGTGCTTAGAATGATTAAACAAGTGGATGTGATTTCAGTTAAAGAAGGAAAAAACAGAGGTAGGATATCTATATAAGAAATATATATATATATATAATTCTTTGTATCAGTGAGGAGGAAAAATTATTGCTCACTTTAATTCTTTGGGCAATAAAGACCAAATATCAAGCACCAAATGTTTTAACACCATATTAATGCAATAACCCAAAAGTCCTTCTGTCATCTAAAACACAAAGCAAGAATTAGAGGTTCCACATGCTCATTAATGCCTTCATTTCATGCTGGATGGACCATTGATGTAGTCTGTTATCTGGTTTTTCAACCATTTAACTGCTGCCAACAAGAGTCAGAAGAACATTATGCCTGCTATTAAATCTTAATACTGGCTTCCAGGTATGAAACAGATTTTAGAGCTGCTTTTATGTTAAAAATCATTTCATGACTTTATAAATACATTTCTGATATGCTTGAAGAATGTAAAGCCAGTAGGTTGATGAAAACTTGCTGAACTTTAGCCACTTTCAAATCTAAAAAAAAAAAAGCTTTTCTCTGTCTACATAACAGTAATTTATTACTACTTTGAAACTCTGCTGTAACTCTACAATCGCTTTGTTTCTTCATTCTATCTTTATTTCATTTTCCATTTTCATTGACATTGTTGTTTTAATGGATTTTTATGCCTTTTGTAAAGCACTTTGAGTTGCCTCGGTTTAAAAGGTGCAACAGAAAAGGGTATGTCTTTTAATTAAATCAGAAATTCTTTGGCTAAAACATAGACTTGGAAAGAGACATTTTCTTTGTTTTTCGTGTGCTTCAAGGAGCACATACTTGCATTCAAAGAGATCATGCTCATTAAACAATATTTTAGGAGATAATGCCCTTCAGGCTGAGGCTTCAAAATAAGATAACACTTGTGCAACATAGATAACACAGTTGTTGAGTGTGTTTGTAATCGGCTGTGAAATGTTGTTGGCGTTTTCTAATTTTATGTGTAGTGAACAGGTACAAGGTGCAAGGCCTGGCAGACTACTCATTCTCATATAATAGCTGTCAGGTATTTTCTTTAAGAGACTGTAACAGGGTCAGTGTATGGAACTGGAAACCCTAAGATATGCATTGGTACCAACCATGTGATGTTAGCTTGAAAGAGGTTAATCTCAGTGAAAATGGGTTCTATGGGTACCCATGAGTCCCCACTTTATAGACATGCCCACTTAATGCTAATCTCATGCATTTTTGGGCACTTCTACAATAATCACATCCTCATGAAACTCTACAGTCACAAACTAGAAACGTGGGGCATTCAGAGGATGGATGGCTTTTAGAGGTGTGCAGATATATTGTGCTGCGATATAAAGTAGACTACTCAATCTCCACTGAGTAGTCTGCCTCAGTGTCCCACCCACAGTACTGTCTGGTCGGTTTACACGTCCTCACCAATAGCCAGTCAACACTGAGGGGCACCATACTTCTGACAGGCAACGGAAATCACAAACAGCCCAGAGCTGCTCTGTGAGCCGAGCTGTGTCCTCTCGGCAAGATAATTTAGTTGTAATAAACATCCCAATCCTGTATGCTGAAGTTGCAAAAACACCACAATCTTCCATCACGAATATGACAAACATGCCCAGTTACACCATTGAAAATGTTCGAATAATGCATGTTGTTGCAGTGACATCAGTGATAGTCAACTATAGCGAGATAATAGTGTTTATGTATGTATGTAATGTTTGCGAGCCTAATGTTACTCGCCATGAGTTGGTGTTTTTACATGCACATTGTAAGATAATGTAGAGCATCACAGAGCTAACTTGAATATCATAACAAAAATCAGTAGTTTCATTTGTTGAGCCATAATTTAGCAGTTGACTAGCAAAATAATTGATCAGCTCTAATGTTATTTCTTACACGTCTCTACAGGGCAAACAACAGCATTGTTTTGCATTTTGTGTCTTTTGAATAAAAGGCTACTTTTCCAGTCATGTATTTTCATCATTCAAGTTTTGTTAATGTTGTTATAATATCGTATTGTGTCGTGAGATAAGTGTTTGGCCACAGTCCTAATGGCTTTCCTAGGTAGACTGACAATAAGGAGGAAAATAAGAAGTGCTCGCCATCCAATTGCTGAAAAATACAGTGTTTACATAGATCTCTAAATATCAAAAGTTTCTAATAACAAGTCACAGCGTGGGTTTCTTTTATTGTGCTCCTCGAGGTCTTGGTGTCATAATGTGGTATTCTGGAGGGTTTTTGATCATTTTTATCAATTCTCAATTGGTAAAAAAAACAGCTAATTTAGCTCAAAATCTGTGTAACAAATTATGAGACATAAGAGAGCATGGGAATGGCCACCATATACTACTACCATATACATTATTACTACTGATAATGTTCTAAGCCCTTACACAATGTATTTGAATATATTTATTTATTTATTTTTTCATGTTTACTACTGATTTGTGAAATTACACAGTTTCAGCCATAAACACATGGCATTAAGAGTCAAATTGCCAGTAACTGTATGTAGTGTATAAGAATATGTCCCTATGTCACATTTTGCCATTTCTTAACTCTCAGCCATCATCTCATCTCTTCACCTTATTGAGTCACCCACGAGGTGCACAGGTGAGCAGTCAAGATGGATACAATATTGAAAAGTTGAGGGAGAAGCGTCATTTTTTTTTTTTTCATTTAACACACTCAATCACAGTCTAAGGTTGCAACAAAGAATGAAGAGGCCAGTTGCTGAATATTAGATCTGTTGAGTTCATCCACTGGGAGTCACACACATGAGAAAAAGGGAAAAGCAAAAAGTTGTGGAGCCAAGGCATCGCTGTCACTCAAAGTACACCACCTCAGTATTTTTCTGTTTCATCACCCAGCCTGACGGGCTGACAAATGTTCTGTAACTGCTAGCTCTCTTTCCTTGGGTCTGAATAACATCTTATGATGTGAATATTTGTATTGGAGCTTTGTGGGTGTCTTTACAGTTAGTTTCATTGAACAAAAGTTGTCCCTATCAGAGCAGTAGCCTGGCTACAGCTCACTGTCACATGACCCGCTATGTTAAAGTCAAGTGGCAGATGAAGGAATGGATGAGATGCAGGCCACTTGATTTAAGCTTCTATTTGTGTCTCAATTATTTCACTTTTAAATGTGATGTATTTCTGTAAAATCAGTTCAGTTTTTTTTTTCTGTTGTGCCTTGAGTTTCTCTGCAGAGAGGGAGTAATAATGCAGTCAGCCACGGGGCTCCAGGCAATTGCCAACGGTGAAGATGACAGCACTGCAAGTGCACAACGCTATTAAGTAGCTTAATGCTAGCCCTAAAGCGTTGAGGATTATTGTTCCAGTAATTGGAACCTGTTCCCACCTGGTCTTATTTTACACACACTCACAGAGACGGGAGATGATTTACTAGGTTATCACAATTGACAGCGTTGCTGGTTGTGCTAATTGAGTCATTTGTGCTGTGACTGACAAATCTGACACCACACCGGCCCATTCTGTGTGCTCACAGCGGGGAGCCATAAACTGAATGTGTAGATGACCAGAGGACAAATTGATTAGTATTCATTTGAGACTCATCATGGAAGCATCATGTAGAATTGTTGCTAATTGGAGAGGCTGTTGAACATAATGCCGTTTATTTTCCACCAAGCAGATTCCTTGATAAAGTGAGTTTGACGGTTTTGTCTTTGTTCCTAACTGAAGACATTTCCAGGCATTGATATGTAGTTCACTTGGTTAAGATGCATGCTGTTAGTACACTTTTTTGTTTGGTTTTGAGAGGCCGACAACTTAATTCTATAATTGAAATACTGTGAGCAAGAAACTAAATTTTAGGTTTTAGCATTAAGCTTCCAAAGCAAGATGAATTTGCTTGTTTTGTGAATACAACAAGTAAAATCAAACACAGGAACCAAGCAGGCAGTACACAAATAGACGCATTTTCTCAGTTACTAAATTATATATTAGAGGACTGAGTGAGCCTTTTATTTCAAGACTGCAGCCACCTGCTCAAACAATCACTTGCACCTGCATGATGTTCCTCCACTCCTACAATAGATTTACCGAGCCAGTTACCATTTCTTACTGATTGCAAAGCCATGTGAAAGATTGCCACACGTTGTTACAGCGTTAGGAAGAAGATGAGCTATGATTAAGAGGCAAATAGTCTGAAAGTAGCCAAATCATTTTGTGGTAATAATTTGGGTGAACAAACCACAGGCTTCACAGTCTCCACCAAGGAGGCCAGGCATTACTTGTCCTCCCATGTTTATGTCTGCTAACATCTGCTGCAGGCCACGTGGGACCTGCCCTGCCCTGCACAGACCTTTATAATACATACAGAACTAGTATAGTCTTATATGCATGTTTGCTATTTGACTGTATTGGCTATGAATTAATTGGATAACACCCTTTCCAAGGCAAGGAGCTGAGTAAATGTTTGTTATGTAATCACTGCAGAGAAGTGGTGATCCGTATGCACATATTGACATGATGTGTTTTAGTCTGTTTTGCAAAGGCTTAATGCCAAGGTCCAATTTTTAGCCTTGGCTTTGAGTATTTGTCAGACACTCCGTGTAAAACAAATTGGTCTTGGCTTTTAGCAACCGTATGTGTGTCCTCCTCCCTTTTCAACTGTTCCTCTTTTTCCCTCTTTGTGCTGCCTCGTCTTTACTTGCACTGATAAAATATTGCCAAACAGACTGATGGCAATGTGGCTTGACTTTCGTCTTGTTTTTCTCTCTCCCCTTCCTCTCTCGGTCTCTCACTCAGTCACAACAAAGAATTACCACCACACAGGAGTATGAACACACACGTATAAACACAGGCGAAATAATGACCTTCATATCCACATAGGAATTAAAATGTGTAAAGCATATAACTTAATTCACACCTCCAGGACGATGACAGAGTAGTACCACATGGTATTGCACTGTTTTTAGTTAAACAGTGATGTGTATGGGTAACTGAGCATTCAAGGATTTCCTTTTGAGTTTGCATGAAAAAGGGTTCTGGCCTTTTGAACTCACAAATGATTATTAATATGAGTCTGTGACAAAGCCTCTAATCTCAATATGAGGAACAGGAAACGGGACTCAAACGCATGACAGTTGTTTCTGCTCATTTGCAGACGGCGATGTAGCTTACATGGCTTTGTGCTTGAAGCCTCTGTAAATATTGAAAGCATTGAGATAAAGCCAGACTCTAATGGATCATGTAATGGATCACTTCAAACTCATGACAGCTTTTTGCTTAAAGGGGAAATACCTCTGCATTTCAATTTTAAAATGTCTTCCTATGCTGCGTGTCAGTGAATATCTGTCTCTGTTAATATTGATATTTGTAAATGGATTTGTGGTGTTCCCACAGGTTGTCAGTTTACTTCAGGAGTAAAAGACAGTTTATTGATGACTTTTTATTGACGCTTCCTTTAGCAAGCCCACTAACTGACTGTTTTCAACGTACGCACTCTCTCAGTCCACTGTGAGATGTTGGTCATTGCAACATTAGACAACTATTATGCTTCCTTCTGATTATCTAGGCTATATTTCATGTTTTGTCTCTGTTCCATTTGCACTGGCACAGACCAATGAGTTACGGTCATTGTAGTTCACTTGTAGTTCACTCAGACATCAGATCACCCATATGCTATATCTATAATATATATCTATACTATATCTTCATCAACATGGGAGTGGGCAATATACCTGCTTTATATATACATATTATTGTATCAGTTAACAATCCGTTAACAACACATAACAATGACAAATATTGTCCAGAAACCTTCATATGTACTGCATTTAGCATAAAAAATATGCTCAAATCATAAGAAAATAGGCAACAACAGCTGTTAGTGTGTCAGTGTGCTGACTGGACTATGACTTGTGCCAAACTGCATGTGATTATTATAAAGTGGACATGTCTGTAAAGGGGAGATTCATGGGTACTTATAGAACTCATTTTCATTCACATATTTTGAGGTCGGAGGTCAAGGGACCCCTTTGAAAATGGCCAGTGCCAGTTTTTCCTCAACAAAATTTAGCGTGACTTTGGAGCGTTATTTATCCCCTTTCCCAACAAACTAGTGCGACATCAGTGGATTAGTGATGTTTTCTTGTTTTATATGATGCCAGAATCTTCACTCTAGATTTAGAAATGATCCTGCTACAATGTGCAAAATATTGAATAGAGACCTGGCCCAATTGCAGCCCAGTGGATTCTGAAGAGGTTAAAAATTGCAAGTTGCGTTAAAGAAATTAGAGGCATTAAAGCAAATTTGTGTTAATGCTGAATTATCACGTTAAATTTGACAGCCTCAATTTATCTACCCATAATGGAGCCCTCATTTCATCATCATGTTCTTTCTCCTCAGGCTACAGATCCAGATGCGGGGGTTAATGGCCAGGTGCGCTACCGGATTGTGAATCATCCAGACTTGTTTATAATCGGTGCAAATGGCAGCATCTACACAAGAGTGCCTCTTGACCGGGAGCTTAGGAGCCAATATGACCTGGTGGTAGAGGCCTCAGACGGGGCAGTGGATCCACGGCGGACCACTTTGACCCTCTCAATCCAGGTTATGGATATTGATGACAACAGCCCGGTCTTCTCCCAACAAACGTATGTGGTGAACGTACCTGAGAACAGCCCCGTGGGAACCGTGGTCCTAAAGCTAAGTGTGAGTACTTATGTACAAGTATTTCTTGCCAAGGTTTTTTTTTTTTTTCTCTCTCTCCATCCTTAAATTTCTCCCTTTATATAATGTAGCACAGGATCTTTAAACAACAGCTGTAGTAAGCATTATTTAACTTCAAGTGCTGACAATTTAGTGTTTATATGTCAAATGCTTCCAGGCGGAAACATTTACAGAGACATAAACATACAGTGCGCCGCCTTATACACACAGCAGAGAGAAACATTTTTTTTTCTCCTGTCATGACAGCTCTTTGGGCATTTTTAGACTCAAACAGAATAAGACTTAAAGCTAGATTTTTAAAGTCATAACCAGCCTTTAGCAGATGATCATTTTTCCATCTGTCTTGGCAATGAATGTAATGCTCCACACATTCTGAAAAACTTTTCATCCTGCTCACGTGTTTGCACTGAAGTGAAGCGTAAGGAAACCGTGTGCATGCAGAGCAAACACAGAGCGGAGGGGCGAGTAATTGCTGGCATATTGTGAGTGACATTTCTCAGCGAGGGATAAAGCGAGAGGAGAGGGTAAGAAGCGGGGCGGGGGGGGACGGCTGGTATGAGTGACAGCGGCACTGTGACACCATTAATCTCCTAGACAACGTCACCTCAACACTAAATGCACGGGGGTGGCTGGTAAGACATGTAAAGAGCAAAAGTGAGATAGACTCTTAGAACAGGTAGGAATGACTTTGGTAGCGTGAAACAGACTGCTCGTACCTGTATGTATTTCATCTTTTTTTGTGTGTTTTACAATATTGTGTGTGGATGGTGCACCCAAACATCATGTGTTCCAGCTTCCATATGTTGCATCTAATCATCTCCTATTGCAGTTTGCCAATTCTGTCTAGTTGTGATTTTATGCAGCGAGGACCAGCTTTAGCTCGCCTTAGTTGCTTAAGTTAATCAGAACTTATTAATGATTGATGTCGGTGCTCCCTGCAGCATAGAAATGCAGAATTAAAATAGAAACATTAATATTCATTGTCCACACCCACAGCGCTTATATGTGTATATGTAAGGTTCAAATTTTGAAAATATTCATGTGTCTCTTTGCATCACCCCACTTTTTCTCCACATGTTTTCCTGTTTGATCACCATAAGCAGATGGTTATAATTGTTGTTGTTGTGCATCATTTCTCATGCAGATTACCATCTAATTGACATTTGTATATTTATTACATGAATAGAAAGTATGAAACAGATCGCTTCGCAATTTATTGCCTCACTGCCAATTCTTCTGCCTTTTACCTCACCGAGGGTGAGAAATTGACCGTTTTTGGCCGACTCTGCAACGCGAACGTGCATGCAGAACAGGGCCCCGTTGCTTGTTTTCTCACTCGGTAGCGGCGCGGAGGGAGATGGTTTCACTCATGGGGCATTAAGTGATGTGACATTATCAATTCATTTGGCGAGGGCGGCTTCGACCACAGGTGCTTTCAATGTTCACATTTGTTTTTCGTTTAGAAAATGACTTTCCCTTTCCCGTCATGATATCAATGTGCACGCAGCACAGGTATCCAGCCGGAAAGTGGACAATCCATAAGAGAGTAAAGTAAAAAACAAAATAAAAATTCAATTAAGGGGAAGTTGGGAATCCTCCTTTGTGACAAGCTAGTATGTCATGGTCGGTACTAATGGATTCCTGAGGTTTTATAGTTTCACATGCAAGTATCTTCATGAACAAACTTTAAAACTGAGCCTGCTCTGACAGGAAATTTGCAAGTGATGAGGTCTAGAGTTTGGATATTGTGATACAGTGTAGACAGCATGTTGTCTTTTCCTGGTTTTAAAGGCTGCACTACAGTAAAGTGATGTAATGACTTACCAGACTGGTCTATTTTTTGTCTTTTACATTTAACACTTTTGTCACTTTAACTTACACATTACTGACAAATGTTTATCAAAAATCATGTTGTGTTAATATTTTGTGAAAGCAAGGTCAACCTTACAATGTCATTATAATATCGATATTGAGGTATTTGGCCAAAAATATTAGATTTGATATTCTCCATATTGCCCAGCCCTAATTTGAAATTGTTTTTCCATATGTTGTCATGTATGAAAAGACCCAAAATGAACATTGTAAGCAGACTACTTCATCACTATGAGCAAATTATTTAAACAGCATTTGTAGAGGAATGATTCTGTCCGAAGCTTTTTGGTTCATTTAAGTGGTTGATCACTGTAACCGTGATCACTATAAGTAGTTTCCACTGTATAACTGTTTTTTATCCCTCTCCTCGTCCTCCGCATAGGCTGTGGACTCCGACCTCTTCTCCAACGTCACATATCGGATCAAGACCGAATCGGCCAGGCAGCTGTTTTCTCTGAACCCCGTCACAGGGGAGTTGGCCGTGCTGCAGACGCTGGACTTTGAGGACCTGGCAGCTATGGGCATGGGAGCCTCTTACACTTTCCAGGTGGAAGCTGTCGACCAAGGAGGGGTCACGCCCCCAGGGCTGGCTACCGTCACGGTCCGCATCACGGTAAGAGCCCCCGAACAGTCAGTCCACCGCAACCTCTCAGTGATCTATTCTCCCTCCATCTATCCTCATCGTCCCTGAGGGGCAGCAGCACTGGCAGTGAATATGTGGTGACTCATTAGCAGAGTTTTGCAGCAGTAATAGCCCTTCTAAGCCATAGTCCAAAAGGGGATTTAAGACATATTGTACAGTATTACACCTATGCTGCTTTTGTGAATTCAGTTTTATTACATTCAGCGCGAGAGCTGAATGCTCCTCCTTTGTAAAACATGTTTTGACCTCCCGACCTGGTTGCCCTGGTAGCATCACCGGGACAAAGAGTATTTGATGGATAGGTGTTTCTGCCTTGCACACAGCGCTATTCCACATCTGAATGAGTCATTAGCTTTGTGACAGCAATTATGTCAGGTTTTTCAAGAGCTTGTATTCCCTTTACAACCTTTCAAGAGATTAACAGCTGAATCCCAACGAAAGGATTAGGCGCCTTATGTTGTGCTACTATTCATGTGCATGCACGTTTGTGTGTGTTTTTGCACTGGGAGTAAATCTGCGTGCATTCACAATCATCTCTGTGTATGAATTCAGTCCACCCCTAGTGACTGTCTGCAGAATTAAGCTCTCTATGTTACACTGAATGGGAAGCGTCTAAGTTTAGTCAAGCAGGCTCGCGCTACTCTACATGGCCTGCCAACCTATAGTGTAGTGTGAGTTTGTCCTCTGATAAGGACAAGCTTTGTTGCAGTGTTCGTGCTGTCACCCAGGAACTGCGTTTGATAGGATAAGGCATTGCACAGGCGCTGATATCAAACCAATGTCTGCTATTTGAAATGGCAGACATGAATTCGAATGAGCCTAATGGATTCACGCAGGCTTCTCGGGGACTGGAGTTGGAGCTGATTCAACTGATTCTATTTCCTTTGTCATATAACACCTCCAGAGGGTTATTTGAAGTAGTTTGCGTTTGATTTCCCCTGTATTGCTTGTTGTTGTTGTCTCTTTCGTCGGATGCCTCGCAGTGATGGATCGAGCGTCCTGTGTGTCTTTCTCATGTTCCGAATGAGTCTCCCAAGCTCTGGCTTCCATTCTTGTACTTCAGAAATTGTAAGACAGACATCTTGTGTTTGTAGGTGTGCGTGTGCATTTATGGAGATATTGTAAAGAGCACATGCATGCTTCAAGCAAACACGAGTGTGTCTGCTTGCAACACAAGGATCAGGCATTGTTGTTCAAAGTAAGAGGAGGATCATAGATTTTCTGCTAGGAAACACTAAACCTGTGTATAGATCAAAGTGAGGCTGCCCTCCACCACTGAGTTTATAGAACACATACTGTTGCCCATGGCTCAGTCAAAACAGGGCAAGGTAAAGAGAAAAGTCAAGAGAAAAGGAAGATCAGGCTCTAGCAGTTATACTACAGAGATAACTTATTCCTGAGAGATGTGTGAATGGCTTACTGAGTTTCCATTCCTCTCAAAGAAAAGCAAGGGTTGCACAGTTAACACGATTTCACTTCTTTGCAGGCTCGTGAAATGGTAGCGCTTCGCTGTGCATTATTTACAGAGAGAAGGTGATTAAAAGCAATAGTGATGTTGAGTTCCCACACGTGACCTGGGGAGCAGTTTATCACTGAATCCCAACCAGGGTTTATGTTAGCTGGCAAATGCTGGCTTTTTACTGGTATCACATGTCGTTGTCCTCAGATTAAATGCAAAAATATCTGCAGGGAAATGTGCCAAATAAATAACAGCAAATAAATAACTAAAATATTTAACAGCATGTTAAATAGCCTAATATTGTAAGATATGTTGCCAAGCCCACTTAAATATATAGGCTACTTATATTGTATAAAAGTTTAAATGGCTCTGCTCCGCTTTCATTCTAATCTAATAACACACTTTATGTCATATCCAGTGAATATCTCCTCATGGTCCACTGGCTGTCCGTTCTGTGTGTGCTGAAAATAAGCTGGTCTTCATACACAAGCGAGCTGACTGTGTAAAGCAAAACAAAGTATTGTAGTATTATACATAGTATTATAAATAATGCTTACATCTATTTTTCCTCAATACATTTTGACTTTTGGATTTCGGACTGAGACAATTACAGAGACAAGGAGCATGGCGCCGTGCTCACTGTGAGTGCATGCATGTTTGAAAGAGAGACAGAGAGAAAGGAATGTTTCGGTAAGGTATTAATAATAATTTGAATGTCAACGTTATGAATGAAGCTTGAGACTATTCGGTTACAGCCCTATAAGCAACACAACACTATTTTGAATTTGACAAAGGCAGAAATCAGATTGACCAGCCTAAAACTTTATATTTTGGTCCGTTTCTTCATTTAAATAATTTTCAAGTCATGTCAAATGTCGACTATTATATGGTAACATACAGTATGCCTGCTAATTGTTCTATATGGCCAGAATCCTGGAATATTAATAGCCATCTTGGCTGTCAAACAAAAAAAAGTCTAGCATAAATCCTGATCCCAAAAACACTGTTTTATTGCCTAGAAAAGATGAAATAAAAGATCAATTTCTCGTCCATTAAACGTCTGATTATACATCCAAGTAAGTCAGAAATGGTTGTCGTCTTGACGAGGCGTACATGTACTGTGACGGCCGTTAAGATTCAGGCTCCATTAACTTGACATCTCTTGAGGGAATACAGTGATTATTAAATGTATATTGCCTATAACCATTCAAATCCTTTACACAGTTAGCAGCTTTTATTTCTCATCAGGCACTATTGATGGGCATGTGTACGTCAGTAAAAATAAACCAAACACAAAGAGAAATTCATTATTATGAATCATTTAATTTCGGAGCAGCTGCAGTATTTTGTTAAAAGTCAATAAGATGTCGTGATTACTTGCCAATACATTAACACAAAAAAGAAAAATGCTGCATCGGATCAGTTTAGGCTACACAGTGTAGTTTGAGTTTTAATCAGCCAACCACAGTATTTTGAATGTTCAGATTTTTAAGGGCTAATTTTATATCTAAAAGTAAGGATGGATTATTTTCATCTGTAATGGTGCGATTACAGTAAACCATATATGCATATGTTCATATGGGATCACATTCAGCTCAGATACAGAGTTTTTAAAGTTCATGGACAAAGCCTGGGGCATGGTGGATTACTGCAGTGGGAAATTTTGCCTGAATCCACAATAACTCGTTGGAAGTGTTGGCTGAAATCAAACAAAGCAGCAGCTGCAAAATCTGCACTGCTACAACGCTGCTCTTTCTGCATGCAGACAGCATCAGCAAAAGTAGAAGCAGAATATGCTTTATGCTATATGCAATACGCATTGATAAATGTATTTGACCCTTTTAACGCCGAAATCCTATCTGTCACCGAAGAGATATCTGTCTAGCTCATTCCCTATAACCTGTTAACCTGCAGCATAGCTGAACATTTTGTGCTGAACTGAATCAAATATATCATATAACTGCAATGTAACCACGGTTACAAATGTCAATAATGCATAACATGTAAGTGTTATACATTATTACCATGTTATGGTAGAAGTTGCATTAATCAAAAATTTTCCTTCGTTGACTGATCTATTTTTTTTATAATGAAGAAGAGGAAGAAGATATTCCTTTATTAGTCCCACAGTGGGGAAATTTAGTTTTACACTCTGTTGTTCACACAGTACATATACATGCGTCAATGGAGAGATGTCAGAGAGAGAGATGTCTGCTCCTGACAAGCGCCCAGCTTGTCTGGGCTTGCTCTTGGGCACTGCACCTTGGCAGTGCACCTCGGCAGTGCCCAAGAGGTAAACTGGCACCTCTCCTGGCACCTCTCTCTTGGTCCATGGGGGATTTGAACCGGCGTCTTCCGCGTCCTAACCCAAGTCCTTACGGACTGAGCTACTGCCGCCCCCCAATGGCCGTCTGTCATTTTGACAGACAAGAGGAGGTCTTGGAGGACGTCTGTGGCCATTGGGGTGACACAGTGCCGATGCAGCTGCTCCGCTAGTGTGGAAGGAGTGCATGCTGGGGGATTTCCTCTCATTGAAACAAGTGCTAGTAGGATCGGGAAATTCCTCGTTCAGAAAGTCTAGTAACTCTAATCTCCAGTGTGGCAGCAGAGCGTGGGTTCAGCCCTCAGAACAAAATGAAACGGCCGTGAGAAGTCATCTGTCTGAAACAGAGATTACAGGAAAAAAATCCTTCATTCTTCATGTGTGTTGGCATGAAAAGAGACCGGTGTTGTGTCTGTTCATCTTTTCTCTGTGTCCTTAATAATCTATAAGCTTGTTCAGTATATTAATTTAAAAAAAAAAAAAAGAAAAGCACAAACACGCACACATGCCACCGTCATTTATTGAAAAAACAGATATGGCTGTGTATGAACACTGGATCTTTTGCAGTGCGTTCACGCAAAACAGACAGGTAGCGGACCATGATTAGATATTATATTATATATGCTGAATTTCACAAAAAGTGTGTTCAGGGCCAGCTGTCGCCCTTTTGGTGCCCTGGGCGAAACTCAGATTTGGAGCCCCATGCCCAGTCGCCACCACACCACTACACACATCAGACATCACAGTGGTTTTAAGACAAAAATGTAGATTTTTATTTTCATAAGTAACTGTATTTATTATGATATAAATAAACAATTAGTCTCCGACATTGTTGGCTGAAAATTGTATTTCTTTCTTTCTTTCTTTCTTTCTTAATTTATTTGTTTGTTCATTTGTTGCCTCAATACAGAAAATGAGGAGGGGCAACCACCGGCTTTTTTTTTTTTAGGCGACCCCAGCCAACCGCCTATATTGCCTATGCCTAAGCCGGCCCTAAGTGTATTCAATTAGAATCAAAGACTCTGCCTTTAAATAGGCCTATGCATTTTTGTCATAAAACAATGAAAATTAAAATGACAGGTAATAATTGATTACGATGGAATTTTTACAACCCTTTCTGTCAAAATGATGGACAGAGAACGCAACCACTAGTTCATGAATCTCTTTTTGTTTTCAGGACATGAATGACTTCTCCCCCATCTTTACCCAAGACCTGTATAAGGGCATGGTGGCACCCAATGCAGAGAAAGGAACGATCATCACAACTGTGTTGGCTCAGGACCAAGACCCACCAGTGAGTATAGAAAAAACACGTTAATGTTCACTACATTGGTGGTCAAATTTCAAAGCACACGTAACATGTTGACTGTGTCTTTAATAAAGGTAGCAGCACACTACATGTTGTGCTCTCAGAACATCAGCCAGTTTCAGTCGTAGCATTTCACGCCACACATTTTAAAGATGTTTTCAAAACTCTGATGCTCTCATAAGAGCTACTCTGCTTTGTGTATATATTGTATTGGCTTGTATGAGTCATCTATCAGTTGCCTCAGACAGCATCGTATTTCCTCAGACTCCGTCACCCCGTTACATCTGAGTAGCTTCTCCTGGGACTGAAACTATGAAGATGTATTTCTCTTTTTTATGGAATCTGCAAACCAAAGTACAAAATGACACAATACTGAAGAGAAATTGTGGCTGAGACTCCATCATATGGCCTTTTTAGTTTATTGCTTTGAGTCTGTCGATAGCATACAATGTGTATTTAGGATAGTAAGATAAGATAAGATAAGATATTCCTTACATGTCCAGAGAGTATTTAATTCCACGTCATTCACCTCAGCTGAACTTCTTTTATTGGCAGTACCACCCACCTTAATATTTTACCGCACTTGGTGAGTCAGCAGTGTTCTTGCTAACATCTCTTTCTTTTTGGTTATGCTACAGAGATTTTTTTTATCTTTATAGACACCCAACCAGCTTTTTCTCTCATAACACGCTGTCTCTTCTTATTTATTTTCAAATTTTCTCTGTGAAAAAAAGGGAATAGGTATCCCCCAGTGACCTCCCTGCCCTGCCCTAATAGCCTTCAGCTCTGAATGTGTTTTTCACTGAAGTCCTGTGTGGCTGGACTCAATGCTTGTTATTAGCAGCTCCTCCTGCTGATGGGATCCCACCAGGGCTGGATGAGCTTATGTACTCTCTGCAGCACATAAACACTGAGGGATATGGACGCCCGTCAGTCCCAGTTGTGGGTGGTAAAACATCTCCAGAACACCACACTGACTGCTGTACATCTCTTTTCTCTCTTCTCATCTTCTCTCAGAGGGAGACTCTCCTTCCTCCCACATTTCCTGCCCATCCCCTCTCCACCTCGCTGTCTATGCAGCTTTGAAATCATTCTTTTTAATGTGAACTTTTCCCATTATACAGGATTTTATTCCCTGAACCGTCCTTATAGAGAAATCGTGAGCAGTAGACAATATCCAACAAAGTAATAGGAAAGTAGGAATGCACCGATCAGTTTGTTGCTGCATTAAATAAGGTTAACCATGTAATTCCTGTTAATTTTGAAGATTCTTACCAAGTTGCTTGTGTACAGTTTATTAAAACAGCCTCTTAGCTTTTCCACAGCCCGCACACAGAAATACACTGATATACACACAGCAACACATATCAACATACAGATATACAGATCAAACAACACACAAGGAAAGAGGGAAACAAAGCTCCAGATAAAGCAGCCTCTTTTCCATCTCAGTGTTCTTTATATCCAACCAGATTGAAGTAATGTGAAGTGTTGGAGTAGGGGGTGATCAATGTCATTTAATATTGTGAGTGCTCGGCATGTGATGGCTCTGAGGTTCATAGCTGATAGGGCAGGTGTGGGGAGGCAGATCATTTTAGAGGCAGTGTGTGTGATGCTGGTAAATTTGTTCTTCTTGGAAGTGGTTATCACGGTGAAGAAACGGGGAACAGAGCAGCAGGATGAGTTGAATTATGCTTTTGTAAAGCAACAACAGGCGGCGGGCAGTGCTCTGAGTTTCACGCAAGACTTGAAGTCTTTGCTGGGATGTTTTATGGATGTCAGTGATGTGTTGATCAAAAGTGAGATTATTGTCTATGCTCTGTCTGAGATATTTGAAGCTGCTCACATGCTCAACTGTCTTGCCATGGATGGACGTGGGGTTCAGTCCAGTGTGGACCACATTCAGCTGCAGGTAGTTGTCAGTGCACCATTGTGTGAAGTGGCAAATAGAGTTTTGATAGGCTGTAATGGTGCTGTCATTGAGTAGTCCAAGTATGGCAGTGTCATCAGTATTTAATAAGTATGCAGTGATGGATGAGGAGCTGGTTCAGTTATTAACGTAGCGGCTGTAAAGGGAGGGACCGAGGACACAGCCCTGAGGGGCTCTGGTTTTGGTGATGGAGGTTGATGATGTCTATTCTCACACCGTTTATTGCAATAAATAACCATTCTTTAAATTTATATCTATGTGTTTACTTGTTACATTTTGTTTTATAATGTTTGGAAAGTCAAGCTTGATGTTGCCTAACACTTAAAGGACTGATCCCAGTCACGTCTACACAGTGAAGTATGCTGTACAGTTCATTAATCAAACACTGGTATGGTATTGGAACTATGTATAAGTTTTGCTGTTGAGACTGAAAAAGTCAGATAATTACAGTAAAACCTTTATAAATACACATTCGTATTATAGGGGCAAAGGAAAGACCTTTAGACTTGTGCACATTCAGTAGAAAGAGGCACTGGTTTGGCTTCGCCAACTAAAGCTCCGTAGCCGTAGGTGGTGGTCATGAGGTCTTCCACCTCAGTCTGCCCTGTTGTGTGGGTTTTACATAATAAGCCGTCCCTTTCCAGGCGTTTTTTTTTTGTTTTTTGTTTTTTTTTTTCTAGATCTTGGTGAAAGGCCTGTGGTTTGTGATGATGCTGAACAAAGTGTATTTTACAATGATACCATTGGCTTGTTCGGCGATGAAGAAAAATGTGCTACTCTGTGTCCGTGACATCTTAAGTTTAAAAAGGCCCAGTGTAACTTCTGGAGCAGCAGAACAGAGCAGCTCTCCACTCGAAACCTCAAGTCACTGATGAAGAATGAGGAATAGATTAGAGATGGAAGAGAGAGTGCTGCACTGGGTCAATAAACGTGGTGTTGGTGATGTAGAAATAAAAATATCTGAAGCTCTTCAAGGTTAGGGCAAGTAAGAATAAAAACTGCTGACTGTCCATCTTACTTTTAATGGAAGTCCATGGTATTGTTGGCTGTAAAGCATCCAAGGCACTCTGATTGCAAGTTAAAAATCCTCTACTGACACAGGGATAACCAACTTGTTTCGACTCTCTTCATCAGGGTATAAAGTGCAATGAGGACAGGTGTTCAAATTAATACTCACTGATGAAGAGGAAATTATCATTACGTTGTGCGTAGTGGCTGCGAGTGAGACGGAGAGAAAGTGGTTTGACAGACAAAGGGATTAGATTTTCTCTCAAGAGCTGACTAACTCAGTCTCTTATTGACCTGGATTTGGGAGCTTAAAGCATTTTATTGACAGGATGCCTGTCATAGACACCTCATGGTTGAACAGGGCTTAGTCTAGTGCTTGCTAAATATGCACACACATTCTGTCTATTACACAGGCTTATAAAAACCTGCACACACAAAGAAAGGAGAGGAAGAGACTCCCTCTGGCTTGTAGTCTTGATGCGACAAACATGAGCCGTGCATATTGTGTGTGAGGGTTATAATGGAGTAGACCATCCTGTCTGCAATTTGTTTCTCCATTTTGGAAACAGGGCACAATATCTATCCGCCTGCACCTCGAGAGAACTGATACTAATAGTTTTTTAAAAAGTGACCGTAATTTTGTTAGTGGCACGCAACCCTGTGTACCCAGTGTCAGTATCACCCCAAATGAGAGAGGAGATCACCATGGAGACAAATGTTACAGGAAGAAGCTTTGTAGAGATTTATAGAGTCTGTTATTTGGGACAGAAAATGAAAGTTTATTTTTTTTTTTGTGGCGTTGTTCATCACAGAAGTGAAGGTTTACAGTTGAGATTCCCATTTCTTGGTCTTTTACTGACTTGCAAGTTAAGTCAGATCGCATTTTAGTCATCTTTCATAGTCATTTGTCATATATAGCTAGCTCAACAGCATAGGTCTGTTGGCTAAGCAGATGTTGTTTTAATGTTAGTTATGTTAACAACAAGGAGAAGAATGAAGGACAATAAAGACAAGTCCATGCTGAAGGCATTAACCTTCCCAAACACAACTTACTGCTTCAGCTAAAGCAACCACTCACTTACAGTTGGCAAGGCTCTTCAACCACTCGTCTCAGAATTAAAACAAACCACATACCGGTTGACTGAAGAAACAGCAAAACAGGAAGTGACTGATTGTAATTGCCTGCCTATAATACCCATACTGGTGAATCTATTTAGGATTTTTACATAAAAGACATTGCCTAATGCAATAACATAAAATCACTGTCTGCACTATAAATGCATAATAATGAGATTATCTCCATGAATGAAAGCATGATTTGTTCTGAACAGTATTGGTGTATTGTTAGAAAAATACAAGGATTATAAAGAACAACATGAGCCTCTTTCACCATAAGCTTCAATTACAGCAAGTTTGTAACCAGACTCAGGTAAGATGGCCACCACATGGTTACATCCAGGAATGGCAAGTCATTAGAATATGTCACATCTACTGTTTTATGTCTATGATTATCTGTTTCACAACCCCTACCAAATTAAGTTGTATGAATGTGTTGACTTTGTTGTTTTACACTCTGAGCTCAAGCTTGTGGTGTGTGTCTCTGAAGCATCATTCACTGCCTCCCAATGCTTCTGAGCCTGTTCTTTAATTCATGAACTGGCTATTCTATGCTAAAGAGAATTGCATTTTTATAATAAAAAAATATACAAGCAAAACAAAAATGCTCTATGTTGCAATAAGGAAGACGTATCTTGATGCCAAAGTACTAAGTACTGTACGTCTACATTTTTTGTTGCTCATCTGCAATGTTAATGACACAGTGGGGTCACACGGTGGAGGATATAAAACATTCATAATGTGAGTTAAATGCCAGACAAAAAAGGTGTGTAGCTGAAAATGTGTGTAGACGGAGACAGACTGAGATGTTACTGTGCACCAGAGTGCAGTTCTTTGGTAATTTCTGAGCGACTGTGAGTTGTTGCAAATGCACTGAAACTGTGCACCATGCTCATGAAAATACATCACTTTCAGTGGTATTGTGTTATGAGTGGGGGAAATTATCTTATTATTGGTTATGTATTGGTTTGCTTTTGATCCTGATATTTGAAAGCTAAGTTGCACATATACAGTGATGGATGAAGTACCGGGAAGCCACACCAGTAAAAGTACAGATATCTAATCAGAAAATGACTTAAGTATAATTTAGTCACTTATTAGAATATTATTTGATTAAAAATCTTAGTGTCTGAGATATAATGTACTTAAGTATTAAAAGTTTTTTTTTTTCATATTAAATGTACTCAAGTATTGAAAAAAAAGTACAAGTAAATGCTGTCACACTGAGTTATAGTTTTGAGATTTCTGAAGTTTTTTCGTCTTAACATGTCGCCCCCTTAAAAATGGAGGCTACATTAAACTTGAAGAAAAACAAGGTCTTCACAACTAATAGGATGTAAAGTACAAAATATAATATTTTTCTTTACCCTCGTAGTTAATGATCTGACATGCAGCATGCCTGGACTGCTCAGGGGAAATGTGTTGGAAAGAAAGAATAAAAAGGAGTAAAAATACATTATATTTCGGAAATGTAGGCTTCTGGAGTAAAAGTAAAGGTTGACAGAAATATAAAAAATAGGGCTGTCAGAGTTAACGCTATAATAACATAATAACGTAAATTTGTTTTAACGCCACCAAATTATTTAACGCATTAACACAACTTGAAATTTTTAGGTTGTAGCTGGCTCAGTTTTAAAGCTAAGTTAAGATACTGGTATCATATGAAACTAGACCTGGAAGTAAACCTCAGGAATCAACTGGTAACAACCATGTCTCACTAGCTTGTCAGGAAGGAGGTTAAATAACGATCCAAATTTGTGCAAAATCTGGATATGGCCATTTTCAAAGGAATCCCTTGACCTCTGACCTCAAGATATGTGCAAGAAAATGGGTTGAATGGGTACCCACGAGTCTCCCGGACATAACTACTTAATGATCACATGCAGTTTGGGGCAAGTCATAGTCAAGTCAGCACACTGCAGTTTGTCATGTTATGATTTGAGCGTATTTTTATGCTAAATGCAGTACCTGTGAGGGTTTCTGGGTAATATCTGTCATTGTTTTGTGTTGTTAATTGATTTGCAATAATACTTACATATATAAATTTGAAAAAAGTAGCATTTTTGCTGCATTTTGTCCACTCCCATGTTGTTAAGAGTATTAAAGACTTGACAAATCTCCCTTTAAGGTTTATTTTAACAGATGAAAAATGTGCAATTAATCATGATTTAACTGGACAATCATGCAATTAATTAATTAAATATTTGAAGTAACCAAAAAAAGTGTTATTACTTTGTTACATTATACCACTGGACATATAGGTTTCAAAAGGCAAACTAGTGCGACACAATTCAGAAGAATAATACTAGAGTTTGGCTGCTGCCACTAAGTTAACTACAATATATGTTTAAGTCCTTAGCAAAGTACTTTGAACTTTCCCTGCTCCCATCACTGTGGAGGTCTTGCTACCGATGCCACGGTATTTGATTCTTCTGTGGAAGGTGCTTTTTTTTTTTATTAATGGCCCTGTCCTGACATATTTTCCATTTCATGTTAGAAAACAAGTTGAAGAGCTTTTAGAGATGAGGCCCTTTTTCTGAGAATCCCCTGAGTGAATTCACTCAGTTTTGTAACCTCTTAGAGACGCATTTGTGTGAGTAAGCCTCCCGAGGGATCTCTGCTACTACAGGATTTACCTCTCTCTCTAGCCCCAGGTTCTTACCCTGTCCCTGGTGAGCAAAATCAGTGTAGGCAAAGGAGCAGAGCTCCAAAAAAGCTTATTAAAAATCAGACTGAATTTCAGGTCCAAAGGGAAGGAACTAGAATAAAATAAGCTATAGAGATGATTAGTAATCAGCAACAATGATTACTGTTAATCAAAGGGTCAAAGTCCAGGCTCTCGCTAATGAATGTAAGTGTGTTACTCTGGAGGGTAGAGGGGTGGCTTTAATGGAGAAGATTTTTTATTCCAAATGAAAGACCAGAGGTCTGAATCAATGAATAACAGTGTGCACATTCGGCTCCCTATGAGGCCAGAAGAAGAGTGAGACATTAGGGTAATTTTCAGGTTAGACAACCACTTTGGTTCCATCGTATGACCAGAAAAAAAATAACAATAATAGAGTTGTATTCCTAAACAAATACTATTGCTACGCCCTTATTGCTTGAAGACATTTTACAGAACCTAATCACTTGGACATCGTCTCTCCATCTTCACAGCTTCATTTGAAAATGTGAATGGTGCTGTCCAGATAAGTGGATCTATGTTGTTAATGTTCTTCTTTCTCCTTCCTCCAGGGTACTCCGGCTAGTTTTGTCCGCTACAGAGTGGACCTGGACAGGTCACCGTACAGTGGGAGCATCTTTGATGTAGAAGAGGAAACTGGAAGAATCGTCACGAAGGTCAACCTCAATGAGGAGCCCAGTGTCACCTTTAAGGTGAGTAGCGGTGGTTATAGTGACATCTATTCTCTCACTCTCATCACTCTCTCATCGTCAACCGCTTATCCAGGCTCAGGTCGCGGGGGCAACAGCTAGAGCAGGGGACCCCAAACTTCCCTTTCCCAGGCCACATTAACCGGCTCTGACTGGGGATCCTGAGGCGTTTCCAGGTCAGTGTGGAGATATAGTCTCTCCACCTAGTCCTGGGTCTTCCCCGTTGCCTCCTCCTAGCTGGTTGTGCCTGGAACACCTCCCTAGGGAGGCGCCATGGGGGCATCCTTACTGGATGCCCAAACCACCTCAACTGCTTCCTTTCGATGCAAAGGAGCAGCGACTCCGAGTCCCTCACAGATGGCTGAGCTTCTCACCCTATCTCTAAGGGAGACGCCAGCTGAGAGAAAACCCATTTTGGCTACTTCTACCTATGATCTAGTTCTTTTGGTCATGATAAGATAAGATAAGATAAGATGAATCTTTATTAATCCCCGGAGGAAAATTCGGGACCCAGGCCTTATGACCACAGTTGAGAATTAGGAATGAAGACTGACCAGTAGATCAAGAGCTATTTCTTCCAGCTCAGCTCCCTTTTCATCACAACGGTGTGATAAAGCAAATGCAACACTGCCCCCGCTGCTCTGATTCTCTGGCCAGTCTCACGTGCCATTGTCCCCTCACTCATGGACAAGATCCCGAGGTACTTGAACTCCGTTACTTGGGGTAAAGACTCATTCCCTTCCCAGAGTAGACAATGATTGATTATCTACTCTTGCTTGTAATATCTCTATGTTCCTGCCAAGATGTAAATATTATTCTGTTATTAGGTCAGAGGCACTAAGACCAGGAATTGTCCATTTGTTGTGAATGGTTATACTGGATTTGGCAGAAAAGTATCTGCTCTATGAGGGAAATATCAGGGAATCCAAGCTAATCCCCCTTAGTAAACATCAAATCAACAATATCAACAACAATAAAAATCAACATTTGCAAAAATGTAACACATAAAGAGGAGCTTGGGGGGGTGATGGAAGAAGCTAAGTGAGAGTGAGAGGCGATACTGTCCACACTAAACACCTGCATAATTCCTAAGATAAGATAAGATAAGATAAGATGAACCTTTATTAATCCCCGGAGGGAAATTCAGACTATTGGACATTAGTAGTGAGCTGAAGAAGTTAAAGACAAAGAGCCAGTGACTGTAAAGCATGAATGAAACAGCTGATGCCAATCAACTAATAGACTTCAGTGTTTTTTCTAATTTGGCTAGATTTTAATTAAAAAGGCAAACTTTTTTGTCAAAGGTGCAGTGTGTAGGATTGGTGGCATCTAGCAGTGAGGCTGCAGATTGCAACCAACTCCAACTGCTCCCGTGTGCCAAGCGTGGAGGAGAACTACAATGGCTGACACCACGTGACTGTCCTAATCAGTTTACCATATCAACATTAAGGTTAACATTAAGTTCAATTATGTCACATTAAAATTTTAATATAGGCAATGTGCATTTGTAATTTCATTTAATCCATATACTGCAGGCAATGTGCATACCATGTAACATTGTTCAAAAACATTTTGCATGTGGTTGAGAGGGCAGTTCAATATTTCCAAAATCACTCTCTTGCGCACTATTGCTAGTGTGCAATTGGTTAAGCGAGCCACATGCTAATCATGTGGCTATCATGCAATGGTAGTATGCATGCCTATGGTTGCCTACCCTTGGTATACGAGGAACCAAGGTCTCAAAATATTCTCACATAGGACTGCTCTGTATTAATTGCAGATATGCAGTATTGAAACAGATTCATAAACTTGATCCCAGTTCATTCCAGAATTGTATTTAGTATCACTGATCATATCAGCTATTCGTTCCATGCTAATAAGATTTTAAAAATTCAAGTAACCATGTTTCTATGAAGAAACATTTTGGCTTATGCATTGGCCAATTTAACAAAATCATTCTTTTTGCAGCAAAAAAGGACAAGCAAACTATTTTCCTGTCTTTTTTTACTTTAGGTGTGCAGCACATATACCCTAGCAAGCAAACAACAAGACAGGGAGAGATTTATATTCATAATTACTGAAATCGAATGAAACACTTCTGCCCAAAGGGACTGGACTGCAGGATGGTGCCAAAACATATGAATCAAAGTTTCCATTTGTTCACAACCAGCCAGCAGAGATGAGAGGAGTTTGTAGGGAGTGATATACCATTATTAAAGATTTTCAGCTATATAATTCTGAATCTGACTGACTGGCAAGTGTAATTGATAATAATCTTATTATAATGATAATCATAATCATCATAAAAATCTCGATCCATATCACAAATACATTGCGTAGATACTGTCATAGATCTGTTTCTCATAGTTGATGTTGAGGACTCTGTCTTGCATGTTTTAGTGTACTCGTGAAGATCAGCGGGTCAGAAATGTGCATATTGACTTTTTAAAATCGAAAACCAGTTTTGGGGCAACATTAATGAATCGTCTCAGTGATAATGTCTCTTGTGTCTGTGACCACTGCCACTGAAGGTTTTTTTATCGATAAAACAAATTCCCTCCCAAGTGCTTGCATAAAGATTTTTAGTAACTTAAAGGGATAGTTTGGGTGTTTTAAAGTGGGGTTGTAAGAGGTACTTCACACAGTGTGTTATCTACAGTAGGTGATAGCCAGCACACTCCCAGTTTGGAGAAACAGAGAGGAACAATGTACTGCTGTGGACGGCCATTCCACAGTTTAAGCGTACCATATATTTAGAATAGTGTCGCAGTTTACTTTGCTGTGAGACAGCGATACAGTCTATGTTTCAGACGGGGACCTGAAGCTGTTTTCTATAGTATACTTTCAAAAGCAACCAGACTACACTGAAAATAACTGTAATTTTAACTTGCAGAACCCGGGAGTTGCTGGTCTACCGTTGCCTAGATCGGTTAGTTTGTTTGTGCCATTGTAGACCAGCAATCCTTGTGTTCTGCAAGGTAAAATTACTATTTTTTTTTTTTCAATTTTCAATTTCTCAGAGCACGGTAGCTTTGGTAAGAGCATAGATGGATACAGCGGCTTCAGTTCCCTGTCGAAAAGGGCTCTCTGATGTCAAGGTAAAGTGATGAAAATGTTCTAAATATGGCGTACACTTGAATTGATATTGCTTTTTTTAGGTGAATCTTCCTTTTAGGTGTCTACAACAGTACATTGTGTCTGTGCGGTAACTCTCCAAACTGGGGGCACGCTCACCGCCATCTTCTGTCGGTAATACAGTGACTATATGGATAAGTACCTCATACAACCCCACTTCAAAACATCCGAACTATCCCTGTAGGTTGACTTTACATCGGCATATCTGTAGCCGTGAATAGTGGACCTTGAGATAGTAGGTACTTATGCGGATATGCCGTTTACAGCACACTCCCTTGTCGTCTGGCGGCGTCTATCCTCTTTCTTTTTTTTTCTCCTTTGTTTTTCTTTAAACATTTCTCTGTGTTTATTCTCTTCCTGACTATCTCTCCCTTCTGCTGCCCCACTCCCCCCTGCTTCCCCCAGGCCCCATTCTCCACAGTCTATGAATGTAGATCAATACATTCACACTTGCTCTATGGGAGCTTTGCAGGCTGCTCGCCAGATCATATTTTGCCAGTCTGTCTTTATTAGGATTCCAGACATGTATCAGAAAAATGCCTGGCAACCTCAGAAAGAGAATTATTTGTGTAGGGAGTAGTAGCAAAGAAAAAAAAAGTCATAATAATTATGTTTGTTGCTTATGTGTGCTCTCCTGCCCACTGTAGTTGTTTGTGATAGCCTATGATGACGGGGAGCCGGTGAAGACTAACAGCACTTTGGTGGAGATCACTGTTCTTCAGCCTTCCCGCATCCCAATCTTCACCCAGGAAGAGTACAGGTACGTCTCCTCCATGGCACACTGTTGATGCAGCTGCCTCTGCCTGTAAATTCACACATCAAAGAGCAGCTTAGGCTGTAGCGCCAAGCGGGGAGTGAAAAAGGCTGGAGGAAATGGACAAAGAATCTTAAAAACACCTTGACACCCATTTACATCTGTGGTCACATATATCTTCCATTCTGCTTCTGTTATACTTTGATTAATATTTAATTACTTGGTGAATTATATATTCTGCCCAGAACTGCCGAAAATGGCCGTGAAGTCATTATTCTTCATACACTTATTGTTTTTGTGATAATGATAGATATCTGGGCATTATTGTGCTCACCCTGTAAAGTTTTGATTCTGCGTCTCCGTCTTAATCACGCAGTCTTTTGCGTGCATGACTGATGAATGAGTTTGGAGTATAAATATGCATTAGAGCTTCGGGGTAGATGCCGCAGATCATATCTGCTGTAAACTACATTTGTTTCTCTCCGAGGGTGAAGCCGGGCTTCCCTCTGAGTTTATTAAGAGTTTCTTTTGACAAGATTAAGTGTTTAGACTGTTAAACTGGCAGAGAAGGATGCTGGATGAGGGAACATAATCTATAGTGAGAGAGATAACTCGCTGCTACTTATGCAATACACGGTTGTACTGGACCAGGGCTGGGTGGAGTTTGTCTGTACTGATGGTGCTGTGACTCAGGAGGAGGCCCAGAAGTCATTTATAATTAAGGATAAAACTTGATTATATCAACACTCCAGCTGAAGCTGCTTTGAAAAATCTTCCATGATGAGTGAGAGTCTATTTTGTTGTGCTGCAGTACTGTAGGTACCTGCATGCACCATTCAGGAGATTCTCGCCAGACTGTGAAGGTCTCATGGCAAAGTTGCCTGGCACGATATAGTCTCTGGGAGCTTAAAGCAAAGCTCATTTTAAGTGGATTGTTTTACTAACTTGCATGTCAGTCAAAGTAGGGAGTCTTGGCAGACTATCTTCTGTAACAGAATTTGATATGCCTTTATGCATAAGACAGAGAATGTAAGTCCTGCCCAACCTGTCAACACATGAAGCGAGGTGTTTGTGTCTGTGTTTGTGCACAGGTATGCCTTTCTACCTGACTCATTGCTTTTGTGAATGTGTGCCTGTACACCCGATTTGACTGTTATCAGACCATTAAATAGGCATTATCAGTTGCTATAAGCACCATAGATGTGATGATTAGGGGCCTACAACACCTATGATGCTGTAAAAGTGAAAATGAAACTAATGAGCAACACAATGTAACATGTTGTAAAACTGAATAAAATGTCACATTTTGAACACAAACAAAAAGGCTTCTTTAGGTTTAGGCAAAAAAAAACAACAACTTCAGATTTAGGTAACACAACTACAACTTATTTAGTTTTAGGTACTAAAACTACAACTTCTTTAGGTTTAGGCACTAAAATTACAACTACAAAGTCTAATTAGTTGGCCTTTATGTGTGCATACATGTGTTTTTCCTAATATAGATGAGTGTGTGGTCATCGCATGCATCCTTTGTAATGCAGCACTTTGTGTGTGTGCTCACGTTCGCCCGTTGCTCAGCTTTATTCAATGATTGATACACCGGCAGAGCAGTATAGCCGTTGAAAGGCCATTGATTAATGCTCTGAATAAGTGCTCTGTCTGACATGCACACACAAACAAAGAGGGTCGGGACCATAGGTGCAGACCTCTGTAGGGTGTCACATTGATAGTGCCAGCCACATGCAGTGCTGTAAATTGTGAGCCATGAAAGCATTAAACAGGTGCAGAAGCTTCTCCTGCTGGACAAGGCTCTCTCCAGCGGAGAGCGTCCAATCTGCTCGCTCTGCGATGAGCTGTCTCCTCATTCTTCACCTCTCCGTCTCTCCCCATCGTCCTCTCCCTGAGGAACCTTCTGAACACAAATCACTCTATAAACGTCCACAGAAGATCTCGTCTGTCTCTGTAAAGGCAGTTAGTTATGGCGGCAATCAGGTAAGCTATGCCTACAGCTCCAGAGCACACAATTAAAACAACTCTGCAGGGCTTTGGCTGACTTAATGATTTCTGCTCCTGCTTTATGGTTGGTCCCCTCCATCTGTCAGAGGGAAATGAGGGGCTCCTAGTCATTGTTGGCTAAAATAAATGGTTGGTACCGTAGTTTCTACAGTAGCAGCGTGATGCCACTTGTTTTTCTAAAGGTTTGAGCAAAAAACCTTGTGTTGTTTCTGCAGAAATACAAACATGTTTAGAATTTCTCAACCACTCCGAAATTATTGTAATGCCTCTGAAGCTGGCGACAGCTGTGGCCAGAGGCTTTATGTTTCCAGGTTGTCCATCTGTCCATCTGTCTGTCTAATCCATTCTTGTGAGCGTGATATCTCAGAAATGCCTGGAGTCCACTTGGACTCAATGATGAACTGATATTGGTGGTCAAAGGTCAAGGTCACTTTGACCGCACATTTGGTCCATTTCGTGAACACAATATCTCAGGAATCTGGTACAAATAACCACAAAGAAAGAATTTTGTGGTCAGAGGTCACTGTGAACTCACAAAACATGTTTTTTGGCCAGAACTCATGAATTCATGCCAACTGTGATGCACTACAATGCACCACTTCAGCCTGTGTTAAGGGTACAGTATGTAGGATTTGGCAACATGTAGTGGTGTGGTTGCACTCTCTCCTCCCTTTCTAAGGTTGTGGTAACGTCAGCCACCAAGTTCAAAAGCCTCTCGCTCAGAGGCCATCCTTACAATACAACTTCAGGAGAGAAATCAGATTGCGGCTGGGGGTTTCACTGTTTTGCACTCTGTTTGCTCATGTTACTGCAGTTTCACAAGCATGTCGGAAAACTACGGTGGCCCTGAGGTAACATAAAAACATGAAAGGCTCTCTGGAGCCAGTGTTTGGTTTGTCCATTCTTGGCTACTGTAGAAACATGGCGGAGCAACATGGCAGACTGTGAAGAGGACCCGCTCCCTATGTACATATGAAGGGCTCATTCTAAGCTAACAAAAATACAACAATTCTTAGTTTCAGGTGTTTATACACTTGAATATTTTATTATGTTTCTGCTAATAGGGCCCCAAAATGTTACACACTGTTCCTTTAAATAATATTGTAATAATAATACCGAAGCAAATGACTCAGATCATGTAAAAAGGTTACTTTTCTGAACTGAACGAGAATTGTCACCAAATTCTGCAGCTTTACACAGCTTTCAGCCTCTTTTAGTTTTATAGATCACAAATACACCGTATGAGTCTTACCGCCCTTATCAGCCAGTAATGTATTACTGCAGTATAATATTGACGTGTACGCTACCTGCCCAGCATAAAGTGAACTCTACTTGGTGAACAAAGTTGTGAGCGACCTCATAGATGGTCTGGGACAGATCTTCTTACTATCCCCCGAGTCAAAACGAAACACGGAAGAACAGCATTCAATTTTTATGCACCACATATCTGGAACAAACACCCAGAAAACTTGACATCGGTTGTTTTAAAGTAGGTCTTAAAAGTTTTGTTTGCCACTGCATTTTTTAAGTTAACTCGGGACGATTTATTCATATTACTGTAACTTTTATTCTACTGTTTGATTTGTATTTTTCAATTTTATCTTATTTGTATCCTCTTTTTATGTTGCATTATTCTTTTTGATATCATATTTGTGTCTTTTCCTATTACCTTGTGTTTATGTCTTTTCTTACATGCTATCCAGAGCATTAATATAGCAGTAAACAACTATATGCTAAAGATATAGAGGACTAATGTCTACCTGAGCAGAGAATGAAGTCACTCTTCCTCTGTGTGTGTTGTAATCCGAGCTTCTCCTTGCTTTGTTTATATAGCCGGCCGGCGGTGCATGCTTTTAGTGCATGTGAGCGCATGTGAGTGCATGTGAGCGTGCCCCATTGGCTCACTCACAGCCACCACTCTGCACTGCTCTCATGCACTGCTTACAGAAGCATAGCAGCCACCCTCCGGTCCCACCCAGGTTAACACTGTTAGCTCTTCCAGCAGTGCTGCTGTTGTTTTCACTGTTAGCAAAGTTAGCTGCGAGATGTTGAGAGCTGTGCGGAGGTAATACAAATGATCTTGCATTTAGCACCTTCAGTGCCTTCCTGTCTTGAAGAGGCTTGTTGAAAACCACTTTTCAAATCAACTTGCCGTGTCTTGTTTTTACAGAGGTAGTCATGTGATGCCATAAGTTGAAGCAGCCATGGGAGAAATTACCTTTAATTATTACTTGTGAAGTGAAAATCAGTGTGTAAGTGAAATAAAGCAGGACTATGATCATGTATGAATGAGGTAGCACAGATATATGAAACAAAATTGTGATTTAATTATGATTAATTATACAGTCTGACCAACTACTAGTCAAAAATCACTTAATCCACTTTTAACAATTTTTGTAATTATTTTATGACTTTTATAATGGCTTTTTCATATTTCAAGTGAATATGTTATAGGGGTGGGGGGTTTGGAGCCCTATCATTAAGCCACTGCGAAAGGCTCATTTACATGGAACTCACGGACACAACCCTTTGGGGAAGTCTTTAGCACTGGGCACATGGGAAGAGAATGAATATGTATTTTTCCCCTGTGTGAGATGAGGAGGGGTAAACTGCTATCTACCATGGTCAAACTGTGGACTCCCTCTTCTCATACTGAGGCTTTTTCTCTGGCCCGATGTTGCAAACCTGTGGTCTGAGCATTTTTCTGTACTGCTTATCTCCCCCGCAGCACTTCCTCTTCCAAATCTACTCTAAATCACATGAGACTTTTGCCTCACCGCTCCTGAGTGTGTCATTTTGCTCTCCTCCTCATTTCACCTGCACACCCCCATCCCCGGAGTTTTCCTCTCAGCTTATATCTCTCTCTGTCAGTTTCTTTCTCACGTTGTCGTCCCTTTTCTTCTCTCCTCACTGTACAGTCGGTAGGCCTTCATTTTCTCCTCAGCGAGGATGTGAATTTCTTTCTGTGTGGGTATATGTGGTTCTGTGCTCACACTTGGGTTTGTGCATTTTTCCCCAAAAAGTTGTCACTAGATTGGCGGAAGTTTTGTGATTAGTGTACCCAAATGGTGCTTTGTTTTGAGTCCAACTCTCATATAAACACATGCAACCGGAGATATGTGTCCATATTAATATTAGGGCTCTCAAAGTAATAACATAATTTGCCATTAATTTATTTAACCATTAAAGCAAAGTTAGAGTGAAGATACTGGCATCATATGAAACAAAAAACCTAAGGAATCCATTGTTACCAATCATATCATACTAGGCGAGGTGAAATAACTCTCCAAACATATGTTAAACTTTGGTGAGGAAACCTCTGACCTCAAGATATGTGAATGAAAATGGGCTCTATGGGTACCCACAAGTCTCCCCTTTAGATGATGTATTAAAGCAAATTCATTTTAACGCCGCTAATTTCTTTAATGCATTGACATAATTGAGCTTTCAGAGGTTGTAGCAGGCTCAGATTTAAAGCTAAAGTGAAGCTACTGACATCATATGAACCTAGAAAACTCAAGGATATCCACTGGTATCTCAAGATACAGAATGTGAATGAAAATGGGTTCTATGAGTACCCTCAAGTCTCCCCTTTACAGACTTGCCCACAATATGATAATCACATGCAGTTTGGGGCAAGTCATAGTCAAGTCAGCACACTGTCACACTGACAGCTGTTGTTGACTGTTGGGCTGCAGTTTACCATGTTATGATGTGAGCATATTTTTTATGGAAAATGCTGTACCTGTGAGGGTTTCTGGACAATATTTGTCATTGTTTTGTGTTGTTATTTGATTAAATACTTGACAAATCTCACTTTACCTTTTAAGTAATTGCAATTAACTATGGACAATCATGCGATTGATCACAATTAATTACTGAATTGACTGACAGCCCTAATTATTTACAGTACATCTGTATTTCTTGTAGAGTATGGGGTTTTTTTTGTGATGTAGTATATATCATAAGCGGTAGATGTTTGTAGGCTACCTCCATGACATATTTCAAGAGCTGGTCTTTTTAATGATTGAAGAGGATATCATTTGGGACTGAAATGTCACGCCATTATTTTGTTCACTGTAGTCGCAGACAGCAGATGTTGTGCCATACCTGTCGTATTAATATGCAGTCTGTCAAAGCGAGAAGAGCGCCACGCAGCCCATTATTGAGCAATTCTCGTAGTTATACTGTTCCCATAGTAAACAGTGTCGACATTGAGTATTACTACAGTCAACAACATGCTGTCACTATATGCTTGCCGCCCCACTAATTACACAATTAGTGACAGTATGCTAAAATAACTGTGTAGGCATATAGTTTGCTCTTCCATTCGTATATCCACAGGCTCATAAATAGGACATTTCCTTGGTGCATCCTGCACTCTTGTATATAATATAGACTTTTCTCAGCCTTGAGACAGATTTTTCCCATTTCTCTATTAGACACCATTACTCTGGCCATTAATGTGAATGTCAGTGGTAATAGCTCCGACTGGGGAATATTATACAGCACATCACTTTCCTACAGTTTTGTTGATGTTTACAGGCCACAGAGAGTAAATTTTCTGTGGATGTCTGACCACAGTGTGACCGTTGATTTAATGTTCTCAGCAGGCTCGCTCTCAAATGGCTGCACAGCACCTGAAGAAGACATATCCTGTAGCTTGAAATACCAGCCACACTGGACTTCACAGCCATTAGGCACTGATGAAAAAGCAATAAATTGCTCAGCAAATTAAAGACAAAAAGCAAACATTGCTGCTCATATTAGAGGAATTACACCAAGCACAGATTTTCATCCAAAAAATTGACACAGAGAAACAAAACGGTAGAGAAGTCAAACTTTATTCAATTCATTTAATAAATCAATAACTTCAATAACTCAACATTATTCAGTTGTAACACATGAAATACAAAACAATACACTCACTTTTCAGTTTGTTCCTCTTCCACAAATCCATCAGATCCTTCATCATCAGTGTCTGAGTTAAACAGTTGGGCGATTTCGGCATCAAGCACGCCCGAATCCCTCTCGTCATTATCCGACAATCCTTCCAGTGTTGTGGCTTCGTAGCTTACCAAAGTCGTAATAAAACATTTTGACAGATTTTTTAGCGCCCTGTACCACATAAAATTGTTTCAAGGTCAATAAGCACAACCAGAATTGACATACATAAGGCGTGCCTGATTGTAAGACGTGCCTGATTGTAAGGGGCACTGTCGATTTTTGCGAAAATTAAGGATTATAAGTGCGCCTTATAGTGCGAAAAATACAGTATATGGCTTGAGATCACCCAGCAGCTGGGATACAATGAAGATGATAATGTAGCTGATATGCTGTACACTTGCTAACGTAATATGTTGGTCACTGAATGCAGCTACCATTAGCATCACATTTGGACTCTGAATAATTTATGTATTGTGAAGTTTATGTTAACCCCGTAGACATTCTGTCTGGATAGGTTTTTGTTGTGTAGAGTGGACACAGGCACAGCTTTGAAACACAGATTTTGCACTGGACCCGATATGCGTAGTTGTCAACGCAGAAAATTCGCAGGCAAATTTTACACATTCCCGCCCAAAGAAACAGCTTATAAAAGGAAAATGACTACTCAACTTTGTCCCCTCCATCAACTCTTCCTGACATCTGGAGGAAAATAGCCTTTATCATTTTTAGAGAAAACAATTCCATCCATATCTCATTTCCAATTCAGACAAGGCTGTAATTCTCACATAATTAGGCAGATGACATGCTTTCATAGCATACAGCTCTTTTATTGGCAGCCTTCTTGCAACTGTTGTCTTGCCAGACATGTTTACAAGTCATGGAGGTGCTCGCAGCCTACTCATCTATGCTCATTGCCATTGCATTTAAAGGGTTAGCTGTAAACCCTACAGTGTGAGCTCCCACATAATCATCGTCATGCCTCACTGCAAATATTAAAAAAGCAACCTCAGCCTCTCTATTTCTTTCTGTTCATCCATCCATCCATCCATCATTCCATCCTTCCTTCCTCTGAATCACAGCTAGAAGGTGTGGAGTGCTCTCATACTTTTATGATTTATTTTCAGCCGCAGGTTTGAATCTGCTGCCCTGAGTCTTGAACCTCAAAGCATCGGGAGCACACTGACCTTTCACTTGTCTCTGCTAAGTAGGCAGCCATCACTTGGCTGTCGAAACGCTGCCAAGTCACACTCATTGCACATATTCCACATATCCGCAAAAGGTCGATGCTGAATGCCAGGGAAGAAAAGCAGTGTGACCTATTATTAAAGGCTAAGTTTCCACATAATTGTCAGTAACTATAAACAGTATGTACAGATGCAAACTATCTAATCTAGTTCATGCTGCTGAATAATGATGTTGTTTGCATTAGGATTTCTGAAGTGTTTCAAGAGCTATTTCCAGTTAGAAGGGTCAGCAGTTATATTATCCGATATGACTGAGAGTGATGGTGAAGCAGGACATTATTGCATGAGATGTTGTGTAAGCTTTGGTACAAATGAAAGCGCTCCTCTTACATCTGACATGCCTGCTCTCACCGGTGCTTAATTTTTGTGACATGCAAGTTGTTTTGCCTCTATAATTTCCATAATTTTAACAGAACAAGGGATGATAAGCAACACAAGAGAGAAAATGTGAGGGAAAAGTACAAATTAAGGGTTATATTTACACAAATTTTAATGTCTATGACATAACAAACACATCAGTGTACTCAAATACAGTTAACAGTTAACAGGGCAAAATAACTCAGCTCTCTTATTGCCTCATATGCACTGAGATCCAAATCTTAATCTGAGCTACAGGCATGGCTAATAAACACATTGAGAGATAAAAGGGGGGCATTTATACCTGTCTGGCCAAACCCTGAACACAAAAAGGGGGACAAGGGAACATACTAAACTAATGTAAAGGGATAATATTAACAATAACTGTAAATACTGTAGGTTTTCAGTTTAACCAATATTACTTACACAGTGTGATTTAATAACAGAAGTCATATTTGATGTAAAGTTATGACTTTGGTTTTGAGCTCTTTTGTACTTGTTAATGACTACTATGGACATTACCTAATGACCCAGTAACGGTAAAATTAAACAGTTTGGGGAAGCACAAGGAGCTCATTCTATGCACCTAATGCTACATTCACTTCAACTTGTAAATAGTATTCACGTCCACATCCAAGTAATACATACATAATTACAGCAGGGAAGCTCTGATTTTTCTGAAAGCTGCGATATAGCTGACATGGCACATAACACTAGGACTGCCATAGCCCATGCCATTTAACATTGGGGTTCCAAAATTTGATCATAGATCATTGTTTATCCTATGTTTCCCTCTTGCCCTGACTTTTCCTACATGCCTATTCTGCACATACTTGTATTGTTTTTTGGTGTTTTTTTTAATGACAAAAGCTTCATTTAGTCGGTAGGAGTAGCGCCGATTAACATTGGTCCCCTCCTCCAACTCTCTTCCGGCAGTCAAATCAATGCATTTGCATAATGGCCGTATAAGCACATTGAGACAATGAATAAGACATAGAAACTAATTTGCATGCCAATAAACACTCAACATGCACTTATAATCACTTATACAGTCATCACACTAAAGTAGGTATGTAGGCCCACAGTATTCAGCACATCATATGTGTAAAATATCAACAATGAAATGGAAAATAATTGCACATCTGTAATTTTAAAAGTTGTGTCCCTGTGTGCGCTGTACACATATATAATTAGGGTATTACCGAAATGCTCCATTCATAATGTTGCCATCTGAATTATTATTATTATTAAAAATTTATAGAAACATGGTGTGCAGTGTACAAGCAATGCAACGCTCCATCCTCTTTCTGAAACTGTCCCAGTTTTCACAACAAAAGTTGCTTGAATCCATATTTGTTGGCATTTCGCCTTTCAAAAACAACATATTGTTCCATGTGCCACGGTAATTTTGCTTCGCCATTGACTATTACTGCATCGAATGGCAGCTTAAAAAATACTTTTTTTTTCTAAAAATAGGTGCCATATGAAAAAGCATGTTACACTGCTTATAGAGTATACCAGTTTTGTATAGGTTCTAACTGAAAGTTGTCTGACTGTGTGTGGTGTATGGGGTCTGCTTATCTACTGATGTCATTGCTGCGCTATGGAAACATAGCGGCACAGCCCAAGTCGTCCCACAGCGCGAAAGAGATAAAGACTGATGAGGTCTAGATGGCCCATCAGCATGAACAAAAGGATACAGACACTCTTTTGCATGGGATTTGGAGAAAATAGTACCCTTAAAGAGCCAGGCGATCCAAGTATTAATAATACGGAAATGCCTCAAAATCAGCCAGAGACCGTTGTTCAATGTAACGAAACCAAAATGGATATTGCGTAATATTGTCACAGTATTTTAATCCCCATGCGACCTTCTCTGTAATCATACAACTTCCTTTAATGACCCCTCCCATAATACGTGAATATGGCATGAGAGACTGGGTCCCCACTGAAAGTAGTGTGATATTTCTTTCAGCAGTCTGCGAATTATAGAGGTACTTATGCATCACTGTGGGTCAGGCCTCCAGGTGTTGGTGTGGTCGAATAGATCGTTTGGGCAGGAGCGGTTAATTTGACAGTAAAACATGCACGATACCATCAGTACCTACATGGCACCGTGGAATATCACATTGCAAGCCTCTATGGCTGGGCCAGTTTGGACAACACATTCATCCCCCAGCGTCCAGAAATTCACTGGCCAGGTCCCCTCTTGTGTGCTAAATGACCCAGTGGAAGATATGTGAAGTGATGTCCTGTGGGCTGACATGGTTAAGCTGGCACAGAGAGGCACCACTGCCTGGCTGCACTGTAAATGTTGTTTCTCCAGCTTTGCTAATGTTTTCCATCTTGCCCTCCAGAAGATGTTTTTGATTGAAGCCCCCTTTCTTTCTTGTGGAACTCAGAAAAATGGCTCAGTGTGAAAACAAAGGAAACTCTGGGTCTGGTGTGGCAAGATAATTGATCAGAGTAGCTCAGGGAGGAACATGATCAGACGAGGGGGTTGTAAACATTTTTTGTTTTATAGAACATGGTGGTTTAATGTGAATACATGTTGAAGCATTGCTTCGTGTCAGAGGTGTTGGCTTTCTGAGATGTTTGTGAGCTACAGAGGGTTTATTTTTTTGCAAAATCCTCTTAGCAAGTGTGAGTCAGCAGCTCATAAAGGGTATGCACTAATATCTGCTAGTGTTGAATTTGGTTTACAACTGAGAGAGCATTTGCTGGAGGAGGCAATGAATTGTTCATTTGTACACATCTGAGAAAGCCTCGACTGGTATAGATATAACGTATAATAATAGCTTTGACTTGAAGCTGGAGAATGTTGTGTTTTAAAGCTGCAGGGCTCTCACATTTAGCATAAGCTGTGCAGTGCTGGGAAGCTGGAATGACACATTTACACAAAAATGCTGCTTTTAGATGAGCATTTGCTGCAGAATCAATTCTCCTTTATTAGCTGGGCCATTGCTTTGTCTATCTTAAAATAGATTGGCAATTAAAATTGATATACAAACAAGAAATTACAGCAGTAGTTACAGGAATAGGTTACACATTCCATTAAAGGTCTTATCAATAACTTTTTTATGTAGATAAATAAAAAAATACATCCACAGAGCCTTTAACGTGCCAAATATAACTATGGCTTTTCCAGAAAAAAATTATAATTGTGAATTACTTATGTTAAAATATTTAACGGGTCCAAAATGAATGCTTCTACTTATCTTTGTGGAAAATATCTGGTGTTTGGTTCCCAATTATAACAAAGCTTGTTAGCCAATAGTATAACGACATCAGTATCACATGGTATCAAAGCATAAACAAAGATAAACAAAGCAGATAAATGGCTGAGATTGACGGTCATGCTGGCAACGTCTTGTTGTGAAGTAAATCCAATGAAACGGGGGAGGGAGAATGCAACATCTAGTGTCTGAATCTTATCAATGTGACCGATAGCATTTTTAAACTCTTGTTCATCAACCATAATTTAACTTGTCATTATTCACCACACCATACCAGATTGTTAGTGACATAACTGGCAGTGTGATTATCAGAGTGACAATGTGGATAATGACTTTTACTACTTTACTGTTAATTGTCCTTAGAATAAGATAGATTGTTTTAAATTGGCAGTCAATGTGCAATCTTGTTTTTTTTTTTTTTTGTCTTTTCAGTAAACTTAACAGTAAACTTATGCCAGTGCCAGTAAACCGCGCATGACAATGATGGTGAAAGAAATATTATTTGATATTAACACTGAATTAAATGACTGTATGACCTGTGCTGTGAAAGAGTGGTAATTGCTGCTGATCCCACCGAGAAGCAACACTTGTATTTAATAAGCTAAATCAGTCCATGCTTTAGAGACAGTAACCACAATAAATGCTAAGGTGCAAGAAGACCAAAGATAATCAAATAATGATCAAGAGAAGATGAAGAAGAAAAAGAAGGAGGAGGAGGCTCAGCAGCGACATTACTTACTGAAAATAGTTCAGCATCAAGGATTAGATCCAAGGAAAATAAGGAGTAAAATGCAGTATTCTTCATTGTTGTTGAAAGCATATGCACATACATATCCATAAATGCATATACAGTATACTGCAAAATATCTTCATAGCTTGCCATATTTTTGCTCCTGAGCATTTTTATGCTAAATGGCAAGTTCACCTGAAAAAAAAAACTATATATATATATATATATATATATATATATATATATATATATATATATATATATATATATATATATATATATATATATACATTCCTATCAGTATTAGGCCATGCAGGTATATTTTGTTTTAAGTGTTAAGCTTCTGAGTTGAGATATTTGCTTTTAGATTTATATCATAACCAGACATTATATCAGAATTAGCAGGCTTTACTTTGACAGATTTAATTAGAACTATCTTTTAGTTGGTTGAAAATAGCCTCACACATACAAATCACAAATATGTATGTGTGATACATAAGGATACACAAATACATAAAGAGCTTTCCATTTATCATGCCAGAATGCAGTAAGACCTTCATCTGCCATCACACTCTACTCTGTATTATAATGTATATTTTTTCATTTCAATAGCAGTTCTGTATTGTAGTGAGCAGTACAGAGCTTCTGTGGAAGATTTATGCTCCTGCATCCTTTATGAAGTGTTAATGCAACTGTACTTTCTGATGGGCAACACAGACGCAGTAACCTTTATGCCGCTGTGCCATTGTGGATGTTGCATTCACAGTTGGGCATTTTTTTTATCCACAATGGCAGTAGTCTATTGTATAGTCCAGTTAGAGAATTGACTTTTGACAAATAGAAGAGTTTTGTGATAGAATAGAAAAGTGCTGTTAGACCCTGCACTATTTTCCAAACCCTTATGAACATCTTAAATAGTGTCAGCATATTGTAATAGCTCTTTCTATCTTTGTTTCCCATTCACCTCTCTCCTCTTGCCAAACTTGCAGCTATGGTCTTTAACATTCACTCTTGTTGGGGACGCAGATAGGAGCGTGTCTACTTATTACAAAATATTAAAGAAAATAATTAGTATTAATAAAATTAATATTGGGCGACTGTAAAGATGAGAATCTTGGAGACTATGGATCCAATGAGCCCAGCTGTATTCCTGTGTGATGATGTTAGTCCCCATAGTACCCATTCCATTGTAGTGAGACCATTTTTTGAAACTTGACCTCACTGTATAAAATGACCTGTGGTGACATCTAGAATAATCACAGCCTCATGAAATTTTACAACTACAAGGAACCATTCAGAGGATGTCAAATGTGGGACATTTTTGATACCAAATCACAGCATGGCTTCTTCTATGGTGTTCCTCAAGGTCTTGGTGTCTTAATGTGGAGGGATGATTGATCATTTTTATCAATTCTTGATTGGTAAAAATAGTTAAATTTAGCACTAAATCTGTGTAACCAATGGTATCAACTCAAAAATAGCTGCAGCAAATTATGAGACATAGAACATTGGAATGACCATCATTTAAAATGCTCCATTTAAATAATGTATTAGTTAAATCATGTTTATTTCTGATTTATTACGAGAACAACTTGACACACAGCGCTGAGCTGCATTTGAAATTATTCTTCAGGTTCCCAGCTTTCAGATGATGTGCACCACTTCTATGTAACATCTACTGTTGACCTGCTATCTCCCCCTAAAGACTCCCCCCCACAAAAAAAAAAAAAAAACAAAGACAAAAACGGGTCTGTTGTGGGTCTCAGAGTGTTAAATATTGAGCAATTCATTCTGAATGTTAGATAAGCTAACAAATGTTGAAAACCCATAATAAGATTCAGGTTAAAAGGCTGTTTCCTATGTAAATCATGCTGTGTGAATGAGCTGACTTTGCCTTGGTTGTCAAAATCACTTAACATTGTGGTTTTAATAGAAAACACGAGCTCTGGATTCACAGCAGTGTTTTTCCTTTTGTTTGAGGAGGAGCTGAAACGCATTCCCTGTATGTAATTTATTTCACATCAGAGGACTCTCTGTTTGTCACTCTCCCAATTTGCTTCCAGGCAGGAACAAACAAGTTAACACCAGGATGACATAACAGCTAACTAACAAACTCTGAAGCACACATGCACCTCAGCGGTCATCGAATTAGGCTGATTCATACTTCCAAACGAAATGTGCCGCGTAATACCACCATCAGTAGTCAGGCAGACACATTAGTGAGCACATATTTATGGGCATCCGCACACTTGATGTTTTGCTCGTGAGTGCATCACAGATATATGACTTGCATCCGCCTTTGTTGTTTTTCAAGTCCTTTATTGAGCACTGCATCTGCACATCCACCAGAAGAACACTGACTTTAGCAAACGGCGAGGTCACTCCTCGTATCTCCCGGCGTGTCCATCGCCTTTTGTTCACTCTCTGATACAATGCAGGAACAGAGAGGGAGGGCAACGTAGAAAGAGACACGTTAACAGAGGCCCCCGTGGCGCACGACAAGGTTTATACGCCTCTGCCTTGTCTCGTAAGCATCACTCCACCATCGGCCCTGGGGCAGAGTGCATGCTGACACCTGTGTGCCGCCCACGTCTCTCAGCGGCGTGTCATTCACCCTTCCTCATGTTGACACCGGGACTCTCTGCTGCTGCTGCCTGTAGACATGTCACCATCTTCCCCTTCTCTCTATCTCTCTGTCTCTCTCTGGATGGGATTTTTCCTCATCTGAATATGAAACGAATGAAAAGTGGCTTTGGCCCTGCTCAGAAGTAGATGGTATTGCATCATGCATAACTGACTGAATTTGCCCACTACTTGACTCTTGAATACACAAGTTATTTACCTTCTCTGGTATCTCCCAGTCTCAGTATATCAGCCAGCTCATAACTCCCCCCAAATTTAATTATCAGACATCATTTGTGATGAGTGCTTGTGCTCAAGTAGCTGTTTAGGTCCTCTCAGGCATTTCATGTGCATGCACTTCATATTTCTGTCTGTTTTTCCTTCACACTGCTCTTCTGTCTACCTATCCACCTATCAGTCTAACCTTTCTGTCAACTTTTCAGTATACATGAGGATACACCTTAATACTAATCTGCACACTTCATACTCCTTCACACCCCCTTGGCATTTCTCAGCAGCTTACAACCCTCAGGCAGAGCCACTTTGTAGTGAAGTGATAACATGTCAGCTCTGTCTCTTCCCGGCAATCACACCATGCAGCCCGCTGCTAGCTCCTCACAGGACTTCATACTCACTCTCGCTCACAGTACAATCCAAAAAAAAAAAAAATAAAAAAAACAACCTATGAATAGGTCAGGACAGGTTATCCAGCCCCGTGCTCCAGACCAGAGTTTTACCAAAGCTGCAACCACCAAAGCTGAAAGCTCCAAGAGGATGTAGTGTTTTGAAATATTTGTGAAAATGCCCAGAATCTTTACAGAAAGTCATTAGGCGTCATGTAAGAACTACTTGAACAGATTCGTTCTTAAGGGGAACATATGGGAGAATTTGTCACATTCAAAGTTTCGCTATTTTCTTCTGTAAAATTGTCTTTTAGGCACATACTTACAGACAGTCCAACTTTCTCCACAAGGAAAACCACTTATTTGACTTATAATTAGGGCTGTCACTCAATAGAAACATTTAATCGCGATTAATGGCACAATTGTCATAGTTAAATCATCGCACATTTTTTATTTGTTCAAAATGAACCTCAAAGAGAGATTTGGCAAGTATTTAGTGGGCAAATATGCTTAATTTATGTAAATGTATATAAATACATATAATATATATATTTTCGCACTTAGAATCCTTTAATTTTCTCAAAAATCAACAGTACGCCTTATAATCTGGTACACCTTGTGTATCAATTCTGGTTGTGCTTACTGACCTCAAAACAATGACAAATGTTGTCCAGAAACCCTCACAGGTACTGCATTTTCCATAAAAAAATATGCTCACATCATAACATGGTAAACTGCAGCCCAACAGGCAACAACAGCTGTCAGTGTGTCAGTGTGCTGACTTGACTATGACTTGCCCCAAACTGCATGTGATTATCATAAAGTGGGCATGTCTGTAAAGGGGAGACTCGTAGGTACCCAGACAACCCATTTTCATTCACATCCTGTATCTTGAGATACCAGTGGATTCCTTGAGTTTTCTAGGTTCATATGATGTCAGTAGCTTCACTTTAGCTTTAAATCTGAGCCTGCTACAACCTCTTAAAGCTCAATTATGTCAATGCATTAAAGAAATTAGTGGCGTTAAAATTAATTATCAATACATTGTCGCGTTAACTCTGACAGCCCTACTTATAATGCCTTAATCTGAAGGAATTTAGAGTTTAAATGTTACAGAAGTCAACTTAAATAAAGGCAAATAACTGAAATAAAACATAATGTGAAACGCTCCATTCATCATATCCATGTGAGGTGCATCATGGATTGTCAATTCATCATGTTTATGTTATGTTTTGATTTTGTTTGTTTATGGATTTAATGGTTTTACTGGCATCCTTTGGCATGGTAACAACACTTCAGTAGCTGCTAGGAAAATAATCTCACTCCGACAGCTACCTCAGGTTTGCAAGCTTGTCTGGGGAAACATACTCTTTTGCACCCGACAGTATAACATTACTTCTTGTATAATATTCTGTCATCTGTCTCTGTGATTGTCACATCCCCTTGACTTCCTCCCAACATGGACTGCTTTGCTTTAGAAAGCATCTAACATCATGTCAGTCTATTCACCACTTGTGACTCGTCTGCTGAAGTTCTTATTTTTACTCTTGGGGAACACTTTTGAATGGCTGCCTTGTTCTGCTCCATTCACCTTATATAGCAGTTTGGAGACACTGAGTATGCTAATGATCAGATCTCATGAATGCAAACCTCCTCATGAATAAGTGGTGTTAATCAGATTGAAAATAGTTAAGTTTGTGCGGTTAAGGGCAGGAAATGACTCATGTGACCAGATCTCATAGACAAAAGGTAAGAGAGCTGTAGGTTAACTATACAAACATTCATTTGTGGTCTGTCAGATCTGGTGGTGATTTAGAAAGTGATTATTAACAAAAGGTTCAAAAAGAGGTAATTTTGCCTTTGATTGGAGGGTTCTTCAACCTATAAAACTCAGCTGGGGTGGTTGGTGCTTGTTTCCGGATTTGTTTTTTTGCAAAGAACTGTCACAAACAAACTAGGATTTGAACCCAAATGCACAACTCGGGAGACAAAGTTCAATCAAACGATCTTTTAATGACACAGTTTCAACAAAAAAATCACTTTTACAGAGGAAGACAGCTATCACTATGAAAAAAGGCAAGACAAACTATCAAATTAACTACTGTGACTAAACAAAGCAAAGTTTCATATAGCATGGACTGGTGTTGTTAGATACATGAGACAAGACGAACTAGCACAGGACAAAGGGAGACAAGGACTATTTATACATGAGGTAGGGGAACACAGGTGGAGCCAAGGGACGGGGGTCAATCACACTCCCAGGAAATCACACAAAGGGAGGAAGTTACCTGAAACGAGAGGAGAGTTAGATTTCAAAATAAAACAGGAAGCCGCAAGACAACACAGGCACAAGCCAAAACCAAACATAACTTAACATAATCTCTTGGACATGACAAGAATGGGTCGAGTAGAAACCCCTGCTTCAGGTTTCAGACATGCTACACGACGTTGGTCAGCGCTACCTGGCCTTCCCATTAAAACTGGGATTTGTAGTGCTGTTCAAATACATTTTTTGTCATATTTGTTGAAATTCTCTTGACATCCCGACAACAAGATAGATATCGCAAATTTCGGAGCTTGTACTGTTAGCTACGTTGATTGAAAAGGAGTGGACTCAGGTTTTCATTGGATCATTTTTAAAATCTATTGTACTCTTGCCCTCCCTTTAAATGGTGGACACTTTTAAAGTATATGCAAATACAGCAGGCAGTATTAACAATATGGCTGAAAAAGTTTTCTTGCATAACCATAAATCTTAGATCTTTGACTGCATAAAAAATGTATGTATTTATACATTCATATTTATCTTATTTCATTTTTTGAAAGGACTGTGTAGCAATTAGTGTGATCTATTGGCAGAAATAGAACATTAATAAGTTTGTTTTCTTTAGTGTATAATTACCTAAAAATAAGAATAACTGTGTTTTCAGGATTACAAACATATCAAACCTTTTGGATTTTTTTTTCATCAATAACAAATAAAAAAGAAAAAGGCCTACTGTAATATAACAGAATGAATGTCTTTAATTAAGCCGACAGACACATGTTGCAGTGCTGTGCCATGTGTCCGTCTCAGCCAAGAACAAATCCTGAGTCTTGTCATGGAGACAAGCTAAGCCAGAGTCCTCGACTGTTCAGAGAAATGTATTGTAGAGTCACATGTTGATCTGTGCTGCATCACACTGTGCTCACATTGTTCAAGGCCTCTGTGTTTTTGTCAGCTTTTACCTGAGCCAAACGGGTAATCTACTCATGTGAAGGCCACATTAATGAATTGGTTCCCATCACTATAGAGCTCAGTGTGGCTTAAAGCTTGTGGATGTCACAGAGACTGCAATTATCCAGTTATAGGCCTGCAGTACACCCAGAGGGAAACTGATCAGAAGTCATCTAGCAATATCCAAACAAAACAGCATTCTCACATTAACTGCACTGTATTTTTCGTGAAAGGCTTTGTGAGTGTGCTATATCACCCTTTGTCCAGGAGAATGGCTCAAATTTTTCCAGAGTTATTCTTAACCCAAAAATGTCCTTGGGGTTGTTTGTCCCCAGAGACAGTACCTATTGTGCTAAATGAATGAATAACATTTTAGACCTGATGTCTAAATGAACACATTATATGCATGGTAAATTCAGTGTTCAAATTACACTGTAGCTTCTGGGGAGCCCTGTTTGTCGGAGGTGGTAGGGTACTGTATACACTACTATCTATAGTGGTTATTTGAATAAAACACAATTCAAATGATTAGGAAATAATAATAATAATAATAATAAAAATATTTGTTTGATTAAGAAAAAATGTTGTTGTCAGTCATTTTAATCATGTATAATGAGCTGCTTAGAGCTAGTGTTATGACGTTAAACACGTCATATTTTTTTTCTCTATTATCTGTCATATATTGCAGAAACATCTCCTTCAAACAACTGGAATTATTCACCAAAAACTTAATTTTACAAGATTACGTTTGAACACACCATGTACAAGTTTGAATTCACCTTCACCCAATATTCATTTTTACAGAACTGAGCTTGAACGTACTATAATGCAACTAACATTAATGCTTTTAGATCCGGTATTTGCCAAGCAGGACTGCTGCTCACAGGCTCCTACAGCTAACTTTTACGAGCTCTCCTCCTCTGCGCTTTTTTTTTTCCCACCGTAGCTGCAATCCCAAAGAAACTGAAACATGATAAAGCATGCATATACGTCACTGTGCATATGCAACCGTCTGAAAGCATCAATAAGAGGAATCAATACTCAGAGAGGCATGAGATGCCAAGGACTTGGACGACTAGAAACCGGCTCTCAAAGAGAACTGATTCTCTATTGCCATCCCCAGAGTTTTCCCTGTCTGCCAAAGTGGCGGATGGCCTGACTATTTTCCCTGCCACTGCCAACAGTTTACCCAGATTTGGTGGGGGGTGGATGCTAATTCAGATCCTTTAATTCTATAGCGACAGCCAGCTGTTTAAAAAGTTACTGTGTTGTTTTACTCCAGCAAAGACGGTGTCATCTATTGTCTCAGCACCTGTATACCCTTAGTTTTCCTTGTAAAACCTCCCACAACTGCAAACATGTAACAAGGAATTGCTCTATAAAATAACAATCAACCCTGAAGGGAAACATTGGCTGTCTGCGTTTTTGAGCTTTGGACAATTTTATTATTCATGTAGTAAAATGTTTTGGAACTAAGGGGTCAGCAAAGACTAGAGGTGAAAGCATTAAATAACATGTTACAGTATTAACATGGACTGGAGGCATCTAATCGCCTTAGGTCTGTGTTTCTAAGTCGAACTGCCAAGATAGCGTCTTCTCCCAAAAACACACCGCAACACTGACACTGACTGTATAATAGAATCTGACTGTCACGGATTATGGTGCGAGCATTACTCCCACGACGCTGACACCGATTTCTTACTACTGCTGTGAATAATAGTCAAACTTTAAATGAAAAAATGCAAAATAAGTCATGCAGGCACAAACGAGTACACACACACATGCCACACACACACACACACACACACACACCTACACACACACACCTACACACACATACACCTGATATGCAGACATGAGAGAAGAAGCGAGAAAGCAGTCGCAGTATCACAAGAAGGGTGTCACAGTGAGATGACATTATCAGCTTAAATCAGCCCCTGCCGACACACCGCCAAGACGGGGGTTCCCTGCCATTTGTGGCGGCAGTAATTCCTGTGGAGAGTGGTGACAATTATATCTGCTGGATAGGATTACCCACTTGTACGGAGCATAGTCAAGCATAGTCATTATAGCTGTTACAAAGTCTCACTTATCAGGGGGAAAAGCATTCAGATCTGTTCACAGAATAATTCATGCTGCATGTACTATCAAATGATTTGTTTGGATATTAATATTTTATCTAATGATTGAATTAACCTGTGGAAGTTTTTGGTTGAAAAGGTCAAAGCTCAAACTTGCTCAAAAACATAATATTCAAAATAATTGATGAATTTATGAATAAATGAGCAAGTAAAAAAAGCAAAACCAGTTGTGGATTTGCACCAGAAAAAAAGCACTTTGAAATTTATGTGCATTCTTCTAGGGCTGTCAGTGGATTAAAATATCACATGATTGTCCTAAAGTTAATCGCAAATTAATATGACATTTTTCATCAATTCAAAATGTACCTTAAAGGGAGATTTGTCAAATATGTAATACTCTTAAACATGAGTGGTCAAATATGCTGCTTTATGCAAATATATCTATGTATGTATTATGTGAAACCAATTAACAACACAAAACAATGACAAATATTGTGCAGAAACCCTGACAGGTACTGCATTTTGTATAAAAAACATGCTCAAATCATAACATGGCAGCAGCTGTCTGTAAAGGGGAGATTCATGGGTACCCATAGAACCCATTTTTATTTACATACTGTAAATAAGAAGGTCAAAAGAGGTCAAAGATCAAGTGACCCCTTTGAAAATGGCGCTGCCAGTTTTTCCTCACCAAAACTAAGCATATGTGTGGAGCGTTATTTAGCCTCCTTCACTAGTGTGATATGGTTGGTACCAATGGATTCCTTAGGTTTTCAAGTTTCATATGAAACCACTGAGCCTGATACACCCTGAAAATCGAAGTTACATTAATGCATTAAAGAAATTAATGGGAAAATGCATTAGTATCACGTTATTGTTGACAGTCCTACATTTTTCCTGTCTATTCTGTGTTTAATCAGCTTGTCCTGGTCAGGGTTTAGGCCACAACTGTGAACCAGCAGAGCAGCCAAAACACATTTTTCCCCAACAACTTCCTCCAGCTCCCTTCTAGTGACAAAACCCAGCATTCTCAGGAAAGCTAAAAGACTCCTAATCTTCCATAATATGCAGGGCGGTGTCTCCTCCCAGCGGGTCATTTCCGAAACCCCCCAAGAAGAAAGTAGTCAGGGGGCATCCTCTCTAAAAGCTGAAACAAGCTCAGCTGCTTCTCCTCAATACAAAGGAGCAGCAGCTCGATACAGAGGTCTTCTTGAACCGCTGAACTACTCGCATTATCGCGTAGAGTGAGACCAGCCACCCTGCAGAGAAACCTCATCTCAGCTGCTTTAATCTTCAATCTCATTCTTGCGGTCACTACCCAAAGCTCTCGACCATGGTTGAGAGTCGAAGCAAAGGCTAAGCAGAAAAATGAGAGCTTTGCTTCATAGCTCAGCTCTCTCCTTACCGCCACACTCACTGATACAAAGCCGGCATTAGCCTTTCGAGTGTTTTTATCCTCCTCACTATGTAGTTATTATTGGGTGTGTGGGGAGGTTTGGCATCGGCCCCAGCAGTTGTGAATTATTTATTTACGAGTCATATTTTTTCCCAACTACATTGTGCTCCCTTAGAGGAAAATCGTTTACTTATTTATTTACAAGAGAGGAAAAAAAATAATGCTCCGTATTGTTATCTGGAGACTGGAGTGAAGTCAAAGTGAACAGTAAAACTACTGGAAGAAATTACAAAAGAGATCAAAGCAAGGAAAAATCATTAAGTGGCCGTTGTTTACCACTTCCATTGAGATGTTATAAATTATTATTTTTTTAAACGTATATCTTATTCAAAGCAGATTTGAAAAATATACACTTGGCAACAAGACTCTCACTTAGTGGATTCTTGAGATGAAAAAGCTGGAAAACAACATATCTTTGCTTACAGATGCATATACGGTATATACAGAACTGAAACCACTAAACCTTACTGCAGGGCAAAAACTATGCTTCTGGCGGGTATAGTTCTTTCTATGATACTATAAATTATTACAATCTCTGGTCAAATATGAATCAATATTCTGTTACTGAAATGCTTAATTCTCACCCCAGGTTTTTTTGTAGTGTATTATTTTTTGTGTGAAATTTGTGATCCATGTTGTAATCAGCTAAGGAAATACCAATGACCGCTAAACAGTACACGACAAGATGTTTCTGAAAACATTTAAGGATAGAAATAGACATTACAGTAACAGAATTTTGATTGATATTTGATCAGCGCTGCCTAGTTTGACCATCGGATGACAGTTTGCGAGTGATTAACAGCTGCCTCCATTGAATGAACGATCATTTTTTCAATTTCAATATGCTGAAAGGTTATTATGTAATTTTTCCCAATGATGCCAAAAACATTCTGCCTACTGCAGGGTTAATCAGTTTGAATTAGTGTACATAGATATACTGTAGCTTCTATGACAACCTTTGTATTTTATACTATACTCAAGTATTTATATCATTTGTCTTATGATTTGTGTTCTGTCTTTTCAGGTTTCCTCTAGTTAGTGAGCTGGCTCCATTTGGCACACCGGTGGGGACTATTCTAGCTGCTGCCATCAATCAAACCATCTTCTACTCCATTGTGGCAGGAAATGAACTAGGTATGTGCTACAGATCACATACCATGCAATCAATTAAGCCTACATTTCTTTTATAATACCGTATTTTGTTTTCCAACACTCTTACCAAACACAGGCTATATGAAGTGCAAAGCTCTCCTGTTCCTGTATTTTCATTATTGTTTCTTCATAAAGGAAATATACTTTTGTATGTGTCAATTTCTACAAAGCCTTTTGTGTGACAACAGCAGATTTCCATTACAGTAAAGAAAACTGTCAAATAATATGTGCTTTTACTAACATCAAAAAAGTACACGATCAGATTTTAAAATACCCCTCGAAAAGCTTTCCGATTATTTTGAAAACTGCAGGGTACACATTATAGCTGTAGGGTTTGTCCTGTCTTTGTCTAGAAGTAGACCATTTTGACATAGTTGTCATTCTAGACTACTTTTCACACTTGTTAGCAAAGCCTGAAGAGTGTAATTACACCCTGGGAGAGAGAGAGCACCAGACAGGTTAGCTCAAGTGTATCGGACAAAAGTATAGGAGATATACCTGCGAGCTGGAGAGAGCGGCAGGAAGCTGTCAGTCACTAACCCCTTCCCATCATGCACCTTTCGTGCTACTGTGTCATGTGGAAACATGAGTCACTTTTCCTCAGATGCTCATAGAAACTGCTACTAAGAGTGCTATAAATCTGCCACCAGACCCCGAGCAATAATGTCCTCAGGAAAAGCAAAAGCATTCTATAACATGGTCTTTTTTCAGAGCCACAGTGGAGTAAGGGTCTGCCCGTGATGTTGAAAGGGGGGAAATCAGCTAGGTGTGCAGTATATCTGTAATTTTTTGTTTTGTCAATGCTCCAATAAAAGTCATTTTAAGAATGTTTAAAATGCTCCACCATTTAGGCTGCCACCATTAAATCTCATGCTCTGAATGCCACTGTATTTTTTAGTTTTTAGTTTTTCTATAGCACGTGTAAAGATTTACAACTGCATCTGGATAATTGAACTTACATGTATTCTACTCTGCATACTTCAGGGATACGGGAACCACCGTCAGGTCTGGTATTGCTCAGCTAAGGAGATGCTTAATGCCGTGTTCACACTGCAAGCGACTACAACATTTTACAAGTCATTTATATTGGAAGCGGGTGAAGGTGCAAATTGACAGACGTGACGCGCTGCAAATAAAGTTGAGCCGGTCTCACTTTTTTTCAGTGCTCGAATGACGCGGTGAAGCGTCATCCATTTATATGTTTTTGTTTTTAGCCAGTTGTCAGTGCTATTTGACAACATAACTATGCCAACAAGCACTTGAACAACACTTCAGCGTCGACTCCCCGACAATGTAGCCGGCCACGCTGGATGTTTTGTTGCTTGTAGAGTGAACGTAGCGTTAGAATAATGACCTCACTTTGTGACGTAATCCTAGAGTCTTTGCACCAGGTTAAAGCTGAGTATGAAGGTAGTATCACAGATTAAGCCCTCCACTTGCCCACTTGATCCTATCCCCACCACTTTTTTAAAAAAACAATTTTAACCATGTTTTTCCAACCACACACTTTCTAGCCAACTCAAAAAAAAGCCGTAGCTCAACCTCAACTTATACAAACTCAGCTGCTTTTGTGTTGACCACATTACCTGTTAAAAAAAGCTGCACTGGGTACCTGTTAGGGCTGGGTAATATAATGATATGCTGTATATCTCCAAAACAATATAAAAATGTCTATCATATATACAGTATTTTTTATATTGTTTCTATCATATTATAGGCCAGGCCTATATTTATTTTTTCTTCCTCTATAAAATAAGATGTTCATTTTGCACTTAAATCCTTAAAATGAGAAAATGCTCATTTTTAGGACTTCTAAAATGCATCCAAGCTTCGACAGTTGCTATGGTATTCAACCTCAAATCACAATTTGAATGCTTTTTACTTTAAAATTGTATATGTACAGTATGTAATAATAATGATAATAATAATGCATAAATCATTAAATAGCCCATTAAAATAAGGAATAATCCCAAAACATTATTCATTGTTTCTATTCAACCTGAATTATTAGTTATTCTCAGACGGTTATCACTGAAAAGGGGGAGATGGAAACAGACAGACAGAAGAACTCCCGCAGAGCTTCGAATACCTTTGAATATTTCTCACCGAAGCTTCAAAGCGCAAAAAATGGTATTCAGGACAGCATAACAAAAATACTTTACTATGTGGTTATTTCACATAGATTATTAATTTATTGAATTGCCAGAAAACATGCTATATCGTGAGATATATCATGAAATGACCCATATCCTGATAGAGGATTTCGACCATAACACCAAATATGTTTTAGAATTAATTTTAAGATGTTTTTTATTGATCTACAAATCACTAAATGGTCTCTTGTGTGGCATGGTTTTAAGATATGTATCCACTAAATCCCTCAGGTTCCCTGGTAGTTGTCTCTTAGTTGTTCCTAGGATCCAGTCTAAGATCCACAGGGAGGCCGTTTTTAGCCAATAAGGTCCCAGCCTATGGAACAACCTACCGGAGGACCTGAAGACAGAGTGTTGACAGCCTGGCTTTTATTTAGTCACTAGTTTTGTTATACTATGTTATTTTACTTACTTAAATGTCTATATTCATTTCAATGTATTTATTTATTTATTGAACTTGCATTCTTTTGGCACTTTTTGTTCAGCACTTGGAGTTTCATTTGATGTATAATTACATTTGATAATTCAGTTCACCGTTGCTGCAGGTTCTTTGTGTGAAAGGTGCTAAAAAGGCTCTATTAAGCTCTACGTTCAGGACCATTTCGCTGCAAAGACAAAAGTGCTTCTGAAGGAGAGTAAATGCGTTTAGTTGTAATGCCTGCGGAGCTGCATTTACACACTGTAAACCTGGAGATGTGGAGTGCCAAGAGTGCAAACCCACGATCAGAACACTATGTACAGTAGATAAACTATGCAATTAAACAGTGCTTCCGTCTATTCTGTTACTTACATCTTAGTTTTATGTGATTTCCACTCACTTTGTGTGCTCTGATTTTGTTTTCTTTCTAGGTCATTTTCAGGTGAACAACAAGACAGGCGTCATCTCCACTGCTAAACCTCTGGACTATGAAAATGTGACCAGCTACGTCCTCCGGGTCCAGGCAGACTCAATGGTGATCGTAATGTCCAACCTGCGTGTGCCGTCTAAAAGTAAGAAATAGCATCCAATAAATGGGAGAATGTGGAGGTTGAGGTTGTGTTGTGGGAAGCCGGGGCTGAAATTCTGTTTCATATGATTCCAGGTGTTGCATTTATATTGAATCATAATAATCCCTCAGTGTGACAGATTATGGTTAAATACACTTGTAGAAATTCTATCGCAGCCTATTTTTATCCCTCATATTTATTTACATGTTTACTGCACTTATGTAGAGTTATTTGCATTAAATGTTTGTGTATATATGTGTTTATAAATCTGCCCTTTCACACATTAAATCCATGTTTGCTACCTATACTGCTAGGCTGCAGATTTGGATCAAAACCAGGAAAACGTGCCACAGTGTATATAGCTGCACTTTTATGCTTTTATGCTTTGCTGCACTGATCCATTTGTATACTTGGTGTCAGGTTTGCTGCAGGCTGTGATTCGTCCAGTTTCACATTGTAGTCTTTCTGTTTGTCTGACTCTGTTTCTACATTCAGGATATATTATTTGGAAGTACTATGTATTATTTGTATAACTATGCTGCAATGCCAGCAGTGATTGGTAACACTTCATTTTGATAGGTCGGCAAATTTCTTGGTGATTATGACAATTAGCAAGTGACCTATTTGAAATTTCTTTGGAATCACTGCCAAATTAGCCCAATATTTACCTCAAAATGTAGTGAAAATTACTTTATTATAAACATTTTTAATGACTATATTCAGCTACTTTCCAATAGCTGGTAATTTATTTAATACATTTCCAGGAAATTAATACAAAGTTAATTGATATGCTGTATTTCCATGTCTGCTAGTAAACAGATAATTAGCAAATAACTTATTTGAAATTAAAAAAAAAAAAAAAAAAAAAAAAAAAAAAACTCCCTGAATCATTACATTAGCTACCAGGTTACATTTGAGTAAATCACAATGGTGAGATTTGTGCCTGATCTGAAGTGTCTTCTATTAGTTTTGGTTTTCCACCCCTGAATAAGAGCAGTGCACAGCCTCTTCTCAAGCCTAAGGGCCCTATTTTAACTGTTATATGCTATTTTAGCATAAAATTATTAAATCATGTTTATTTGATATTGAGGTAAATATTGGCGTAATTTGGCAGTAATTCCAAAGAAATTTCAAATAGGTTACTTGCTAATTATCAGCTTATTACCATGGGAACAGGTAATATACAGTATATATATATATATATATATATATATATATATATATATATATATATATATATATATACATATATATATATATATATATCGACAGATTTGACTCTCATATGTCAAGTTATGGTAATTATTAAAAGTAGCCTTAAAAATATGAGTTTGCCCTACCTTCAAAGCAGCATATCCTAAATCCTTTGAAATGTCCGAGTTCATCGCAAGGGTCCAACGATCAGAAGTAGACCATTTGTTTTAATATAGCCAGACCTCCCCCAAAACGAGGGCGGGTGACAAAACATTAATCATAGCAAATTCTCAGTTAATGCAACCCTGTGTGTTCCCATTCTGAGGGCCTCGTTGTACTTGAAACAAACTTGATTGTGCGGCGGGATAAAAGCCTGCTGTCACAGCCTTTTCCTGGCTGCGTCCCGCTGCTCTCTCCAAGACATCAGTGTGTTTTGCGTGTCTTTGTAGTCTGGGCGCGATGAGTTGCACAAATGGGGATAATGGCACATATTTTCTCCCCTCAAAGCCATTCATGAGGCATGATTGCACTCAATTGTACACAAAAAGTGGTGGAAGTACTTTAAAAGAGTAAGAGAGAAAGACAAATTCAAACTTACTTCTCGTAACATCACTTGGACAACTGCTGCTAAAGTGGGCATGATTCTTCGCTTCAGAAAGCTACGTAAATTGCCAGACACACCTGCGGTCAGAGTTTTGAGACGTTGTTTGACCGTCCAAGTTGCTTGAGTTGATGTGAATTATACTGAGACCTTCAGACTGCGCTCTTTGATGGCCATGCTTCAGCTGGAACATCATTAGACTTGTTTGTTTGCGGACAGTTACCCGACAAAAGTTTTGTGAAATGATGGATGAAGTGCTGACGACAAGACGGGTTCATACCTCACTCTCGATCCATTTGAGCTACCAATGAATAATCAATGACCTACTCTACCTGCCTCTCTCCTTGTCACACCGTCTGTCTCTCACATACTAATGACAGCAATTGTAAGTACGCAACACTTAGGCACACACACACTCACATCACTTATCTGTCTGTCTCACACAAGGGAGAGAGCTTTCCAGGCATCTGACATCTTTTGGCAGAGTGTTGAGAAGCCGTTTCGTTTCTCACTTATATTACTGTACTGCATCCATGGCAGGAGATATCTTTCTTCTCTGTATTGAGTTCAAATTATCAGAGCATTACTGGAATGATTTGTCAGATAGATTTATCCTTGCTCTGTTTACACCAGTGCACTGTATGTGTACACCAGTTTTTCCCCTATATGCAAGCAGCAGTGCTGCTGAAGTTTTACTTTTTACGAGAGGAGAGGAGAGTAAATGGAAAAAGGGAGAGAAGAAGAGAGGGCTCCATCTCATTTCTTCAGAAACATATTATTTTGTGCTATGGATGATTCATATCCAGGTCAATTCACACACTGGCCTGTGAGTAAAGCAAATAAATGAGAATCTTTGTGCTTACCTGATCTCAGCACAACAATTATACCATCAAGCACCGGGTAGATGTTAACAATGAAGCAAGCAATGCTCATCACGGATTCTGTATTAAGGTTTGTCACAGGGAAAACAGTCCTGCTGCTTCACAAGCGTTGCACAGTAACATTACAGACAGCTTGTTAAGTAGTAGTCAACAATCCCCCCCATGGTTCGGCACGCTTCGACACACATTAATTGCACAGTTTAACCATCATAGTGTAAAATCAAGTTTTACTGCCGATCGTTATCGGAAGATAATCAGTAAAAATATGCGGAAGGTCAGCTTTAATGCTTTCTGCAAGCTGATTCCTGATATTACTACACTGTGATCAACAACTCGTGTTGAAAAATTGAAATCAGAAAGAGGAGAGCGAGTAACGTTGGTAGCATTGGAGCAGCTAACGTACGATATTGAGTTACATCATGATGCATTCAAGCTCTGCTCAGGAAAAAACATTGGGCAAATGTAAATTATAATGTTATCGTAATTGTAAACTTGTCAACAAAGTATTTCTTGTCGAGAAACTTGAATAAATCCAGTTGTTAGAAGGAGATGTTTTCACAGCAATATAAAATAGATAATAGAGGGGATTATGACCTGTTTAACTTCCTAACACTAGCTCTAAGCAGCTTATAATACCTCTCCTCTTCTCATCCCTCTGTGTGTGCAAGTGCACTTAAAAGTAAAAAGGTAGTATGTAATTCACGTATTACTCATGCACCGATTGTTTTCTGCTTCCTGGGGGGGGGCTGTATGCGTGAGGGTCACCAAGCAGTGCAAAAAATCTCACTCTCTCACACCATTCTCTCAGAAATTTTTTTTTCATTAAATAGAAAAAAATAATAAATTTAAATAAAAACACATTTGATAATACAACAGCGTGGTGATGCAAGTTAATTTATGTTCAATAAAAGTGTATTTTCCTAAATGTTGAGACACCCCGTATATTTCAGACAGACATTTCCCCTGCTGATTACTTAACGTAAATGTTATACAGTTATTTAGCCTACGTAAGTGTGTTTTATGGTTGCCATAGTGAAGCTAGCACAATGTGCGCACGCCAGAAAATTTTAGCATCGTGGCTTTCGCATGGTGCTCGAAGGCTTCGCAAGTTTTTGCGGTGCTTGGTCATGCACCTTTTAATTTTTGTAACTATCCGCCGACTGCACGTGCCGCGTCTTTCATTTCAACATGGATGCCTTTTAGGGAAGACTGGCCGAGCAGGTTCACCTGTACAGATCTCTACGACTGTTCGTTGAGAGACCACAGGGACAGTCAGATATTATTAAATACTTGGAAAGAAATAAGCAACACACTGGAGGAAGAAGAGGCTTTTTTGCTGCAGGCTGTGAAAGAATAAGAGATTGACTGGAAAATTTAAAATAAAAGTCTCATGGAAAGAGAGCCGACCCGAGGGGAAGCACGAAGAAAAGAAAAATAATTTTGGCTTGGAGATAAGCGACAGTAATAATTACGATACACAAATGCAATGTTTGGCGGTACGTCTTTGTTTACAGTCTACTTTCCTTTCCGGTATCACTCGTTGACTTCTTGCTTACCCACAGAATATTTTGTTTGTACGCCTCCTGGTGTTTCGGAGCATATTGTAGTGAACAAAGCCTTGAACATAAACGCAGCTGTACATGCTCGTAGCGTGCACGCCGTCTACAGAGGCCCACGGCACTGTGTCTCGTACAAGTATGAACAAAGCTCTAGACGTCAAGAGCCCTTCTGGTGTTGGCAGATATAGAAATCTCCTGGCAGGAAGTGCATTGTGAGCACACAGAAGAAAAAAAATGCGAAATTTTTTTGCGCATGCTCTGTGCACATACTAGAGCATCACCACCACCGCTACAGCTCCATCCGAGGGGAAACACCCTGTATGCACAAGGCCGATATGCACACGTGGGTGCAATCTCTGACATTAATATGAACATGTACACATGTAATCAACTACGGTAAGACAAGATTTAATTAAACATGTTTTCTAAATGATGATGAACTCTTCGGCACATTCACGCTTACTCTGCCTCAGCAGCGATCCCTCCTCTTAATGGACCGGTTTCTTTGTGTGTGTGAGAGCGAGACAGGAGGAACAGGGGATGTATTTTTTTTTTTTAATCTCCTGATAGTGTGAGGATGGAATGTAGCCACTTTCTACAAAAAGAGGCAAGAGAGAGAGAAACTCTGCAGACCTCTTGTCCATCCCCTGGGGTGCTCCCTCTGTGCCTCACACTCCAGCTTTTGTGCCTGTAATTTGATGCGCTGTGTTTTTGTTTGTCCAATTCCCCCGGTGCATCCTTAGCTCCAATGCCACATGGCTTTACATTTTTGTATGCCGCCAGAAGAAAAATGGTCCTTGACACTGCATATTTTTTACCTAAACTGCAGTGTCGGAAGGATTTCTCTCCTGTACATATTTATGCTGTTCATTGCATATAGAATGTGTAACTGTGACAAATTACGGGGCACAAATCTTTATGCTCTGTATATGTGTGTTTTCCCTTTTAAAGGGGCAGGATGAATATTTCATATGCCTCACAAAAAAGGCCAGTTAACCAGAAAATGTATTATTAAAATACCAAATTGTCTGCCTCCTTTCTCCTTTTCTTTCCCACAGTTTCTTCTAACTCCTCTGCTGCTTGATTATTGGCCGCTCTTCAGATTATTATGTGCAAGTTGCATTCCTGTTAAACTTTCAGAGCCTTTTATTGATGGTATTGTTGTGCACCAGGTTGTGGGGAAAACAAACAATAAATGATCCGAGGTAGACCTCACTTAAAAATAATGGCACAGAAGGCAAGATTTCATCATCATTTTTATTATTTCGCAGAGCCATATTTTACTCAGACTGTGAGTGTTGTCAGTAATTGGTTGGTAAACAGAATGCAAACTGGCTCGGTTGTTTTCCTGATCTACTTATTAGGGGCAGTGAGAGAGAAGTCCTCAAAACTCTTCAGACTCTTCAGTTTCACTCAATTCAGAATATTTGCTGTAATCAAAACAAAATTAACCTCCTCATTATTGACTCAAAGTTGTCCCCTTCACCAAAATAGCTTCTCGCACTTTCATTAGATAAGGTCGAGTTAGGACTAAGGGAACATGTTTCCGTTTCTAGCATGCAATTACAAATCCACTTCAAATAGTCATAGCAGCTGAAAATTGCTACTAAATGAAGAGGGGTTTTCCCAAATGCACTCAGTCCACTTTTGGTCAAAATGAAACCAAGCAAATAGTGTGAATTATTTATCATTTTCAGTCAGATTTCTAAGGCTTGCTAAATCTAAAGTGAAAATAATTAATAAAACTGGTTTCCAGATTGGTCAAACAGCCCATCTTCAGATCATAAAATTAATATTACTTTATTTAAAATTGGTGATGGCTAGCCACAGGATCTTATTTGAAAACATACTGTGATGTTTTCAGCGATGACTAACTTGCAAAGTATTCTGGGAAATGATTTCATGCCCTCTTTTGAAGTTGTGGACCAGCTGATGACCATGAAAAAATTATATTGACGTGACAATTTTGAGGCTTTAAATTATGCGACACTTGATCAACGCCAGTTCGGATGACTTCAGAGATGTGTTTATTTAACAGCTAGTGGCTGTGACCATATACATTTTCTGGACTTGTGTGTCCCAATTCTGATTGTGAGGGTGCAGCGAACCTGGCTTTAAATAGGTGTTGGAATGCTTTTTTCACATTACCGTTATCTAGATATACTAGATCTGCGTGACTTCCAAAGGACTTAAATGCATTCTGGTGCTATTTGCTTTTTGCAGCTAACACGGCCAAGGTGTTCATTGAGGTGCTGGATGAGAATGACCACCCTCCCGTCTTCTCCAGGAAGCTCTACATAGGTGGCGTGACGGAAGACACCAAGATCTTCAGCTCTGTGCTCAAGATAGTGGTAAGAAGACACCTCTGGTCTTTTTTTCTTTTGGTTTGCGCCTGAATCTGCTCCCACCTTTTCAACACTTACCCTGCAGCCATGCTCTCTGCTGCACAGTTTCATCTCCTCCTCCTATCGCTCGCCGCATCTCTTCCTCAATATCGCTCTGCCCGCTGTAAGAGAGCTAGTGGGATCAGAGTGAGCTGAGCGATGTAATCCCAGTATGTTCACAGAGGCATGGCTGGACATCCTGTCTGATTCTCAGCCTGCTCTGCCGAGGAGGTTTCACTCTGTCACCCTGTATACTACACTGTGTGTCTATTTCCTGTAAGCAGGGTGTCCTGTAAGTGTTGGTGTGTACTTAGGCTTGTGTTTGTGTATGAAGTCCCTCAGAAACCGGTGTCTTCCATGTCTACCTTCAGTATCAACACTACAGCTGACTTACAGTCATGCGTTTATTTGTGAATGTACAATATGGCATGACAACAGATTAGTATATGTGTCAATGTTTCAGGATTTGTTGGGATTATGTGTCTAGAAGGGTTGTCAGTCAATGAAAATATTTAATTGTGATTAAATGCATGTCTATCCATGGTTAATCACAAATTAATCGCACATTTTTATTTGTTCAAAATGTTTCTTAAAGGGAGATTTGTCAAGTATTTAATGCTCTTCATTGGAGTGGGCAAACATGTTGCTTTATTCAAATGTACAGTATGTACTGCATATATTCATTATTGGAAATGAATTAACAACACAAAGTAATAACAAATATTATCTAGAAACCCTCACAGGTACTGCATTTAGCATAAAAATATGCTGAAATCATAACATGGCAAACAAGCCCAACTGCTGTCAGCATGTTAGTGTGCTGACTTGAATATGACTTGTCAAGGGACCCCTTTGAAAATGACCATTTTTTGGCAAACTTTATTGTATGTTTGGAGCTTTAATTAGCCTCCTTCCTGACAAGCTAGTATGTCATGGTTGGTACCAATGGATTCCTTAGGTTTTTTAGTTTCATATGATGTGTGAATATATGAATAATATGTGAATTTCTCCACTGTGGGACGAATAAAGGAATATCTTATCTTATCTTATCTTGTGATACCAGCAGCTTTAAAACTGAGCCTGCTACAATCTCAGAAATACTGAATAAAGAAATACTGCAGCTGGACCACTGGATTTTTAAGAGGTTAATTAAAAATCGTAAGTTGCATTAATGCATTAAAGAAATTAGTGTCGCTGAAATGAATTTGCATTAACATGTTATTATCACCTTAGCTTTGGCGGCCCTAGTTAAACGATATAAAGTTAAATAATCCAAGGAAGCATTCAATCCATATTCAAAGGGAAAAGCAGTGTGAATAGGTGGATGTTTTTGAACGTTTTATGGATATTTAAAAATACTGAAAGGTTAATTATGTCATAGAATATGTAACAGTATTATACAGTATATTATGCTTCATAAGAGTAGATTAATAGTGGATCAGTATATTTCTTATGACCTGCAGATAATTTCTCTCTGTGGAGGTGTTTTGGCAGAAGGCAGCTTGTTGCATGTTAGTTTAAACATTGAATCTCTAATATCACCATCATCTCTGATCATTTAATTGACTCAGAGAGGAATCAGTTACACATGTTGCAGACCCTGCAACTGACAGCGTCCTCAGACCAGATCAACCCCAGTACATGGTATGATTTTAGAAAACTCTTCAAGTCATTCCAGGCAATGTAGGAAATGACAAACTGAGGTAATGATTAGATAAAGCCTAAGTAATGTCTTGAATAACACTGTCTTTTGCATTATGAACTGAGCCACAGTATTTAAGCTTCTGCAGCTACTGAGCTAACGTGATGGAATACTAGCGTTTAGGCTGTCTGATACCTCATACCCGTCAGATGAACTGTAGCTTTGTACCTGCCCACACATGACTTAAATCCAAAACCAGCAACGTGTTAGAGTGTCACCTCAGTACTCTTCCTTACACTGTCTATGGCAGCCCCAAGCCCTTTTGTTCTTGTTTAGATGTAAACCTTTAAAATTTGGCCACATAATATATTACTTCATTAAAAATAAAAGAAAATGAGCTCTTAAAACAGCTGGGAATTGTAGTTTTTAGCAGATGTTACTTAAGCAGGAGAAATATTGGATTCTTTTGGGACTATTTTCAGCTGCAGCTTCATACATGATTGGTGCTCTAATGAGTTTACAGCACCAGGACCGTGTCCTGTATAGGTGGGAAGGTGGGATTGGCTCAGAATAAGCTACAGACCCCAGGGTCCATGGTAATAAAGCTGTAAGTCACCCACTGCAACAGTGTGGCTCATTGATGTGTTTTTAATCATTTTTAGACAACAATGGAGCTCTATGGCACAGACATATCAGCTATCTACAGTATATTAGGCTTTGGCTTCATAGGTTACGTGTGTTTGTAAGATGAATCCATTGTGGTTTACATATATATATGTATATATATATATATATATATATATATATATATATATATATATATATATATATATATATATATATATATATATATATATATATATATATATATATATATATATATATATATATATATATATATATATATATATATATATATATATATATATATATATATATATATATATATATATATATATATATATATATATATATATATATATATATATATATTATATTATTATATATATATATATATATATATATATATATACATATAATATATATGTATATATATATATGAAACATATATATATACACACAAAGCTTAAAGACAAAAGTTTTGAGCTGAATAAATATTTTGTAATTTACACATATCACAGCCTTCATCTGAATGTTTGATTCTTCTGGCAGTGTTTGATCAGATGTTTGCCCTGTAAAATCATATTCTGTAAATCAAATCAGCAGATTCTGAAAGCTGAACATCATTCTATCAGTGCGTAACATCGCGCATTAGCAAACAACGACTGCTAGATGACTCACTCTCATCTGCAATATTATGTATTGCTTTTTGCAGGATGTGAACATTGTATTGTAAAAAACCTCCTTCATGCTGTCCCACATGTTGGCTCGGCCGGATACTCTCCACGTAGTTTTTACACAGCACAAAAATGCATTGCAATGGCAGGAAAAACCCTTATTTTAGAGAGGCAAACTTGAACATCAGCATACTTTATGTCGAAGCAGCCACAGCAACACAGTCAACAACACCAAGCTAATGCATGACGCCTGAGAAGAGGAAGAGGGAGTGAGGCAGTGTTTGGATCCCATAACGAGGTTACAGTTTAGAATAATGCAAGACAGTGAGGATACAGACATTTCAGACAGGAGATGAGCGAGGATCTGCCGATGCACATTCACCCACAGAGGTTCATATGAGACGGTATAAAAATATCATTTCCATTGCAGTTAAACAATAGGCCTACAGCAGCACACTCAGCACCCCTACTTGCTGCATTCATGGATCAACCCAAACACCTCTGCTTTCAGTGTCAATGAAAATGTGTTCACCACAGTAATGGCAGTGGTACTAGAGAGCACAGCACATACTGTACATCAGCCGGCAGGTGTTTTTCACTTTTTTTTTTATTCCCCAGAACATGACTTAGATCAGTCTGACCAAGGCTAAGCTGTGCTGTTATCAGTTCCTATAATCTGTTTTGTTGCAATTTAGCTGAAGGAAATTGATGGCCATCTAATCCTTAATGTTGGTCTTGTAAGGCAGCTAGCCTGTACCTTGATCCTGATTTTCAGCTATGTATCATTTACTTAACGATAGGAAGAAGAAATGTGTCCAAGTGGAGACATACAGTATAAATAGATATAAGGCGTGCTTATTCCTCATCTGTTTGGTGCAGTTTATGCAGACTCTGGGCTATTTGTTTGGTTCAAGACTGTAACGCTGTTTAAGACTGCTCAAAAAATCATTTCAACTGTGTGTCACTCATTTGTGGTCACAGCACAGTGCAAACCAACATAGTTATAGTGTATTATGGATTTTACTAATACATTTTCAAATATTTTGGAGGTGAAAAGAAACCTCATTGGGCTCAACTGTGGCCTGTAACTGTAGTAGTTTAAATTAAACTGGAACCTATGCAGAAGCATGGGAGCTATTTACAGTATAAAAGACGCCAGCGGTGTCTTGAGAATGTTTAAGGGAATGTTTAAGAAAAGATGAGGGTGTAATATCTAGCAGGATAGCTGAGGAGTGCAAACGTCATGAAGGGAGATTCATGAAAAGTATTTCAGACCTTCCGGCAGATGTGAAAATCAGCCCAAATCATCAAAGGATGCAGAGGAGGGAGCTGCCACTCATCTTATACCCCCAAAAGAAATTTGTTGCTTTCTAAAAGTAAAAAGACAGGAATACCAGGGGCAGCAGGGGATTATATTCATTTTATTGATGGTCTCAAATAAAACTCTGGGGTTTCTTTTTCTGCAGGAAATGAGCTTATCCTTAATCTTTATGTTATAACTTAAAAAAATCTCTTGTAGGACACAGAACATTACTCAAGGACTTAGTAAGTCAATGTGAATCATTCTTTACTGCATTTGACAACTCTAAACATGGGCTTAGCACATATTTACAAGACAGATGATTGCACATGAGGAGATGCAGACATTATAGGAGATGCCTATCAGAGTAGCAAAACACATTAACCCCTGCTGTAAACATCAAAAGGTTAGTACAGGTATTATCTGAACATTAATTCTGTAGCTCAGTACCTTAAATATAAGATGTTAAACCATTGTTACCAATGCACTTTGCATGATCAGTACTTTTGTGTTGTATATTTATTAGGGCTGTCAAAGTTAACAAAATAATAATGCTACAAATTTCTTCAACGCATTAACATAACGTGCGGTTTTTAGGTTATAGTAGGCTTAGTTATCAAGCTAGACTGAAGATACTGGCATCACATAAAACTAGAAAACCTAATGAATCCATTGGTACCAACCGTCACATTAGCTTGGTAAAGGAGGAGGCTAAATAACGCTCCAAACTTTTGCTAGATTTTGGTGAGGAAAAACTGGCAAGGCAATTTTCAAAGGGGTCTCTTGACCTCTGACCTCAAGATATGTGAATGAAAGTGGGTTCTCTGGGTACCCACGAGTCTCCCCTTTACAGACATGCCCACTTTATAACAATCACATGTAGTTTGGGGCAAGTCATAGTCAAGTCAACACACTGACACACTGACAGCTGTTGTTGCCTGTTGGGCTGCAGTTTGCCATGTTATGATTTGAGCATATTTTTTTTTATGCTAAATGCAGTACCTGTGAGGGTTTCTGGACAATATTTGTCATTGTTTTGTGTTGTTAACTGATTTCCAATAATAAATATGTACATATGTTTACATAATGCAGCACAGTATTAAATACCTGACTACTTCTCTCTTTAAGGTACATTTTTTGATGGACAGCCGTAGTTAAAATCCATTTTGTGTCGGCTCAGATGTACAGATAGCACTGAATAAATCATCATTGACTGAACACTGACATAATTGACTTCATCCATTGACCAGCTCCCTCCCCCGTGTTTTCCTTAAACTTGGAATACACACCAAAGTGTACAATTGTGGGTCAAGTGCTGTGTATAATTTCCCCGGAGCTAAGGCTTCTTTGGAGTACGGCTAGAGTGAAGTGTTTGTATTCTACTTCATTAGTAATGATCTCCATAGTCTCTCTGGAGATAATCATTAGAAATATGGTCAACATTTGGCATACTCTGATACATAAAAATAGACACAAAAATAGTACATATCATCACAATATGGTCACAAGCAGTAACTGGCAGGCATTTTTATGTAAGCAAATGCACATTGCAGTGCCAGACAGGTTTCCTTTGTTTGCTGCTTAAGTCTAATTTTAGTGGTTTGGGAAAGTTAAGTGGAAAATATGTGATTAACAAGGTAAAAGTGCTGTTTAGAAGAAAAGTTTGATTGTATGATTACACCCTACTCCTTGTGGCGCTCTTATTTAATCAGTAAGTAATTAGATTCATGGGTAGCCAAATGAAGGGCTTTTTTCAGTGCTCTCTGGACGGCTTGGCCCCTTGTTTTAAACACAGTGAAAAAAGCTATTTTTAAAAACAAGCAGATACCTTAATGTTTGAATTTTTAAAATAATCCGTTGAAATTCATACATTCTCCCCTCGTTGTCTTATGGCGGCTTGCAAACAAGCCTCACTCTTTGACATTTCTCCCCAGTGTCCACGGTGTCCTTTAAAAGGTTTGCCCTACATAAATGACGCCATTACATATTTGGTAAATTTGTCTTTTCCCAATGAGGATATCTTACTCTGTTGATTTATGCATCCCTTTCATTGGGACCTTGCTCCCCCTCCTCCTCCGCTTCCAATAGCTGGAGAAAAAAAGGAGATTGCTCCTATTTATCAGTGTCACTTGCTACAGACAGGCACTCTGAAAATTGATGTGTGTGAGCTCAGTGGCCAGTCAGAGTTTGTGCCTCAGAGGTCGACGGGACAATTCTGTGGTTTTACTAACAATGACACAGACTGGTTTGACAAGCTTCATGCAGATTATGATCCGGTTGTTTTTGACTATTAAATGTCATTACCCTGGTCATTTTCTTGTTTTGATTTAAGAAATGGCATTAAAAACATCAAAAGTCATACTAAAATGTAATAGATTTCCCGTTTCAAGCTGCTACACTTAATAGTTATAATAAAGCACTGCTAATAAAGCGCTGCTTGGTTCTGGTGGCTCACATGACAGGTGCTCTTTAGTAAGGCAGGTTAAAGTTTATGAAACATAATCCAGGAAGTCTTGCTGGATAAATTGTCCTCAAGTGTTACAGGCACCCATGGAAAAAACAATAAGGCACGCCATCTTCAAGTGACTGATACAGTGATTTTAATTTCTGAGCATAGGCAATAACACAGACCAACACGTATCGAATCCAGGTCTTCATCGGGACAATTTATCCAGCAAGACTTCCTGGATTCTTTGTCAGCTGTAATTTATATTTTCATAACAATAATGCACCAAATGACCACTCTTTGTGTTCTCGTTTATTTTGCTGTGGGTAGTATAAGTGTGCCAAACTCCATCCGGCTGTAGTTTGACACAATAATATAATGGTTGTCCATCAATGGTTTTGACCTCATGAGATAACATAATTTAGCGCCATGGCAACAAATCATGGATGCACAACAGGCAATGCTGCCCTTGAGAAAAACAAAGCTCTATAACGAGACAGCCCGGGTGGTCTGTTCTCATGATTTGTCACATGGCAGCAGAATGATTGTGTGATAAATACAACAGCAAGATTGATGCAACATTGGGGGTGGAGGTGGGTGGGGGTGGGTGGGGGTGTAGTGTTTTCTGTTAATAACTTCTGTTTGCAATTTCTGTTGCTCTTCCGGCCGAACCCACTGATGTCACAGCAGGCTGTCAAAGACCAAATATCTCTTGTGATATCTCTGACTGGGAAGCGGCCAGAATTGCAATATGCTTTGGAACCATAACAACCGCAGCTCAAGCAATGATTGGTGGATTCTGGCTCAGGCTGTATTGTAATCTCAAATAGAGCTGTGCAGGATAGTTGGATGCCTTAAATAAGGTCTGTGGTTAATACAAGTTTAAGAGATTTTAACCTTTTATTCGACAATATAAACTACTTCAGTTAATCCCACTTGTGAATTTAGAAGCTTGTGCGTGTCTTTAAAAAAGGCTAACAAGTGGCTAAATGAGACTAGAAAACATCATCGCACCGACTCTTCTGCCTCTACAGCCACAGAACTTATTTTTTTGCAGTAATCCAAAACCCAACAGAATCTCATTGGCTTTTTGTCAAGGGAACCCAACTTCGAGGTTGGCCTACAAAAATAGATCATCCCTGGAGCACTTTTTATTACCTCCGCCAAGGCCGCCACGGTGATGTCTTCACCAGGTTTGTTTGTCTGTTAGCAGGATTACTCCAAAAGTTTGCTATGGAATTGAATGAAATTTTTGGGGTGTTGCGCAATGAACAATCCATTACATTTTGGTGGCAATCCGGATCATGATATACATGGATGATAGCGCAAGCTCAACGAGAGGGGGGCAATCATACTCAGGCACCTTGACAGATGAGTGCTAGTTATCTCTTCTTTCCATAACACATTGTTTTCTCTTTTTCTTATTGTTTATAGCACATAATTGTTTGTGTTCATGCTTTGTCCAGTATGTGTGTGCTACATGTGTGTTACAGGCCACTGATAAGGACACTGGGAATTACAGTCAGATGGCATACCGCCTGATTATCCCACCCACAGCAGAGGGCCAGGACAGCTTCGTCATCGAGACCTACACAGGGATCATCAAGTCGGCCATCATGTTTCGAAACATGCGCAGGTCCTACTTCGGGTTTGAAGTCATCGCCACAGACGACTATGGAAAAGGTCTCAGCAGCAGTGCTGAAGTGGTGGTGAGTATCCAGTATTGTGCCTATTTATCGTTTCTATATACAGTTTGTAATGATTGTAGAGGCAGATTATGCATCAGTAATAGCTAGGGTTGTGACCAAAGATAGAGTGGGTGAGTTACGTTTTGGCAAGCAAAGATGATTGTTATCGCCAGATTTACTGGAAGTTATCGCCAGATTCACTGGAAGTTATCGCCAGATTTACTGGAACTTGCGTAAGGAGACCGTTTGGAACATAACAGGAAATCAGGAGAACATTGAACTCCTGGGAGACACACACACACACACACACACACGCACACACACACATACCCACACACACACATATGAACAGATGATGAGTATAAATACGCCCTGAAGTCTGAAGGAAGGGTTGGTTGTTTCCCAATGATTCGTAATGTAGGCTAGTATACTGTTGTATGCTACGATCTACAAATAAATTGATCCCGTTGGCTGTAACCTTTCTCCCTGGTTCTCCGAGTCTCTTCATTTCAGTGTTTACTGAAGTTGAGCATTTTCACTACATGATCAACATACAGTATGTACTGCACATGTACTACTGGTCTGTGTGCACACTGGTCACGTGCACACCAGTGTCACATTGATTGTGTGGCTTCCACAGCAGGGTGTCTCTGCAGAGAACAGTCCTTTGAAATGTGGAATTGGTTTACAATGTCACCTTTCTATTCCTCGGTCACTGATACAGGAGCCTTATCAAGATAAGATAAGATATTTTCTTGCCAGTGGGGACATGAGAAAAAATAAAAATAAATATAAAGAAAATAAAAAAAGTAAGAAGAAAAAATGCATATTAAGATATAATTGTTAAGTCCTGCATTTGTCCGGTGGTTTGTTGTGAATTGCTGTGTTGTGGTCTGGGAGAGTGCTGGTTGTGGAGTCTAACAGCTGCAGGCAGGAAGGACCTTCTGTACGCTCCTTCGTACACTTAGGGTGTAGCAGCCTGTCACTGAAGGGCTCTCCAGGCTCTGATGGTTCTCTTGGGGTGGGGTCTTCTCCATATGGATGCAGCTTGCCATCGTCCTCCTCTCTCCCACCACCTGCACTGAGTCCAGAGAGCATCCCAGGACAGAACTGGCCCTTGATAATCTTCCAGCCTCTCCGCTGCAGTGGGCGCGCCCCAGCAAACCACCCATAAAATAGGCTGAGCCACACGGTGTCATAGAAAGTTTTCAATAGTGCCCCTATCAGCCCGCCCTGGCAGATACAGTCTGTCTGGTTTTTATGGGTGGGTTAGCATATGTTCAGTGAACCGGAAGATGTCATTATGTTGGTTCCAGCAGGGTGTTGGTAAATGTCAATATCACCGGTGATAGGAAATGTGTGTGGAGTCAGGGGGAGTGGAGGCAGGCGCTAGGGCAGGGGGAGAGCACGGCTGAAGTGCTGGGGCCTGGGGGGGGGGGGAAGGCGAGGTGCTAAGTGTGGCCTAGAGGGGGATGCGAAAGAAGTGGGAGGCAGGGTGGGGTGCATGGACCCGGCTCCTCACGTTGGGAGAGGGGAGGAGGGAGGGGGGGGGAGAGGAGAGGAGGGGGGGGGGGAGTGGGGGGGAGGGGGTGGGGGGGGGGAGTGGTGAGTGGGTGTCGATGTAGTGGGGGGGGTGTTGTTGTGGGGGGGGGGGGAGGGGGGGGGGGGGGGGGGATGTGAGAGGAGAGGAGGGAAGAGAGGGGGACTGGGGGGGAGGGGAGGTGTAGGTGACTCATTAACCTATTTTGCACGTCGTGGTTAAAGTCAATTTAGTAGTGGGGGGGGGGCATCTCCCGAGCCCTTGTTGGGTCCTCTTTGTCTGGCCCCCTTCTCCTTGGGGAGGGCCTTTATATAGGATTAATCCACGGTTTGTTATTGGAAAAACACCTTACCGTCCTGGTTGGTAAGGTGTTTTCCACGAAGAAGAAATAATGTGGGTGCTCTATATCCTCCCTTATGAGATAAGCTCCCATTGAAAAATGAAGTTCTATCCCAGGGAAAAACTGTTCTATGGCTGTACAGGAGGACTGTCAAGGCTGGAGATGGTTTTGATCTTCCCAAGTCTGGGAAATTACTCAGATGACATCAGTTTAGTAATCTTGGATTTATTGTGTGTGAGATGACATATAGTGGGAGAAAGTTTGAAGGGGGGAAGAAAGAGAAAAAATATTAAAATTAGAGAGGAGGAGGAGGGTGTGAGGGTGTGTTGCAGTTTAGTAAAAGAAAAGAACAAGCTGTGTCACCGTTAGCAGAGGGGGAACATCTGGGATTTTATTTACTGTGTTTCCCGAGGCAGATCTTATGCTATGAGCGAGCAAAATTGATATCCCTGCTCAGTTAGTTCTGTAACATGATGTGACCAGGTTACACCATCTATCATTCACAAACACCGCCAGTCCTCCTCCTTTCCTCTTACCCTGTCTCTCCCTGCCCCCCCCAACAAAAAAAACCCTCGGGAAAGGAGAAAAAAAAATTCCAAATTTCCTTATTGGGTTAGGGCACGATTGTGGGGAGAGATAAAATTCCCATAAAAAAAGAGAGAAGAGGAAGGTTATTTTCGGGAGACAACTTTTTTTTTGGGAAGGGGGTTGGGGGGGAGGGAATGGAAAAAGGTAAGAAAAAAAAAAAAAAAGAAAAAAAACAAAAAAAAAAAAAAAAAAGAAAAATAAAAAAAAAAAAGAAAAAAAAAAAAAAAAAAAAAACTAGCAGCCAATTAGCATTAGCTTAGACAGGCCTGACGAGCCCATAGAAAACAGTTGGAAAGCTCAATATTTAACACATTACATGTAATTTGTGTAATCCGTATAAAAAACAAAGCATAAATATGACAATATGCCCTTTTACAGTGGGTTATGTACTAAACTTGTTAGAATTGGCCAGAGCCAGGGTGAGGCTGTTTTCTTTACATGTTTCCAGTCTTTGTACCAAGCTAAACAAACCAAGAGCTACAGTAGCTGTAGCCATATTTAATAGACAGATATGATAGCTCTTCGGCAAAAGGCGAAAAAGCATCTTCCTAAAATTCTCTTTTATAGCATTATAAACTATGTGTGGGGTTTGAAAGACTAGATAGGAAAGACAGTTTCAGGTTGGATTATGGGAAACGTAGGCTCCAATGTTTTGGAGCTTGACCAGTACAGTAAAAGTCAGGATATCTTGGCATCTGCTGCACAGATTTTGGAGGACCTATTATGCTTATTTTCAGCTACATACTCATATTTTGGGTTTGTCTAGAACATGTTTAAATGCTTTAACATGCAAAAAGTGCTTTACTTTTCTCATACTGACTGTGCTGCAGCACCTCGGCCCAAACTCTTTGGACTCTTCTCCAGGTCCGCATAAACTACCTTTGTTTGAGTACGTGCCAAACTAACCATTATGAAATGCGGTACTTGGGGACATCACCATGTTACAGAGGAAAAGACAGGACAGGGGTTTCTGTTTTGGAGAGTAACTCCCTTTACGTGCACAGAACACTAGCTATAACACACTAAAGGAAAGTGAAAAAAAGCACAAAAGCATAATAGGTTCCCTTTAGGAGTACCTTTACCATGTTATTTGTGTCATAGAGTAATGTTTTATAAAGTAGAATTGTAGGCATGAATGGCTCTTTTAATAATTCAGTCAGGCTGCACGGTGGTGTAGTGGTTAGCACTCTCGCCTCACAGCAAGAGGGTCGCAGGTTCGATTCCGGCTTGGGGCTCTTCTGTGTGGAGTTTGCATGTTCTCCCCATGTAAGCGTGGGTTTTCTCCGGGTACTCCGGCTTCCTCCCACCATCCAAAGACATGTTGTTCAGGTTAATTGATGACTCTAAATTGCCCGTAGGTGTGAATGTGAGTGTGAATGGTTGTCTGTCTCTATGTTGTCTGTCTCTATGTGCCCTGCGATGGACTGGCGACCTGTCCAGGGTGAACCCCGCCTTCGCCCAGCTGGGATCGGCTCCAGCCCCCCCGCGACCCCTAACGGGAAAAGCGGTTGACGATGGATGGATGGATAATTCAGTCAGTATATCAAAAGATGCCTGCCACGAAGAGCAATAACAAACTGTATATTTGGATTCTGAAGCCTCTGCTGTGGTTTACTTCAAACTAATTTGCTCATCATGAGCCTAGATGATGCTTTTTTGTTTACTCAGTGCTAAATGTTTTGGTTCCAGTCTATTGAATTATTCACAGTAGGTACAGGACACACAACATGTGGCCTCTGCCACTGGCTGATGATCCAATAAGACTCTTTCTTTCAGCCATGTGTATTAACTCTGTACACATTACGTACATCTGTTTGTGTTTCCGTGTGCGTGTCTGTGTGTTTGCCTAAATGTGTGCCTTTCTGTTTCCCAATAATTTCCCTACGCGCACGCTGTGATTGAGCTCAGCTCCGCTCCCCATTCAGTGCTTATCTTTTCTGACTGTGGGAAGGCTTATTTTTCGTTTCTGTGAAATATGTCTGGCTAACAAGCCTCTAACGAGACAGAAGGAGGGTGTGGGACATTGCCTGGGCATGGGAGAGCAGCGAGTGCATAACCATGGTGCTCATTAATTTTCAAGGGGAAACCTAATTTCACAGGAGTCGCATGGGAGATTTGGCTTCAGAGTGCAGAGGCTGTTGCCTATGCATGCACTTAACTGCGGCATCAGAATTAAGTCTTGTTAAGTTTGCGGCATGGCAGCAAGCAGGCAATTAGAGGGTCTCATTTGATCCACCAACGGAAGCATTCGAATGAGTCAACCAAACTCACAGTTGAGTGTATGTGACATACTCGCTATTTATCTCTATTTTTGCTGTATGTTTTACCTCTTGCTCCTTCTGTTCTCTCTCTCTCTCTCTCTCTCTCTCTCTCTCTCTCTCTCTCTCTCTCTCTCTCTCAGGTTTCTGTGGTCAACGCGTTGGACATGCAAGTTGTTGTGTCCACTGTTCCACCCACTTTAGTGGAAGAACATAAGGAGGAGCTCATTAGGTAAGACACCTTGATAAAAGTTTGAAAGAAAAAACAAATACCCTTTTAAATGAGAAGAAACCAATATTGGTGTTTGTAAAATGCTAGGAGTACATTTTGTGTTAACTTTAAAGGGACTCTGTGAGAATGAGAAGTTTCTTGTTAACAGTGATACCTGTGGCCGTTAAATCAACAACAGTCAGCGTCCTGGTGCTCACGCTTGTGCTCACACTACCGTCACACACGAGACTGAACGCAATTGACAGGCATTGTGTTTAACATCGTGTTGATTAACGTTAGCAACATTAGCCACCACAATATCACTACACAGTACTGTACTACTATACAGTATGTTTCACATGCGTGGCAGCAGTGTTAGCTTACCAAACAAAGGTTCCTCCATGAATCGAAGGTCTGACCGGTAGTTTTGGTCTCCCGTCACATTCGATACAGAATGCTAAATTAACTCTCTTTTGCTCCGCTTGTTTTCTCAAATACTCGCCACCGCTCACTCTCTCTTGCTTCACCACTCACCTCCTACGTGCAGACACAATCTTTGCACTGGCTCTGCTATTCTCCCACAACACTAGTTTTCACCAGACAGTGATCACATTCCTGTTTTGCAAAACAGCCTTCACTAGATGTAACTTTAGTTTTTTTTGTGTCTGAGTTTAGGTGGGAGCTGGTCTTTGGCGTTAGCAGACTCCATTTCTGATCAAGCGTTAGCTACAGCTAAGGCATTTGGGAGCACACAAGGTCACAACCATTGGATTTTTTTTGGAAAAACAGGCCCGGGTTTTTCATATTAAAAGCAATCTACACACTGATAGAGGAAACCCAGAAAGTCACAGAAGGTCTCATTTTTTAGGTTAGCTTGCAACCTGTTCACGCATTGGCAATAAATAACGATTCATACATGTAAAAGGTTACATACAGTCCCTTTGATAGAAAGCAAGCTACTGTGTAAAGGGAAACATTCACCTTTCAAGTGATGCTTGTCACCTCATCTTTTATCCTGCTCTCGTCCATGCAACATATTAATTTCAGTACATTTCTTTGTCCTCTAATATTCCCTTTCAGGGACACTGGAAAATTAATTGCATCTTTTTGTATGGTACTATGATATGAGGTGAACTTGATTCAAGGTGGCACCTTGATTTGCATATAAAATTATTTTTGAAGGCCTGGAGTGACATGTATGATTCAGCTGTGCCAAACGACAATTAAAAATAAACAGGAACTAATAAGAATTAATGTTAGATACAGCTTGTCTGCTGTTTTTCAATAACCTTTGACCAATCAATTAAGATTATTGATTAGTCTATGAGACTGTTGAGTCCTTTAGGGTCTGTTTTCGTGGTCCAAATTAATTAATGATAAAAATTCATGAAACATCGTTTTTTGCAGATGTTGGGGCACCATGTTTAGTCTAATTAGTCAATCTGAAAGGCAAATGGGTGTTAATAGTTGTTTTTCAGGAGCTTGTTATGTCTCTCCCACACAAGTGACACTGCTCTTTAGACTGAAAAACACACACATTAGTCACATTAAGCTCTTTGCAGTGATGACATTTGAGAGGTCTGCGATTTTACACGGAGCTGGTGATGATCCAGGGCCATTTTACCTGAGTGCTCAAACTGTTTATCCACCTTGGCAAAGACTGAGGGCAAGGCTTTCCTTTATTGGCTGTAATTTGAGGTGTGGATTCTCCGTGCCTGAAAAGGATTATCAAAGCCTTCCTTTGCCAAGAGCCCAGTGTGGAGAAGCAAAAAGCAGCCCAATGAGACAATCATTGCCAGAATGGAGCACTTAAAGATTGGTTGCTTTGGGCACAGAGGTGCCAGAAATGGTTTGAACTACTGCAACCCTGGATTTTGGCATAGCCTCTTAAGACCCAAGCTCTTTTTTGATATGCATTTTTGATGTCTCTTTGCTATTTGGGCTTATTGGAACCTGATAAGTATAAAAACTAAGCATCATCTTTTGACATAATGTAGTTTTAGAGAAAAATTATGTCCACATATGCGGACACTCGTTCTGAATTTCCATAAAACACAATAAAGTCACCATTGTGTAATAGTGCAACCCTCTATATGTCCACTCTGAACACAGCAGTGTTTTTCCTGACTGCTTTTGCATTTATTTTATTAATAACACTTGCAAACATGTTTTTTTTTTTTAAACATTTTCGAACATCACAGTACAATTTAACAAAATGAAAATGTTTTCCCCTTTTGGACAGTCATAGCAACAGTATGGCTCATTTGAAGTGCTGCAAACAGTTGCAGGACTACTAGATGGCAGTGTACGTATCCTCCTATGTGTACACAAGACCCCAGTTAAATAAAATTAAGTATTACGTTCATATGACCCAAAATGTGATGTCATCGAATGTGTACGCCAGGTCCTAAGAGTTTAAATAAGTAAATAAATAAATTACTACTAATTATTTCTAATTAAATAAGTCTATTTTTTTCTCTTTACTCTGTTATTTCTTTCTTTATATAAGTTGTGGTTTTGTGTTCATTTCAGTATTCTGGAGCGCCACGTCCAGGACCAGATTCCAGGTGCCAAAGTGATTGTAGAGTCAATCGGGCCACGTCGTCATGGCGATGGCTTTGAATTAGAGGACTATAGTAAGTCAGACCTGATGGTGTACGCCATTGACCCGCTCACCAACAGGGCCATTTCGCCCAAGGAGCTCTTCAAGTGAGTGGGTGAATTTTATTACAAGAAGTAAAGTCAAATTTATGTCCTAATGTCCCTGCTGTGCCATCTTTCCTGCAGTCTTTCTTTACCCTCCGTCCATACAGTGAGTCAGCAGGCTCTCCATGGCTTCCTCCTCTATAGTGTCTCTGCCTTTACTTTCTTTATAAGACTATGTTTATCCTGCAGGTACAGCAAATCCTCCATATGTCATAGAAAAGGAGCAGATGTAAGGGAGAAAAATGAGGGGACGAGGTTTGGGAGGGACAAACATAGAGCGAAGCATGGAGTATTTCAATCAGTCCGTTCAGTCGTACTGCCGGGGGCGGCAGTAGCTCAGTCTGTAGGGAGTTGGCTTGGGAACCGGAGGGTCACCGGTTCAAGTCCCGACATGGACCAAAAACCTCTTGGGCACTGCTGAGGTGCCCCTGAGCAAGGCACCAAACCCCCAACTGCTCGGGGTGCTTGTCAGGAGAAGCCCCATCACTCTGACACCTCTCCATTAATGCATGTATGTGTGTTTCAGGTCTGCATGTACCATGTATGAGTTTAACAGAGTGTAAAAAATTGAATTTCCCCATTGTGGGACTAATAAAGGTAGATAAAAATAAAAAAAATCCTTCATACCAGCACCTCACAGAGCCTGGAGATATGCCAGCAATACATTTTATGCCTTTTGTGTGGGGACATGGAGATGGAGAGATATCTGTTGCTGTTTGACCGCTGAGAGGCCATGTTCATGCACTATTAAAGCTACCTGGAAAAGTGCTTTACAAGACATTGTTTCATCCTTTCAGTGTCAAAACCTAGTATATGTCTGGACCGTGTATGGTCAGTTTGTTATACAAATAGTCAGTGGTCATGTCTCTAATGTTAAATCTAGCGGTACATGTCCACCATGTCCAGCGAGGACACTGGGGGACATGCTGCTCCACTCAACTGGCCGTTCAAGCGGTGATGTACCCTCTCGTGGAATGCACCTGATTGGTCCCTGGTTTCTGCTTGCCGTTTCAAACAAGAAACAACATGGCGGCTTTTCCCGAAACGTTCCGTTATTCCATCTAAACAGTCCACCAAAATGTACTTCTGATAACATTTTAAGCAAGAAGTAACCTACACCACTGCTGAATCGCAATTCAGTTTAAAACTAGATCGCCTTCACAGCTTGGTTCCAGTTTCACGCTGGACCGACTCATTTGCATGAACTTGAGATGTTTCAACTTTATGCAAATACAGACCCTTTCCAACTCGCCGCACTGGAGGACTGCTACTCCTGCTTTCCATAGGAATTGAATGGAAAGCACTGAGACACCTCTGTCTCCAGATCCGGTGGAAAAACACCAGAAGAACCCTTGCACCAGTGAGTGGAACCGCTGACAAGCCCCCCTGAAAATGTAACCAAAGGACGGTTCCCACCTTTTCATTTTGAAAAAGCAACGGCCAAGGAAGGAAACTCCAACACTCAGCCAATCAATCGTGTTACTTCATCAGTCAGTCGATCACTCAGACTTTTGCGTTTAAAGGGCTGGCCCTCTGCCGTCCAGCCAAAAAGACCTGAGCTGGCGTCTGAGGATCATCTCGCCTTTCTCATGTCTCTTAGCCCTTCTGTCAGACACCAATCTTAAAAAGTCAATCCCATCAGAGCATGGGAGTTGCCAGTCAATAGGAAACACCGCCCTTATGACTTGTCCCCTTCACTCTCTACCAATTCGCTCTCTTGCTTGCCTTACATTGAGCTATCTGACACCATCCTCTGTCTTTATTTTTCCTCATATGGTTACTGTCAGTTCTGTTTCATGTGTGGTTCCTAAGAAACTGCATCCTTCTCTCTGAAATGAGATTGTGACCATTTCACTTCATTTGGAAACGCTCCACTCAAATCACATTTAGAGGTGCTTTGTGTATGCACTGAATTAATCTCTAAACATTATCTTGGTGTCCTTGACCATCAGAGGAGCAGGGATGTAGTGAGCTCCTCTCACTACATCCCTGCTTTAATATGAAGCTGCATACTTAGATACAGATACTGTCAGGGTAATCATTTAGACTAGAGGAGAAAGACTTTTTATGCATGCAGTGCATGTCTGACAGTGTTGTGGGGTAATTGCATGTAATATATCTGTGACTTTGCTGTCAGATCACAGAGGGAGAAAGAGAAAAACAACACAGTGAGTGGATTCTTGCGTTACAGAGTGTCCTTATGCCACCTTGAATACAGCGCCGTCTACCATTTGACCTCTCCAGAGGATAGATTGCCAGAGAAGCCAGTTGATAACCTTCGTCTCCACTCATTCATTCACCTATAGAAAAACAAAAATGACAGTAATTGGATGTGGCAGTGTGCTTGGTCCTTTGTGAAGCAGAATGTCTGAAAGCCACTCGGGTTATTGCCACAGAACAGCATTGGAAAAACAGTGGGTGTCATCTTTAAAGGGATAGTCTGGGTGTTTTGAAGTGGGGTTGTATGATTTACTTATCCATAGTCAGTGTATTACCTACAGTAGGTGATAGTCAGAACGCCCCTAGTTTGTAAAAATATACAGGAGCATCGACAGTGAAGCAAAGCAATGTACTGCTGTGGACGGGGCCGACAGCAAAACATATTTTAGCCACCTAAAAGAAAGGCCCACCTGATAAAATCAATGTCAGTTAAATTCTATGGTTTATTAACAATATTTTCATGCTTTATCTTACAGTCAGATAGCCCTTTTCGATGGGGAACTGAAGTTGTATCCATCTACGCCCTCGCCAAAGCAACCAGAACAGAAAATTTATGTTTTTTGCTTTTTGTTTTTTTCAAAAACATATTTTTTTCCTTGCAGAACATGGTTCTGGTGGTCTACCACTGCCACAATCAGTTTGTTTGCATTGTTGTGTGACTTTGGTGAATCCAAACTTACTAAAGTCACACAATAACACAAACATATAACGGATCGAGGCAGCGGTAGACCAGCAACTCCTATGTTCTCTCATGTCCAGTTTTTTTCAATGGAGTCTGGTGGCTTTGGCGACAACATAGAAAACACTGTCAGAAACATAGACTGTATAGCTGTCTGACAGCAGTAAACCAGTGAAAATATTCTAATGTACATTGTACACCCACTTTTTAGGTGGGTCCTTCCTTTAGGTGGCTAAAATATGTTTTGCTGCCTCTGTCATCAACAGCAGTACATTGTTCTGCTTCCATGCAGTAACTCCTGTCAGCTTCTCCAAGCTGCCGATCGTCATCAACTGTAGATAATATACTGACTATGGATAAGTACCTCATACAGCCCCACTTCAAAACACCCAACTATCCCTTTAAAGATGAAAATTCATTTCTAAGATCAGTATGCAGATGTCACTTTTACATCATTCATAATGTGATGATCTAAATTACCAGATGCCACTGACCTTGAAATGATTGTCTTTCAACAGATGAGATAAACCTGCAGTAACTGTTTGGGGGGATTTTTTTGGCAGCTTGGGGACAGAAAAAAACAAGTTGTAAACACAACATTGACATATCACCTTTCAAGTTCAAACTCTTTTCGCTCTGTTTTGGGTCTTGCTCTTTAACTGGCCTCTTATCATGCCATCTGCCATAAGTATACTGCTTGCATTGGGTTTAGAGAACTTTTCCCCTGCAAACAGCTGCCTGCTGCAGTGAAAAACGATGCTGTGATAGTGAAGCGAAACAGTAAATTTGCGGGCTGGACAGTTAAACAATGAGCTGAAACTTGCTATAAAGCTCTGTAAAACCAAGCTGCAGATTCATGCGCTAACTCTCTCTAGGTTCATCACTTTCTCATTGTCTCATTGTTTTCACATCATCATATGATACACTGTTTTTACAAAACTATTGATTGCAGCCGATTTAAGATAAATATGATATTAACTGTGCTGCTGGTAAGCCACTTCTCCTGTTGTCAATATACGTTATTAACCACAGGTTTCTCGATGGGAATGTGCTGGAAATCAACAAAGAGTTCCAGCCGTACCTGGGCGAGGGCGGCCGCATCCTGGAGATCCGCTCTCCAGACATTGTGGCCAGTGTGAAGAAGGCGGCGCAGGCTGTGGGCTACACAGAGGGAGCTCTCCTGGCCCTGGCCATCATCATCATCCTCTGCTGCATCCCTGCCATCCTCATCGTCATGGTCACTTACAAACAGTGAGTACTCGCTCTCGACCCATATTCTGTAATCATTTAATCATCTTTAACCGGTTGTCAGGATATTAAGAAGGAAATACATTTTCATCAAGCAGACCATTATATTGGAAGATATTGTGTTACACTCGGTTTTAGCTGAAGCGTTTGTTCTTCGCAGACAAATCAGATATTTATTGTTGATATGTTATCCATTGTTTAGATCCTGTACCCTGCAGGCTGCTAGAATAGAGCCAGCAAAACCACAAAAAGCATTGTTGAAAAGGGTATTTGTCAAGTATTTAAGATAAAGAGCACGTCTTGCTTGGTTGCTGCCTTTTAGTGTGTGTCTCTCTCTCTATCTCTGTCTCTCCCCCTCTTCATCAGACATGCTGACTGCGCACTCTGCTGGGCTAATCTCCCTGCTCATGCTCTGTGAAAGCAGATTAATTAACACTCATTTGTGACAAATATCTACAGCCAATTGTGACCGTCACAGTGCGTCTTCACGCTACTTAATCATCTCTGCCTGACACACACACAATAAATAGCGTCTGGTTTGCTCTGTCTCACTCACGCATACGCTGTGCAGATTACAAAACACTTCTTGTTTAGAGGTGAGGTGGTTGAACTATTGGTTATCAGGCTCTTATCCCCTCTAATGTTCTATAAACGGTGATGTCTGGGAAGTGTTTATTCCCAGCAGATGGGCGGAGTGGTTGTCCTTTCGCAAATGCACAGACCAAGCACACACCAGAAAGCTGTTGATGGTGACATTAAACCTAACACACAAACTGTCACAGCAGATGGCGCTCTGTTGTTGGAGTCATCGCTTTGCTAAAATGAAATGATTTAGGAAATCATTTTCTGTGTGTCAACATAAGTCACTGTTGCCTAAATTTCGGAATGAGCGTAATATTTAAAACATGAATCTGTTTATTCATGTGGAATAATTGAATTTGGTGGTGAATAAGTAATGGTAATGCGAAGCATAGTAGATTCACTTAAGAAGAAAGCAATGCATGTAGCCCTGCAGTCACTGCTGGAGGCTTGAGTGCTTCCTACTTTGCATAGAAATCGGAGAGTATACAGAAAGTTTTCTTCTGTTTTGTGGTTAAAGAGATAAACACTGTGTGTTATACAAATGTCTTTTGTTGTCTTAAAAAGCATGAATAATGGTCATTATTTAATCTAACATTTGTCACCTCCCAACATTATTACCTCCTTCAACAAATGATGTAATTACTCATGTTTTTGTGTCCCCTATCTCTCTCTCTTCCTGTCTCCTCTCTTATAACCAGGTTCAAGGAGTAAGTATTTATTTTTATTTATAAGTGATCGCTCTTTCATTGCATGAAGTGTGTGTTTGACAAGTAGAGTTCCTCTCATCTTTATTAGTTATTAGTTATTTAAAGACGAGCTGAATGTGTGAAGATGATGAACACAATGCATGCTAGCTAATGCCACCCTTTATATGTCTGCCAGCGTAACGACATGAAGCAACGCTGGTTCGCCATGTCAGTTACAGAATGAATGTTCAGTTTGTTAGTTTCTCTTCATGGGGAAAATCTGCTGAAATTCAAAAGGCCAGTCAACCCAAAGTCAATAAGACTCACAGCTCTGTATTAATATCCTCTCAACGTTACACTCATCACTGTGTTCCCCATCAGCTCTGCATGTACATTAATGTTAGACCCACTAGTTAAGAAAAGAATAATCAGGCAGCATATCACTCTGAAAACACTCAGCTCAAAACGAATAAAAGATAACACTAATACAATAACTTCTTAGTTGTTAGGTATCATACTAATCAATATCATTTTTTATGACTGTCATGGAGAATTGCAGGTATGAACTTTGACCCTCTGAGGCCCATAATAGACCCGTTTTTGTCTTTTTCAGAGGGTGACAGGGGGTCTTTAGGGGAGATAACAGGTCATCATCTGAAAAAAAGATTAATTTGAGATCCTCAGTACTGTGTGTCAAATTGTTCTACTCAGAAATCAGAAACAAAATTAAATATTTAATTAATTTCAATAAATTGTGAACGTGTATAAGGACTTAAAGCCTTATGACATAAGTTTGTGGTGATCATTCCCGTGCTCCTTTATGTCTCAGAAATCATTGCAGCAATTTTGGGGCTGTTATGATTTGTTAAACAGATTTGGTGTTAAATTATTATTTTTTTTTTTTTTTTTACAATTGCCAAACCAGTTTACCAAATACCACATTAAGACACCAAGACCTTGAGGAACACCACAGAAAAGCCATGCTGTGATTTGGTGTCAAAAACTTTTGACATTAAGAGATTTTTGCAAGAGTTGCATTTTTCGCTGATTGGATGGCGAGCACTTCTGTTCTGGAAACTGCTCAGAAACCCCTGATTTTAGTTTGCGGTTGGAAAGTTTCATGAGGCTGGGATCATCCTAGAGGTCACCACAGGTCATTTTATACAATGAGGTCAAATTTCAATCTCATGCCAGCTTTTCCTCGCCAAAATGTAGCATAGGTTTGTAGCGCTATTTAGTGTTCCCAACATGCTAACATGACATGGTTGGTATCAGTTTCTTGGGTTTTCTAGTTTCATGTGATACCAGTATCTTCACTTTAGCTTGACAAATGAGTCCGCTCCAACCGGGCTGTCGGAGTGTTAAGGGGTTAAGTTAACTGAAATAGTTCATAGGTAAGTGAGTTAAGTTTGATTTGGAAACTCTTTTCTGATCTTAGCTGTCAAAAAAAAGTTTAATGCAGCTAATGTTACCTATACCTCATCCCACTATATAGAGTTATTCATTTCATCTCCCCAGCATCTCTTTAGGAATGACTGAACCTAACAGTGACATTAGTTTTACCACCAGTTAGTGAATGTGCCTCCTTTTTGCAAAAATACTTTGTGAAAACACATGGTTAATTCATGGCACAGACTTCATGCATAAGTGATGCGTCTGGCTTCTTCTCACTTTTCAACCACACTGTTCTAGAAAGGATGAGTTATTCTTAACTACCTGAAATGTGAAGGACACAAAGACTTGTATTTTGGGTTGATTTTTCTTTTGATTTTTGTGTATGAAGGTTTTTCTTCCTAATTACTTTTTGCATGTAGTCCAGAAACACATTATCATGGTGCCTGTAAATGTTAATTCTTTGCACAGGCGACAGGCAGAGTGTGCCAAAACTGCCAGGATTCAGATGGCTTTACCACCAGGAGGGAAAGCGCCCCCAGCGGGTGCTCCCACTGCTAACCTCTATGAGGAGCTGGGCGACAGCAGCATGTGAGTCAACTCTGACCGTTTATTATCTACCTCACATCCCACTTGTTCCCATGATAAACAGATACTGGCAGGATCATTTCTTTGAATTTCTGATCAAAACTCAGAAATGCTTTCAGCTTGAATGATAGTACTGCCTTGGTATTTTCCTGCTTTCTACACCAACCGTTGTCTGAGATTCAAAATCATATCCCTCCGCTCTTCTAAAATTACCGCTGGCAGCTCTGCATGCTGACCTCAGACATCCACCTACTGTTTTAGACACATTAGTACCTGCATCAATGGATCTCCGTGCTCTTTGGCTTTCTAACCGCGATCCTCTTTAGATGTCTGCAAACCACAGTGTGTCGCAGCACAGCCGGCGATCAGACTTTAGCTAATGCATGTGTTCCTAATTTGAAAGCGTATGCAGGTATCAAGGTAAGAGTGTGTTTAACTTCATGAAATTACACTTAGTTTACTGGCAATAGAAACAAGTAGAGCAGTGCGGGAATGAGTTCTAGCATTATAATAGCATTTTAGCACTTCTGGCTCACTTGTCTAGAAGTCAGTGAGTTTTTTGAATGGGTTTTTAGTCAGCTGTGCTTAACACAAGCTTAAGAGATTTTTGCGTTTTGTTCTATGACATAAAACACGTCAGTAAATATCCCACTGGTGACATTTGAAGGTTTTACGCTTCTTAAAAAAAGATGGTTGCTAATAGTGGCTAAATGAGACTACTAAATATCACGCCAACATGTCCAACAGCCTCATTGTGTACAGTGTGCTCATGTTCATGTGACTGTGTTGTAGTTCGTTTTTAGTCTAATGTTAGCTTTTTACTTTTTCACGATTGTGCAAAAGTGGTGTTCATTTGTGAAGATTATCTCATGAACAAAACATGTAACTGTCAAAAGCAAACTGGCAAACTGTTTGTTTGCCACAGAGAACCCAGTGGAAAAATCCCATCAGCTTTTTGTCGAGGGAACCCGTGCGATTCTGACTTCAGGGTTGGCCTACAAAAGTCCATCATCCCTGCACTGCTCTATATAGACCTTTGCTTGACAACAATTTTTTCATAAATTACTTTAAACCTTCCTTTTATTAATACCTACGCTGAACGCTTCCTGAGCTTACCTCCATGTCCTGTGTTTCTCCATCAGATTTCACCTTCCATTTTAAATACTACCCGAATTTGTAATGAGATGTTAATGCTTGCTGATTAAATGAGGTTTAAATACGATTAAATTGATTTGAAATTGCTGCCCCGCTGGGTTTAATAATTTTGACTTACACCATATTAAAGAAATACTGCTATTAACATCACAATCGCTGTGAACTATTGCAGTGTTTATAGCAGATGTTGACCAGCACTCGCACACACAACAAGCAGAAGCTTTTGATTCAGTACCAAGAGAACAGCTCTCGTGGGGATTGTACTGTAGCCGAGCGGAGGAGTTGGTCCTATAAACAGCCCCATTAAAAGACTTTGAAACTCCATGTGTAAAACTAAGTTTAGTATGCAGAAGGATGTACAGGTATAGTAGTGTGAGCGTGTGTGTCAGCAGTCCCACATACTCCCAGATGCACACAGCAAATAAATCAGTACGGTATTGACGTGCTCTTGAGCTTACGCTTCATCCATGCCTTCAACATTTCTGCTTTAGTCTTCTTACCATCTGTCTGTGTTTCTATCTCCTCCATTATTTCTATTCCTCTGTCTCTCTGGATTCAGACTGCAGTAAGTAATCCCAAAACATGTGACGTCTTAGGGCTATGATCAATGTTATACTGTATGTAAATATAGCACAGGAGCAGCACCCTCGTTTCCCCTCTCGCTTATAGCTTTTGTAGAACATAAATAGATACGATTTTGGTAAGTACCCTGCAGGATTTTTCTTTTACTACTAAATACCTTGTGCATAAATACTAGGGCTGTCAGTCTTTATCAGTGTTTATCCCGATTGACATTATTGTCAGCTTTGAAACTTTACTTAGCTTGCGTCTCAACAAGCTGGTATGACACGGTTGATACCAATATATTCCTTAGGTTTTGTTTTAATTTCATATGATACCAGTATGTAAGTCTAAGCCAGCTATACCCTGAAAATCAAGTTGCCTTAATGCGTCTTGACAGACCTAATAAATGATATAATATAATAATTTTGCCTGTTTATCCTTGGCAAATTGGTTGCAGTTGAAAAATGTTGTAGTTTTCCATGCAGTCAGGAAAGGTGAAGCACCCTGTGTTTAGATTTAGTGAACTTCAGGAGATATATCTCTATAGCTGTCTCCTAGTGCTCTCCCTTCCCATCAGTCAGTCGTCTCCTTTTGTGCCGTGTCCCCTTTACCTTCACATCTCTTAGTGTTGTGACTGATTGTACTAATGCATTCAATATGGGCTGATGTTGTTACTTTGCATTATGCTGTTTCTTTGGACCAAAGCCCAGCATATCTTTGGGCATAATCATTTTACAATTTCAGTATTTAATCACATTGCCCTTTGAATCCTTTAGCATAAGCTGAGAAAGTTTTTTATTTATTTATTTATTTTTTAAATATCTACTTTGTCATTTGATTTGCCTTAAAATACAGACATTGTGTGACAGTCACAATACTTAGAGTCATAATCAGTTAAGATGCAGGAACAAGTAGCTGTTGCTTCTGCATCACACTTCCCTTTGCTTCGCTCACCATTTGACTATCAGTCTTCACCTTTTTCAAATCTATTTTCTTCTTCACCTCCACCTTTTACCGGGGCAGGGCTAAAAAGTCTGTCATTGAGGAGGCCAAACACCAGAGGATTCTTAGCACCTTTGCCTGTCGCGCCATTGCAGCCCGCGGCAACGGAGCATTGCACGTCAACTTGCCCAAGTCAGAGAGCAACGTGACCTTCCTCTCGGACCGCAACCCGCTCACCACTCACAACCCTGTGTACGATGACAGCAGTCCCGAGGTCTCTGCACGGGGGGAGAGTCCATCTGAAAAGAGGTTCTCCTTTTATCCCCCCAGCTCAGTGGGGTCAGAGTGTGTCTGGTCGATGCCTGCTCGCATTCACGGAGGGCCAAGGAGACAAGCTCTTATGGACCCGGACAACTGGGAGCTTGAGCTACTCCAAGCAGCCATGGGCGGCAGGCGACGGCCGGAGAGTTCGGACATGCTTCATATGAGAGGCAGCGCAGAGACCAAGTTGTCAGTCCGTGAGCAGGCCAGGCAGTTTGAGCAACAGGCCCTCCAGGAGCAAACCCTTAAGCAAAACAGAGGCTCCCAAGGCTCCCTCGCTTCCATCATTGTCAGGGATAGAGACGGCGATGACATGCTGGAGCTGACCTCCGAAACTCTGTTTTCCATCATGGATTACCCCCACAGTCCCCCTTCTGTGGGCAGGGACGTGCCCCCCAGCATTATCATTGCTCAGGGAGATGACTCATGGCCCTTGGCCAACCAGAGACCGACTCCGCCCATTCTCAGGAAGTTCAGCTCCAGCATCTCCAGCTACATGACAGTTCAGCCTTGTCAGATCACTGTGGAGATCATACCAGACCCACCAGAAAATCCCCCACCTCCTCCTCCACGGCAACATCCACCTTCCCCACCAACATCTCCTCCATCTAGTCCACCATCTTCTCCACCTCAACCTCTATATACCCCTCCCTCCTCTCCTCCTCCTCTCAATAAGCCAGTTGCACCCCCACCTCCGCCGCCTCTTCCTCCCCTCCCTCTTCCTCCACCGCCCCCACCCTCACCCGCTGTCAGCGATCAGTCACGCCCAGTCGTCCAGTTCGTTCCAACCTCTTTGCCGTCAGTGTCCTCGCTTCGCCCCGTTTCAGAACGGAAACACCCCCCTCCTCTTGACCCATCAAAAAGTGACGTGGGGAAGAAGGAGCTTAAAGGGATCCTGAAAAACATCCAGAATCTAGCCGACATAGAGAGGTCCGTTGCCAACTTGTACAGCCAAGTAGACAAAACTTGCAAGGTGCCCAAGTTTAACAAGAAACCACAAGTGACTGAAGAATCAGAGGGTGCTAACAAACCGCAAAGCTCTGATCCCTGGGATGAGCAGAGCACGCCAAAAACAACCAACTCCAGCTCTGCGGTCCAAATCAACTCGACAACAAGTACGAACTGTGCTGAAAATGGAACAAGTGAACTGAACATGGCAGCAGACGTTCAGCAGACAGGCCAATTGAACTCGAACAGCCCAAACACTGCTGAGAGCTTTTCTTCTCAATCCACAGTGTTCTGACTTTTTCCTCTTTGTCTCCACACCCTCATTATTTCCATTTATATATATCCATGCCTGTTGTTCTGTTGTTTGGGTCTTTCAGACAATTTTTTTTTTTTTTCTAATTGATGTGGAAATCAAATTTTAGTGCCACCCGCCAAGATATGTACTCTGCTCTGCCACATCAACTGTACAATATGCTTACAAGCTTGCATTAGCGTATAAAAGAGGCTTGCATGTACAGTTTCAGTTTGGCTCAGTTCATTTGTTTTAATTATGTGAACTGCTATGAGATCTATGATAGCTCTAAGGATACCCCAGAGTTAACAGTTCTAGTTAGTGTTATATGTGATTTCGGTTCACAATCTTAGCATTAACATTTCATAACCAACACTACTTTAATTAAAATTATACAAAAGACCAACATTTATAAATCTCACAACCCTGGGGTCTGTTTCCTTAAACTTTTTGCTGCATATTGCTGATTTTGAAATTGGTCTTTACTTCTTCACATAAGATAAGAGCATGAACATTTAAGATGGCGTTGCTTCATGTAGAATCCAAATTAAGCAAAAGAAGAAAAAAAAAAAAATATCCCATTCCAGAGGTGCTTTATTGGACTGAGATCTGGTGACTGTGGAGGCCATTAGGGTACAGTGAACTCATTTTCAAGTTCAAGAAACCAGTTTGAGATGTTATGAGCTTTGTGACATGGTGCATTATCCTGCTGGAAGTAGCCATCAGAAGATGGTCTACTGTGGTCATAAAGGGATGGACATGCTCAGCAACAATACTCAGGTAGGCTGCAGCATTTAAGCAATGCTCAGTTGGTACTAAGGGGCCCAAAGTGTGCCAAGAAAATATCCCCCATACCATTAAACCACCACCAGCAGCCTGAACCGTTGATACGAAGCAGGATAGATCCATGATTTCATGTTGTTTACGCCAGATTCGGACCCTGCCATCTGAATGTCACAGCTCAAATCAAGACAAATCTGACCAGGCGACGTTTTTCCAATCTTCTGTTCTCCAATTTTGGTGAGCCTGTGCAAATTGTAGTCTCAGTTTCCTGTTCTTAGCTGACAGGAGTGGCAGCCAGTGTGGTCTTCTGCTGCTGTAGCCCACCTTCAAGGTTCGACGTGTAGCGTATTCCAAGATGGTATTCTGCAAAACTGCGCCCACTACAAACTAAAAATCGTAGGTTGCATTAATCTGTTAAAGAAATTAGCCCTAATATAAACCAACATTACAAGAAACTAATTACCTTAAGGCAGGATACAGTTGAATAAAGATACAAAAGGACACCTCTAAATGAAAACATCTTCTTATATTGGTTGAGCAGCAGCTATAAAAATCCATCCTCTGGGATCCCCGGCAGGCTCATGTTGAATGAAGAGAGCCAACCTCTGGGGGACCTCTCTATTCACATGTCTGCAGAGATCCTCCCAGCATGATAAAGTAGTCACTGTGATGTCCCGGTGCACACTGGAAAAGGCTAATTAGAGAGCCAATCAATCGTTAACTAGGGCCGCTGCCTGTGGGACTGTCAACTACTGTTACCCTCTCCTTTTTTTTCTGTCTCTGTGACCTTCTGCCTTTCCCATTTGTCTGTGTTTCTCACTCTCACTTCCTCTCTCCCTGTAGTTAGTTCTAATACTTTCCAATCCTTCGCATCTTCTTGTTAATCTCTCCTCGTGGTTCTCGGGAGATTCTGTTTCCTTCTTTACACTCATTGCGATGCGGCCTCTGTCCCCCTCACTCCTCCATTCTGTGGCCAGGTTTTCTTTTTTTTTCACTTCCACTCCTTTCCGTCTTTCTCCCACATACCCTTCAATGTGTTTGTTTCGCCCTCCATGCCCTAAGGCAAATGGTCTTAGCATACCTCCCTTCCAGAGTAATGTAATGTTTGATTCATCACACGTTCCCCTGATGGGCAGATCGAAGGCCGGCTAATTCTGTATTCCATGTTCACTACATGGGGTAATCTTTTTTGTAAAAAGGCAAGCAGCTCACATGCTGTTTTTTTTTTCTTTTCAATCCGAAGAGCAGTTCGCCTTAATGGATGTTGTTCTTTATATTCCATTTTTACAGCTGCTTTTTTGTGTCCTGACTGATAATTCATTGCAGTAACAGAAAAACAACCACGAGGAAGATGGAACTAAAGTCGTATACTAGTTTTAATCATTTATGTAGCTCTAAACTTTATTTCTAGAGCACCTTTCTTAGTAAAAGTTGCAAAATGAACAAAAAATAACAAAAATCAAGGTGTACTTAGTATGTTTTGAGTAGAAATTTCAAAGATGAGGCTGTCTCAACTAACCAGATATCAGCATAGTATGTTCAAGAAAATACAAATCAAAGACTTTTGTTAACAATGTTTAAAAGGGATATGATTAATATCCATGTGCACATAAAATGCTGATCAAAGAGCTCCTTTGTTGCATGAAAACATCCACCTGCTGTTACAAAACATAATGCATTGTATTTTTGTTATATTTCAACACTTTGGAAAGCACATGTATTCATTTTTGTATGGAGAATTTGATAAGAAAATCAATACCACTCTCACACAGGAGAGTGGTATCATTCTTCTCATCTAACCCTCTGCAAGGATAAGCATATTTCCCCAAATACTTACTTTAACTGATTTCTGCTACAATGGGTTGGGTAAATTTGTTTTGTTGGTTAAGACATTTGTGTCAGCAGAATAATAAAAATCAATTTTTATTATTTTCTACATAGAAATATGCAGCGAGCAAGTGTAAAGCTAGTTATTTATGAAGATAACCTTACTGTTATCGATGTGATATGCTGGGTTCTTCAGTGTTACATTCTTGCTGTAATTCTGAGCTCACCTCTCTCTCACCTCTTTTTCCACAACATTACCTTATCACCCATCTCTTCCCCTAAGTCCCCTCTTGTGCAAACTTCCTACGGCTGCTGTCCATTGGGCCATTTTCTCGATGTTTCATGAAGCAGCAGTAGCCAGCAGCCAAGCCAACAGGTCATCCATCAGCTCCCACTCCTATCATCTCTGCCTGGGAGGTGTGGCCATATGGCTGTGCCCTGTCCCCTGGTCCCTGCCCATAATAACAGATTACAGCTCTCCAGAGGAAGCTCACATCATTGCTTGGCCATATATCTGAGTGTGAAAGTCGTCATTATTTATGGGCCCAGACAGGTTACAGTTGTACGCTTGTGAAACTGGAGGGTTCAGCCGGGCTGCTCCATTACTCGCCGTTTCTCATTGACTCGTACTGAATGCACCGCAGTTGCACTGTTGTCCTCCGAAGCAGCTCCGACTTTTAATGTGTCTGATAGATTGAAATTTTTAAGGTTTGCTTCCTTCAGTTTAGTTAAAAAAACATTGCTGTGCATTGAAAGGAAATAACACATTATGACGTGATAACAAAAGACAATTTTATTAACTTTCTCCGAGTCCTCCCTGAATCACAATGTCCTTTGTCATATCTGCGAGATGCTCTAGATATGTCTGTATAAACACTGACTTTCCAATCTTCGCAGCCTCTTTGATATTTGCATTTATTGTATCTTTTCTTTCCTCCCTGTTTGGATGAGATAACGGGGGAAAAACAGCCCACACCAGCACGATAACATTGTGGCCTTAGGCACCCTTTTTAAAACTGAACAATGTCTGCAACTCAGTAATTTAACACACGAAAATGCACAGTAAGTAAAGCTGCCATTTCTTCACTGGTCAGCAGAATGTAGCCCTGTAGGCTTAACATTTCATTTATCTTAAAGCACTTGAAATGTCGCTGTCAATCCATATTCATTATTTGTCTTATTTCCTCCTTTCCGCGGCAAACAGGAGGCGAGGCTACGGCAGACAGGTAAGCATTCCTGTTGTTGATGTGTTTTGTTTTTTTTTTTATCTCATTGTGGCGGAAAGACGTTTTGTCACTCTCAAAGCAGCTTGAGGCAGCTTATATCCTATTATTCTTATCTACAACTCACTTGATGGAAAACACTGAATGAGACTAAGATGAGATCCCGGTGATAGGACTTCTGACACTGACATTACAGTTTAGGTTTGATTTGGACGTCTGTTGTATTCCCCAATGTTCCTGTCAAACTGCAGATAAGCATTTTAATGAGTTTTTTTCTCTTGTGCTGGAAAAAAAAAACTAATCAGGGACCAAACAAAGTGACATTAAACTCTTAAACTGTTTTTTGCCACCTTCAAATAATCTATGAACTGTCAGCAACTGTTTTTTGGTTGCAATTTCTTACTTACTTCTATTGCTTGGCTTCACTCTTTTTCCTTGCTTCGTTTCCATCAATATTTAGTTATCTTTGCATCCTGCTCCCCATTATTTATAACAACTCAGTGATGCATTTAAGACAGGCCTGCATTTTTTGGATTTAAATCTGAAATGTGTGGAGTGAACTCCTCTTTATGTTTGTGTCTCTCCTGACCATCCCTTCCTTCCATCCTTCTTCTGCACTAATCTTTGGCAGCAACAGCAACTGCTGAGGCCTTCTCTTCTGAGACCTGAGGTAGAAACACTCCTGCTTTTCTTAATTCACAGGGATTGTAGTCATTCTGCCGTATACTCACCCTGTATGCTGTTGCTGCTCTTCTTCTTCTGTCTTTCTCTGAGGACTGCTGAGTAATTTCTCTCTCTGCCTCTCTGAAATGAAGGAACTCTCCATGGAGTCCGGTATCGACCCAGGCCAGGACTACTACACGCAAGACTACTATAATTACGACCAAGGGTGAGCATGCAGCTTGCTGACCGTCTCAGCTCTCATCCTTCTTACTATAATCCATGAAACTCATCTCCATCGGTTCATTTAAAGCTAAAAAAAAAAAAAAAACAACCCAGCATCGTTAGGTCTTATTTATTGTGACCTTGCTTTCCAGCTCCCATTTCTTGAGGTCCTTGGGGAGAGGAGAGCATTTTAAAGGAGTTCAGAATAAAATGATGAGCATAACATGCGCTTCCCCTTCAGCTGTACATAACATCCGAGCGTTTACCCTTTCTGCTCCCGTCAAATGAGATCAATTATGCTGCCTTGAGTCGGGCACCTGAGAGTGTGAAAGAGTTTTCCCATGGTTTAATGGATAGAGGGTGCTTTGGCTCGCCTCTTCCATAGCCCATATGGTGAAAAGAGGAAAAACATGGAACTCAAAGCCGTAACAGCTGCTGAGAAATTGTTATTCATTAAACGCTCCCAGTCTATGGCAGGTGACTACCACTGTGGGGAATTACAAGTTTATCAAAACAGGAACATTTTGCACCTTACGGGTTTAAAATGCTGAAATAATATCAAATGTAAAAAACTGTCCATATTGACATTAAATGCTGTAATTGCCTCTGTAGTTACTCAGCGACTTACTTTACGTTAACTTTACAAACTCTAATTATCTATGTGCAACAAGCTGTAATTATATTTTCATATGAAAGTAGAAAACCTAATGAATAAATTGGTACCAACCATGTCATACTAGATAAATAAATAAATAACTCTCCCTCCAAACTTGCACTAAATTTTGGTGAGGAAAAACTGGCATCGCCATTTGCAAAAGGGTCCTTGAACTCTGACCTCAATATATGTGAATGAAAATGGGTTTTATGGGTACCCACGAGTCTACCCTTTACAGACATGCCCACTTAGTGATAATCACAGTCAGTTTGGGACAAGTCATAGTCAAGTCAGCACACTGACACACTGACAGCTGTTGTTGCCCGTTGGGCTGCAGTTTGCCATGTTAGGATTTGAGCATATTTTTTATGCTAAATGCAGAACCTGTGAGGGTTTCTGGATAATATTTATTGTTTTGTGTTGTTATCAAAAATTTACAATATCCATACATTTGCATCAAGCACTTATATTTACCCACTCCCGTGTTGATGAGTGTTAAATACTTGACAGATCTCTCTTTAATGTAGATGTTGAACAGATAAAAAATGTGCAATTAATTTGTGATTGTGAGTAACTATGGACAATTGATCATGCAATTTATTGCTATAAAATATTAAAATATATATAATAAATAGCTCTAATTTTAATCATATGTCACAAAGTTCATTGTAAAAGCTGCTATTGCCAATGAAAGTACCATCATTACTGTAACCGGACGCCTTTGATGTGTTGCTATGTGCACTGAGCAACAAACTTTAACAGCAGTCAAAAGCCTCTTTCCTTTAGGCTCTTCTTTAACTCAGTATTGTAAAGTAATGATAATAATTCACATGTTCTGTATCGATGAGCTAAGTTAATTGCAGCCATTCATCACAATAATGCAGACAATCTGCCTGGATAATATTTAGAAATATTAAAACTGAAATACGAAAGCATTAGATAAATGATTAAATCTCTTCTTCATCGTCATGTCTTTTATTTTAATGCCAATTGCCAAAAAAATGAAACTGCATTCTGCTCTCTGTAGTAGGGAGCAGCTTGGCTGGAAAGCCTCATTTCACACTCCCGGGATGAAAGCCATGTAGCCAAACATGCTCTGGGATAAAAAAAAAAAAAAAGGCACATTGGAGAAGCGTTACGCAACCTGATTTTAGTCAAGAGTTTTAATGGGCTTTTAGGCATTGCTTATTACTCCACAGGTTCCCATCACAGCATGAGTTTGCATTCTTGTAATTTATTAGGCCTCTTTGACAAACATGGGAAAATATGCACGCCGCTATTTTTATTTTTGGAAAAGCTCTGCAACTTTCTTTCTCTCCATTATATCCTTCCAAACTTAGAGTGTAGTAAATCCCCATGGAAGTTATGGCCAAATCTACTAAAAAAGACGAAAAAGAAGAAAAGCTGTAGTGTATGGTGCCAGCCTGATATATTAGAGGATGTAGATGCATACGTTTATTAAAACGAATGATCATTAACTCACTGTTGCCGATGCTGTCTGGCTTTGTTCAGGAGTCATTAAGACTATAAACAAATGGTCGAGGTAGTCCACAGTAATTGTAAACACTGTGTTTTTGTTCAGATTTTGTGTGAATCTCTTTCTCAGGTATGACATTCCTCAGTATGGCAGTAGGAGGAGGCTGATATCTCCCATGTACGATGAATATGGAGAGGTGATCATGGAGGACGACGGGTATTACTACAGTCCTCACGGCCCTGAGGTATTACCTTTCCTTAGATGTGAATTTCATACTTACATTGATAATGTCAAGTTAGTTATTGCCTTAGTAGACTGTGTGTCCAATGTATTATTGAAAGAGAAGTATTAACCCTACACACATTGTATATTTATTATCAGAAAACATTTCTAAATTAAATATGACTGTCTTAGGGCCGGGGCAGAGGCAGAGGCAGGGGCCGTGGCCGAGGTCGAGGTGCACCCAAGCGGGTTGCCTTTAGGGACATGCCGTCAGGGGATGAAATCGAACCAGCTGAGCCAGCAGAGGCCGGCGAGCCTTCTAAGGCTGCCAAGAAACTGAAGTCTGTCATGAAACTCAGCAAACTCCTGGCAGCCAGCAAGCAGCCATCTGATGCCGGTCCTTCTGGCACATCTCCATGGAAGAAAGCCAAAATGTTCAAGATGTTTGGTGTCGGCAAGAAGGACAAGGATTACGCAAAATTGATGTCAGCCCGGCGTATTGACAGCCAAGAGAGTTTGACTGGTGGACCAGCCGGTTTAGGACCGATCGACAGCAAGACTGATACCCGCAGCCGGCTTGGCAAAGTTTTGAAGAAAATCAACTTGGGCAACAAGCTGCAGGTTCGTAGGAAGTCACAGAGCAGCGTGAGTCGCGGCTCAGCCACGGGCAGCGAGAGAGACGAAGAGGCGTCACAGGTAGCCAGTGAAGATGACAAGAAGTCTAAAGTGTCCATTAGCGTGACAGAAAGTGAGCCAGAAGCAGGTGCAAGTGGGAGCAGTAAAGAGAAAGGTTCTGATGAGGAATCCTCAGAGAAAAGCAGTGTTGACAGAGATTATCTTAAAGTAGATTTGGACCGGGATGATGCCAACGAAAGCACTGTGGACTCAGAGGAAGAGCCTGATGAAGAGCCTGATGAAGAGCCTGATGAAGAGCCGGGGGATTCGGATGAGGAAAGCAAGTCCAAATCTGAAGGAGAAGAAACTGAGAAGGAATCTGTCAGTGAGAAAGAATCTGGGACGGAAAGAGAGTCCGAATTGGAGAAATCTTCGGCTACAGAGGAAGAATCAGAAACTGAGAAAGATTCAGAGTCTGAGAAAGAAACAGAATCAGGAACAGGAACAGGCACAGCAACAGAGAAGGAAACGAGCACTGAGAAGGATTCAGGGACAGAGAGAGGCTCTGATGAAGATTCTGAGGAGGAAGAGCCTTCAGGGAGCACGAAAGAAAGTGGGTCTTCTGCCCGCTCTTCCATGAAATCATCAGCTACTGAAGCCAGCAAGGGGAGCAGTGCTTCAGGTGCGAGTGGCAGTGGAAGTGGGAGTGGGAGTGGGAGTGGGAGTGTTACCAGAGGAAGCGAAAGTGCAAGTGAGAGTGGAAGTGGTAGCGCTAGCAGTGCTCCATCTTTATCTGGCTCAAGTGTTAGGTCGTCACAGAAAGCCAGATCGTCAGGAAGCATAGTCACCTCAGAGAAGTCCAGTGAAGAACTCAGTGAGGGCGAGTCAGGGACAGGGACAGCCAGCGAAGCAGAGGCAGAGTCAGGGTCAGGAAGTGAAGGATCTTTGTCACAAGAGTCTAGCCAGAGGAAAACGTCAGGGTCAGAGTCCGGTGGAGGCTCTTCATCCGCCAGTCGGATGACAGACCAGAGTTCTCTGGGCAGCGAGGAGAGTTCAGCTGGTTCCCGGTCCACCAGTGGCAGCCGGCGTTCCCAAAAGTCCACCCTGAGCCGCGGATCTGAAGCCACAATCACAGAGGAGAGTGAAGAAGAGGATGAGGAAAAATCTGAGACTGCTGACGAGAGCAAGGAGTCCGCTAGCGAGCTCAGTGATGACGCATCGCCCCCAAGGTCCAGTGTGGCATCTGGAGACCCCGGACCCTCTTCTTCCTATACTGGTCGCCCATACAGCTCTGACGTCAGAAGCATCGGGGACACCTCTGTAGAAACATACGGAGGACTGTCCCCCATCACTGAGGTGGACGAGGACGCCATCTCCTCTGACAAATCCTCAGCCAGTGGCTCAGGATCAGAGGCCGGCAGCGCGTCGAAGGACTCAGGAGAAACGGAGGCCACATCGGATGCAGATTCAGAGTCTGACGGAAACTCAACTGCCTTCTAGAGAGATATATTGTCCACTGTGAAGTAAGAGTGAATAAAATCAATTACCCTTGCATGGGAGTGGAGAAATATTGCTTGCTACTACAGAGTGTTTCAAACGTCCACTTTTTCCTCTCTTCCCCTAAGCAAGAAAAACCTTCGGTGGATTCCTGCTGCAAAATATTGGAGTTTTGCCCTCTTTCTTACACCTTTGACTTCTTCTTGTCTTTGATGTTTCCTGGGTGTGATTTTATGCCTTTACTTTTCATATAACATCATGCGCTTGTTTCTACTGTGAGATTTTGCATGTTGCAGTACTGTCTGCTTTGAGTGTTTTCCTCTTATTTTGAAGTGATCTATTTCTGGGAGTATACAGTATTACTCATCTCCATTGAAAAACATTTCTTTTCATGAATGCTGAATATAAACATAGAACTGCAGATATGTGATCATAAAATGAGGTTTAGTATGAATTCTTCTTGAAAGTGCACAGTTATATTACTGTAAAAACACCAGTTTATGGTCGTTAAATTACGGTTGTTACTGAGATTTGTGGAAGGCATCTTCGTTCAGAACATGATAGTCCTCAAATATATATGAGTAGAAATTCTGTTAAAATCCGGTATTTTTTCTGGGACAAAGAAGTAAATGTTCAGAATCCCATGATAGTCCTCAAATATATATAACACAGCTAGCTACAGTATGTGAAGTGTTGGCTGTTTTTAAGAGAAATTTCCGTATAGACAAATCCGGCGACTGATTTGCGTGTTCCGCGCTGCCATTACTACTGTGGCAAGTCGAGGTGACTCTACTCTCTACTAACAGTATGAACTGCTGACTTTCAACCAAGGGTTGGTTGCTTGTGGTAACTTGCGTAAATGGTTGGAGTAGGTAATTAACACAGATGAGTATGTGTATAAAATTGATTAAAGGCCTTTACACCACCTTAAGAGAGTCTGACCCAGAGTTGCAGACATCGGAGCTTGGCTTGGGTCCTCCGGAGTTATAGCGTAAATTCACCGACAAGTAAACTGTACACACACTGCTACGGCTACGTTCACAGCTATAACACCACAGACAAGCCCACACTCCCCGCAGCCACACTCAGTCTGTCGGACGCTCGCTAACGTTACGCCGTGCTGACATCGTATGTGTGTGACAACACCTGTGAATGTAGCACAAACACACACGGTTTGTCGGACACTCGACTATTGTTATGCTGGGCAGACACAGCTGACAACCTCGCAGCTAAACTAAGTGATGTGGTAGTGGCGGCAGACTTTTACTGGGAAAGTGGGAGCATGTGTCCATGACAGTTCTTGCAGCATCATGGCTGCTACAGTAACTGTCCCAGATGGGTGATCTGGGGACTCAGTTGTCTGTTTTGTGCATACACTGCAGCTGCTGATAAATGATGGACATAACGTGTTTGTGCATTAGCCTTTCGTTGCAGCTGAGTGGCTGGTTAGGCACTAAAAATCGCACGACTGCATGCGATGTACTAATTTCAGTTTATGCTAATCGGTTAACAAGGGTCGGTTATCGGTTGTTATCAACTTGTTTCTTCCAGGACTTCCAGATATTTGTGTATACTGTACCTTCTCAAAAAACTATATATTGACCTTGAACCCTCCTATCCTCCTCAGCCTGGGAAAAAGAAGCGCATTAAGCTGGTGGTAGATCGGGAGAATGAGACCAGCTCCACAGGAGAGGAGAGCACCACAGAGACCCAGAGGAACCGACTCCCCAACAGCCACAGCAACATCAACGGGAACATCTACCTCGCACAGAACGGCACTATCGTCCGAACTCGGCGGCCACCCCTCCCTAACAACTTGAAGCCAGGCTCTCCCTGCCGGCTCGGTAAGCATTTTAAAAAACTAGACAAGTTGGGCGTGACGCATGAAGAACCCCATCCCATCATAAGCATCGACAGCACAGGAAACGACACAGAAAACGGACCAGGTACGTGTGTTCCCTCCAACGTGGACGTCAACCTCAACACTCGGCCCTCCTGCGGCTCCCTCGGATCGACCATCACAGATCTTAAAAATTTTGGGTCCAAAACCAGTATTGCCAGAAACAGCGGCGGCCCGTGTGTTAACGAGGAGCAAGAGACATCTGTTGACAACCACAAGGACAGCAGGGAGACGCTGGAGTCCCACAGCGACCACACATTATCAGACGAGGAGGAGCTATGGATGGGACCCTGGAACAGCCTGCACATACCAATGACAAAACTCTGACTGACCATGCAGAAAATTAATTTCCTTTTTTGTTATTTTCCTATTTTTATCATGTTTTTGTTTAAAAAATTATCATAAAAAATGATTGTGTGCCTCAAGTGGATAAGCTGCGATCACTGTCTACGACGATATATTATTTAACCATAATACGTTAAAGCTAACTTGTACCAAGTGTTTATCAAAGACAGGGCTATTACAGATGGGAACATAGAGCTGCAAGGCAACGAGTGCCTCAAAGAAATCTGAAATTTTATGACTATAATTTTAACTCTTTTATTCAACACAGAAGATTGATCTCTTTTATTGAGTGATTTCATGTTTCGCTTTCTTTTCTCAGTTTTTTTTTTTTATCCTGAAATGGATCGCAAAGAGATTGTCATTCATTTCACTAAAGATATTTACAGAGGTGAACATATGAAGAAATTGTGATTCTATAGTCTATGATAAAGTTAAAGAACATTATTTTGCTAATAGCATTTTACTTTCAAATGATTCAGATTGTCATTGATTATATTTATGTTGTGATTATTTGACAATGTTTTTGAAAATTTCTGAAAAATATATGAAAATATTTTTGTCTATTTTGTATCTAACAGAGATGGAGAATCTAACATATGACATTAAAGACATAATACCCACGTGACTGTTATCACTGTTTTTCAACAGTGAGAGATGACAGTGCGATCATAGTGTTTTTATATGGACATTTGTAACTACAGAATGTGGTATTTTCAACCCCTTTACATGATGCAGATTCATTCTGTTCATGATAATTTATTAACTGACACATCAGGACCCGTATGGCCGGGGGGACTACCAAAAAAATGTACCAGATTCAATAAAGTTCTAACCTACTGTATTTTGATGTGTATTTTGAAGCATATTTGCAGGCCTTGACTGCTTCTGCCGCTTCATCCTTACGTCATTGCACAGTTTTGAAAATATTAAGTTGTATTATTGTACCTTAATGAAAATGTGAAGAACGCTAAAGATACAGACCTTGAAATTCATAAAGGGGATGAAACTTGAATATAAAGTTGCACTGCAGGAGTCGAACTCAGCAGTAAGCTCATAAAAATACGATGTCTGCAGAGAGAGGTCTGTCAGAATGAGGTCTTCTTCATGCAGCGGGCTTTCTCTCTAAAGAAGAGCAATGTCAGGTCACCAAACATGGGGATATGGATATTTACTGTATCTGTGAAACGCAGTGGGGAGTTTGCTGGGAAGTCTGAGAAACTGACAGTCTTCTTGAGCCCACTCTCACCTGTCAACTCAAACTGCATGAAAAGATCTGTTTCTTTAAGATGGCGGTGATTGCAACCAAAAAGGCAAAAGGCGATGGAAATCTCAAGCGCATTCTCTTCATTTGTGTCTTGGTTTATCAGAGATTGACACATCTAACACATCCAGAATGACATTTACAAAAAGTGTCCTGCAGTCAATCAAACTGTGAGGATGCCAATCATGTTCAAACAGTTCTTTGGAGGCTGGAGTTCAGAAAAGAGCAGGAGCGGAATGAAGCTGCCGAGTGAAGCAGCTTGAAAAAGCTGCTCAGAATATAGGTCAGGAGGGAAACTTGTTCCCACCACAATAAGCCCGGTGTCCTACAGGATCAAAACAATCCTCTGCACTATGCTGATGGAGGAAGAACAAGATATGGAAGCAAGACCTGCAGAAAAGAAGCCAAAAGATTTTAATTTTTCTTTTTAACTGTCAGTTGTGTCTTTTCCCACTGTTAAATGTGTGACATTGTGTGGATAGATTTGGGGGGGTGTGCACAGATAAGGTCTCTGTAGTGCTCCACTCTGCATGAACGCTCACAGGAGTTGACAGGAGAACAGCACAAACCATGTTCGCTACAGATGGGACTCAGCATTGTGCCCTTTTTGGCTATTTTCTTAGACAACTTTTATACATTATTTAACAAAGCCTTTAAATGGGCATGTATCACAAAAAACACCCCAGAAAGAAAAATAATCAGCAGACAGTAGATATGAAATGCATCTGTGCCCTCGTCTTCTCAAACACAAGGACGGACTTCACCAATCTCTTTCTGGAATGCTCTCGTGATGAATTGGATTAAAGCTGGCCCAGCGAATTACAGGAGCGTTTCTACTGAGCATTTCCTTCAGTCACAGGATTATATCCCAAGCCTTTTTTTAACTCTCCACCCTGATCATTTCATTTAGTAGATTAAATTACAGCATTAAGAATGGACATATCTCTGCGGTAATGAATTTTTTTAGTCGAGAGAAGCCACAATCCAGTGTCTCCTCAAATAGGATTTACTTGTCATTTGCATTTATCATTTACAAAAAAAAAAAGTAAAACAAGACTGGCAAAGGATGATGAAAGGTTGCACACCTCCTGGAAATTTCTAAGCAGATCTGAAGCTTCATTACTTTTCACTGTCACAACAGTTTGGATATCTGTCATAACAGAGGCTGGTTCGTACAGGCAAGAGACAGGAAATGACAGACAGTGACCAGCTGGGATCTACAGAAAATTACAGTCTTAATAACCAAATAAAAGATACAATATAATTGGATAAAAAATAAGAGGATAAAAAGGAGTAGACATGTTTATTGAAATAAAAAACTGTCTTTTATACTTAAACTAGCACAATAATGCACAAGCCAATTACAAAATCTGGATGTTAAAAACATTTTCATAATGCCAAGAGAAGAAAAATAGACTGAAGTGGGATGTGGCTTAAGCCCGGTCGCACAAAAAATGTGTGACTCACGAAAATGCGCAAGGCAAAAGCATGTAATAAGAACGCCGGTAGTGCTGTACTGACTGCAATGTAATTGTTTCTGCAGAGGGGATGGGAGATGGATGGGTCCAACAAAAACAGGACTTTCAAACAGGAGACCTGTGTTGTTTAGTTATTTTGAAGTTACGTTAGAGCGTTTATGACATGTTTTCTGTTACGTTGTTTCTGTGCATATTTTACTTGGTTTCTGTACTTATTTAAAGCCCAACTATGACATTTTTCCTAAACTTAACCAATTCATTTAGTTGCCTAAACCTAAGCAAGTGTTTGTTTTTTTTGTTCGCTCTCTCAGAGATATGTTACCTTCCTACAGTTGCATCACATTTCAGTTTTGTGTATAATCTTTTTTTTTTTTTTCTAGATGTGTTCTAATGACCTTCCTTTAAAATTGTGTTTCATTGTGTGTAGATGCAGCATTCATGGCTGTGCATCTGTTGTCATTGCAAACATGGATAGCAGATGTCATGACAGTTTGCATAAATGGCTGACATCAGCTTTTAGCCATGTTAGCGGTTCTGTGGGTGTCAGGACTGGCCGGTAAGTTCACCACTTCGGTCCAAACTGAAATATCTCAACAACTATCAGACGGATTGCTCTGACATTTTGTTCAGACATTCATGTTCCCCCGATGATTCATCTTAATGACTTTGGTGAATCCCTGACTTTCACTCTAGCGCCACCAGCAGGTCCAACTTTTTCATGTCTCCAGTGAAATATGTCAACATCATGAACCCAATGGGTCGGCACAAAATTTGTTCCGAAATGACTTAATGAACTTTGACCCACCCTGAATTGGAGCAACTTTGGTAGCTTCTCATCATCATCATTTCTTCATCAGTCATCAGGTCAAAGTTTGAATTTGTCTGGTACTTGGTTTTATGACCAAATACCTGCAACGCTAATAACGTTCCCATCAGCCTCTGTTGCAGTGGTGGTTTAGTGGTAATTAGTTAGCATGCTAAAATACTACATGAAGATGGTGAACAAGATAATCAATGTACCCACTAAACATTAGCATGTCAGCAAAGTGAGCATTAGTATTTAGTCAAAGCACTGCTGTGCCTCAGTACGGCATCACAGAGGCTAGCGTGGCCCTTGGTCTTGTCTGAAAATGTCTCCATGTGACCTTTCTCTCGGTATAGACGTAACATGAATGCAGATGTCCAGGTATGCTTCTAGTTATTCCAACGAATAGTTGAGGTCATGACAGTTTTCACAAATGGATATATAAATACAAAACTGCAATAATAAACCCTCCGTTTTTATGTCTGTAACTTGTTATAACAGTAATCTCAGTTTTATAGTAAACCAGAGATGTAAAAATTAAGTTTTATGAACTGATCACAGAAGTGGCAAGCAGTATTTCCGTACCCCTGCAGCATATAATCTTCACCTCAGGGTTCATTTAAATGTATTTATACATCCTGCAAAAACGGGTTCTGCCACAGTTTGTGTTTATGTGAAGTCATTTTCTGAAGCAATAATTCTGCAATAGACCTGTGGAGGTAAATCATGACACAGAAATACTGCTGTGCTTCACAGAGCTTCATAAATCTTGAAAGGTTTTATGGGGGGTTATTATTCATACACTGGGGAATCTGCAAAGTTAGCAATGCAGTACATGCACCGAACAATGGTTCAGCGTCTTGCTCCGTCTCTATGCTAGTCTGTGACAGTTTGCGTATTATAATTGGTCTTGTGAGGCCTTGTTCCCAGGCCTTAGTTTAATCAGAGCAACAAGCTCGTGCATGCATTCAGATACGCCTGACGCCTCTTTAACAAGTGAACAAATTCATTGGCTTGCTGGTGATGTAGTATCGCTGCAGCAGATACAGCCTCATGCTGTGAGTCCTGATATGTTAACATTTAATTTGACAGAAAATAGAAGTGGGAGAAACTTAACAGAAATGCATCAATATTAAATTACCTTGTAATCAAATATTCATATAAAATAGAAACATAAGCTCAATATGCACTGGGATTCAGTTTTTTCTTTTTTCAAATATACAAGTGTCAGTAGACTGATGTGTATCAGCCCTGTGGTATAATGTTTCCTGCTGGCTTTGTACAAACACATTTCTTATGCCATCTTATTGCATTTGATGCAGTAAGAATTATTATCTAGAGAGCTTTGCTGTTGCAAACAGTATAACTCATATTGTTATCACTAATGTTTAATAGCCATATTCACATTTCAGGAATGTTTTGCTCTCAGGGTTATGAATCATTCCTGTGCTACGCTGCCGACTGTCCAAATTTGAAACACTGATAATCCAGAAGGAAACCTTGCAAATAGGGATACTGCATTGATAATTGTCCAGAATGAAAAAAGAGTCCTCATAAAGATGCCGAGGTCTTTGCATTATCATGTACAGAGTAAACACAGTATTAAAGCAGCAGTATGTACAATTGGAGGCAATTTGACCTCAAATGGTCAAACTAGGCAGCGCTGATGATATGATATGATGATATGAATCAATATTCTGTTACTGTAATGACTATTTCTCATGTAAAATGTTTTCAGAAACATCTTATAGTTACTGTTTAACTGTAAAATGAGAAGGTTTGTGACTCGGACGCCATGTTGAGATCAGCTGAGGAAATACCAAGCATCGCCCTCCTGCAGGAGCAAACTTTCTCATTTTACAGCTAAACAGTAACTACAAGATGTTTCTGAAAACATTTGAGGCAAAAAATAGTCATTACAGTAACAGAATACTTAGGTCGTCCACCAATCAGAAGGTCGGTGGTTTGATCCCCGGCTGCTCAGGTCACATGTTGATGTGTCCTTGAGCAAGACACTTCACCCCAAACTGCTCCCGAAGGCATCGCCATTGGTGTGTGAATGAGATGAATGATTATTTAGATTAGATCCTGATGGGTAAAGTTGGCACCTTAGCATCATCTTCTTCCATCAGCGTATGAATGTGTGTGTGAATGGGTGAATGCTGACATGTAGTGTAAAGCGCTTTGAGTGGTCAGAAGACTAGAAAAAGCCCTATATAAATACAAGTCCTTTTACCATTTATATTTGATCAGCACTTCCTAGTTTGACCATTTGATCAGAGTTTGTGATTGTCTCCATTGAATAAACAGCTAATAGGAACGCTCTCTCTCTTAAGTGACCTGTAATCGTTCATCGTCATTCCCATCATGGGCTAGATTTTTTAAATCCTGAAAACAGAGCCACGAGGAGGTGTCAGTAGTCTAGTTTTCTCCCAGACCACTTGAATTACAATATGCTGAAAGGTTATTGTGGATTTTTTTTGCCTAAAGATGGCAAAAACATGCTGCGTACTATCACTTTAAGATTACTGTTGCTTTACTCCTGACTGCATGTATGTGAAAAAGCAAATACGGCGGCCACACTTTTATCACATGTAAATACTAATGTCATAAATGTGTAAAGAGATGTTTGATAGCTGGAGCCATGGCATCAGCAGATTTGATTTTCTGTGTACACAGGAGGAGTGGCTGATGCATTAATGCCGCTTCAACTTGCTCAGGAATATGCTTCCCAGATACAGGTAAGCACTGTTCTCATTCCAAGTCCACCAGTGAGCCTCCTGAGTTTCACCTATTAGCATAGCCTATATAGGATATCCTGGCCTACAGCGGGCAATATGGTAATCTACCTATGACTCATTCTAAAGGAGATTATCACAAATCCCCAACGGAGGCAGGAGAAACTCCTCATAATACCCATCCATCAACATTGCTTATTGCATGCCCAGACCTGGAGGGCAGGACTCTTCCTTTCCTCCAAAATAAAATGATCCATATCACTACTTCAGTCTTAGAGTCCAAAACTTCATTCACTTTTGCAAATTGAGTTGAGGATATAATGCAACTGCAAAAAAAAAAAAAAAAAAAAATGCCCTCTAATCCTGAGCCCAAATACAGAGACAGAGATTGTGTGTTTTGTGATCACACGCCACTGCTACTGGGGAAATTACAGCTCATGCCACACATCCAGATGTGTCATTATTGCTGTTATGCAGTGAACTCTGCCTTTTTACTCATTAAACTGGATCAGATCTACCCTGCAGCCGGTACAGGGACAGATGGGACTAGTTCAGTCCTGTGAGGGGGGACTGGGGCTGGTCGCAGGTTGGCTATTACAGCAGAGCCACATCAGAGTGAGCTGTGTGGTACTGTTTATTCCAAACACACCATCTGGTGTTGCGGTCATTCCTTTGATATACAGTAAAGCCGTGAAGTGAAGGTCTCTTTTTTAACAAGCTGAAGCTGTGATGATTTTCTTTTGATTTAAATAAGGCATGTTGCTGGTAATTTCTGTTTTTCTGGGGTTTTGTTGCACACACAGGTACAGTACAGGATGCTGCGATTTCCAATTAACTTTTAAATGAGTCATTCCCGGATGCACAATAATGAGCTGATGTTGGCATTTTAATTTGTAATAATTAAAACCAAAGTGTGTATAAAATCTGTATAAAAATATGACGTTATAAATCCAATAGTTTTATAAATGTTAAGATGGTAAGATAGTAGATCAGCAAATACTGGGTCCTATTAAAATCATCTCAGGGAGTTCAAAGCTAAGAGGTGAGACCCCACAAGGGGTCGCAATATAAATCTGAGGGGTCTTTGAGTAATTATTAAGGAAAATAATAAAAAAAATACATTAAATTTTCTGTAATATATGTCTAATCTATCGCATCTAATCTTTCTATCAAAATATTACTATATTATTATTACTATTGTTATTATTCATACAACAAAAAGTGTTGAATTGATATTGACACCAGTAGTGTCCTGATATCTGCCCTACACCTCAAAACAATATGAATATCAAAATGTGTATTTATTATAAAACTACAACCAAGATGCTTTTAAATTGTCATAGGCAGAAATTTCACACAAACACCTTTTAAAAGAAAGCTACTTTTTCTTAAACTAATATAGGCTGTTATGTTGACACAGTTCAGGCCGTCGCATTAATATAAGCCATAAGAAACTTTTTAAAACCAATAAAGGTGGTGCAGTAAAGCTAAATGTGTAACGTGAGGAGTATGCATACTTTAAAAAAAAATAACAGTATGCAAAAATAGATAGTTTTCATTGCTTTTATTCTTAACAAAAATAAAATTATCTTCATTAAAATTAATGGACACAATAGATACTCCAGGCTGCTCTATAAGAGATACTGTTACTGCTTTTAAAGATTTTAGATTTCAGTGCTCTTCATTCAATTTATAAGCTGATATATATATGAAATATGTTGGAGCCATTTCAATGGAGACCAGGGAGTGGCGCTGTGGGAAGCCATGGGAGTTTATTTAGGTCTGTGTGTGCTAATTTTGGTGCTAATTTGATTCAGCTGCGGTGCGGGCGCACCGCCAGGGCCACGGTGAGAGTTAGCGTCAGGTAGATGGTGATGGAAGCGTTTATTCGAAGAAACGTGACCTACGTTTGTTATAGTGTTAAAGTAAATGTATTGATGTATTCGACTGAAAGTTTTGGGGCTTTTGGTGAGCTCCTTTTTTGGTGACAAAGGAGGAAGAGCAGCTGGCAGGGTCGCCATCGAGACCGGAACCAGGCGTGATCGCATCAAACGGTGCGTCAACAAACAAATGAAAAACTTCCCGTGTGAGTTTTTAAAGATGGCAACAGTGTTAACACGGAACTTGTTCATCACAAGGAACCGGCTGAGCAAACGGAGAGACCCGGTGAACGGCTGGGGTATCCTGCGGTGACACCGGAGTTCTGTGGACCAGGTGGCGTGTGGCGGCGGTGCGCACGGAGACGGACACTCCGGTGCAGCGACAGACAGCAGAGGGAAGTTTGTTCTGGACCAACGCCAAGTGGAAAAAGGTACTGGAAGCACTACAAGTACGGCCACTAGCAGTGTGTGCACACAAAACTGGGAAATCCCAAAGCATTGGTGTTTTTGTTCAAAGTGGCAATTCATGTTAAAAGTTTACTCAAAGGCCGTAAACGTTGACAATGTTTTATTTTTGCGTGTTTGAATGAAAAGCAGTGTTTGTGTGGTTGAAAACACCTGTTAAAATGGATGACAAGTAGGTTAATGATGCTGACACTCAAACTGTCCTTAGAAAATGATTAGTGAAAGACAATTTGCATCAGGAAATTCATACTAACAGGTTATTTAGTACACTAGTAAGTCCAAAACCTTAGTATGAAACTTGCAAGTTGCATACTGTTTCTAGTGAAATATTACAAAATGCAGCGCTGGACACTACAGCCATATGATTATCCCACAATGCAATGCTGTAGTGATGACAACGTTGATAACAGATGTTGACGGACAGATGTAATATCAGTAATGCTTCAGTTTAAATTTAAGTTTAAGATTTCACTTTACTAGACGTAATATACTGTAAATTTTAAATTAATTCAGACTTTGATTCAAAAAGATGCGGTGCCGTTCAGTGGTCGTGAACTCTGAGCTTTTAGCAACTTTCCACACATGAGGTTGTGAATACGACATGAGGGGGCGTTCATATGGGCCGAAACTCGTAAACACAACTCCATTTGAAGGCACCAATACATACTAGCCTACTGTTTATTGTCATAAAAGTATGTTGAGCAATAGTACACCTGTTGGGTATGTCATGCATAGTATGTGATTTCAGACAACCCCAGGCTGTATTCACAACTGCCTTCTACACGCCACTGACGAATGTAGTACGTAATGCTCCACAGTATGAAACAGTTAAAGTGATGGATTTTGCAGTTTGCTAGACCAGGCTTTAGCCTTTAAACCAGCTCTTAAAGCACTGGACAGAAAATACAAACTTGTGGCACTATTGTAATATTGAAAAGTACATCTTTGTTTTTTTTTTTTTCTTTGTAGCCATTGTTTGTTTACTTTATAAGATATTGCAGGTTTAGCTCCACCACCCCTTAAACAATTTATTCTAACAGCTTTTGGTGAAATAAGACAAACAGGATTAGAGGTCGACCGACATGGGTTTTTATAGCTGATGCTGATTTATAGGAGAATCAAGATAGCCGATGGCTGATACATGATGTAGACTTTTTTTGGGGCCACTATGTGTGGGTTATTTTCTTTTTTTTCCCCTCCATCTGATAAAATCCAACAGCTTAATCATAACAAATGATACACAAAATTTCTCAGCTCTAGTAAATATTTATTGAACAACACTTATGGTCTGTCTCTCCAATCTACATTTTGTGTCTGCACTGCAGTGCACAGATATATTGTAAATATGAATAATGTATAAACTAAATATTGAATGCATGAAACAGGTAATCATCAAACTAAACTTTGTCAAATAAACTTTTGGATGAAAAAAGTTTTAGCGCAATCACCAGCATTAATGCACCTGCTTGATAATGGGCTTAATATGTTCAGACTTTGGCCGATGCCGATTTTGGGGGGAAAAAGTCCAATAATTGGCCCGATTAATCAGCTGACCTCTAAACAGGATCATCAATGGGGGAGACGGTAAAAACAAAACATTGCTCGACAGAATTTACTTTTACTATTGTTTTTTCAGTTACAGCAACAAAACTGTTGGCCCTTTAGTTTTTAGAGGAATGTTAAATAGACAAGACCAAGACTTTTGGAGGTCGAGACCGAGACAAGACCAAGACATTTGGAGGTCGAGACCGAGATAAAACCATGAGTTCCTGCATCCTCTGCACGAGTTGAGAGGGTTTTTAGTAGAGGAGGCATCATAATGAGACCCCACCGTGCACGTTTAGGTCACAGAATGCTGCAGTCTTTCATGTTTCTGAAATGCAACCAAGCACTTCTTTAAATCTGTATATCCGTGGAAAGAAATAGGACTTGTGAAGTCTTGAGCAACAAGCCCTGCATGAGTTTATGCTCATTTTTGAGCTCAGACTTTTAGGAGTGTTGCCACATTTTGTTCAGCTTGGCATGACATCATTTTCAGTTAAATTGTTCCTGATTAATGTTGTAATTTCATGAAGGAAACAGTCATTGTTAGGTCACTGGATGTTAGGGCTCTTTCTTTAGTCAAGAGGAAGACCTATGTTGTAAGAATGTTGACAGAAATACCTTACTGAAATGTCAGCCTTTTTCACACAGTTCACTTAACTTAGGCTTGGTTCTTTTATTATTTTCATTCTTTCTCTTACAGGTTTGCTAAGATTTGGGATTTGTTTCATTGTGCTGCTTTGAAAACAAAAGCAGAGCAGAGATTGTTTCTACTGTTGTTATTCAAAAGCAAACAAATTAAAAAGAAAACTTACATTTTGATGTTTTGTTATGATTTTCTTTAAATATATTTGGTCATGGTTTTATCTCGGTCTTGACCTCCAAAAGTCTTGGTCTTGTCTTGGTCTCGACCTCGAAAATGTCTTGGTCTTGTCTCGGTCTCGCCCTCCAAATGTCTTGGTCTTGTCTCGGTCTCGACCTCCAAATGTCTTGGTCTTTTCTCTGTCTCGGTACTCTCTTATCTCGGTAATGTCTTGGTGTGGTCTTGACCACAACACTAGGTCTGTGGGAGTGATTGGTGGGTTGACGAGGTAGTGGCGCCAGCTAGCTGTCAGGGAAGTTTTTGGAGCTTCTAAACTCCAAAAACGTTGGAGCAAATGTTCAATTTGCCATCTAATATCATAAAACTGTCAGTATTCAAAATCTACAACGTTAATTGCTCACCTCAAAAATTTTCAGAGGCGAATTTAGTGATGAAATAGCTGGGCCGCTGTTGTTGTGAACATTGATCTGTACCGTTCCAGTGCTTTGCATTGTGGGATATATCAGGCGAGGTAGACTGTTCGGATGCATACTGGACATTTTTTCCAAATCAGTATGACATCCAGGCATTTTGGCATACTGGAGATTTTGCTCTTGTTCACATACTACATGCTTAATTTTGGCAAAATCAGTACCATATTTTCACGACCATAAGGCGCACCGTACTATAAGGCGCAGTCTCAGTTATGTGTGTCATAACTGTATTTAACACATACATAAGGCGCACCGCACTATAGGGCGTGGGTATGGTAAAACACACGGGGAAATCAAGCATACAAGTGTGCGTTTTTAAAAATAGAGCGGGAGCAAAACTGAGTTTGGTTGTGCTTTATTTAAGTATTAATTACAAAGTACTAACATTTTTTAATCATCAATCAAACATCAACAGGCGCGGGCATGGTAAAACACACGGGTAAAACAAGCATACAATTGTGCATATTTAAAAATAGTGCGGGGGCAAAACTGAGTTTGGTACTCACATTTTTTTAATCATCAATCAAACCCATCAAAGTCCTCATCCTCTGTTTCTGAATTGAACAGCTGCGCTAAATCTCCATCAAACATGCCAGGTTCACTTTCTTCACTGTCAGAGTCACTTTCCGTGCCGTGCGGCTCCTCGGAAATGATGCCGGCTTTTACGAAAGCTCGAACAACAGAGCCAGCAGACACGTTAGCCCAAGCATCCACAATCCATTCACAAATTGTGGCGTAACTCGCCCGGCGTTGCCTCCCAGTCTTAGTGAAACTGTGGTCTCCATCTGTCATCCATCGCTCCCACGCTGCTCGCAGCCTTACTTTGAACGGCCGGTTCACCCCAATGTCCAGCGGTTGGAGTTCCTTCGTCAGGCCTTCCGGAATGACAGCAAGCTCAGTGTTCATTTGCTTCACATGTTTTTTCACATCGGCTGTGAGATGGGCACGCATAGAGTCACAGATCAACAGCGATGGTGATGCGTGGAAAAAACCACCTGGTCTCTTTACATACACCTCCCTCAGCCACTCTTTCATCATTTCCTCATCCATCCAGCCCTTTTGATTTGCCTTAATGATGACTCCTGCTGGAAAAGTCTCTTTAGGCAAAGTCTTTCTCTTAAAAATCACCATAGGCGGCAATTTCTGTCCATTAGCATGGCAGCCAAGCAAAACAGTAAAAGAAGACTTTTCGTTCCCCGTTGTGCGTACCGCTACCGTGCTGGTCCCCTTCTTCTCCACAGTGTGACTCACCGGGATGTCAAAAGTGAGCGGCACCTCGCCCATGTTAGTGATAAGGCTGGGCTGGATGTGTTTGTCGGAGATGTGTTTGCTGCAGTAGGAGCGGAAGATGGCCAGCTTTTCATTATAATCCGCTGGAAGTTGCTGCGCTACTGTAGTCCGTGTCCGGATGGAAAAATGGCACCGTTTCATGAAACGAAAGCACCAAGACGGACCTCCTTGGAAATGTTCAATTTTCATTTCTTCTGCTAGCATTGCTGCTTTTAGTCGAATGGTGACCGTCAAAACGCTTCTCCCACTCGTTCTTTGCTCGGTGATCCACTGCTCGAGTCTTTCCTCCAACTCGGGCCACCTCGCCTTATGTACGCGGAAACTCAGCTGCGTCTTCTTGACCTGTCGGAGCTCGTTTTCCAGCTTCCTCCACTTGCGAACCATCGATTCATTAATCTCAAATTCTCTCGCGGCTGCTCGATTTCCATGTTCCTCCGCGTAGCTGATGGCCTTCAGTTTAAACTGTGCTTCATAAGCGTGTCTCTTTGCCATTTTCAGGGTTGTTAAAACAACAATGTTCTGCATAATGCACATACCCGTTCGTTTATATACAGTACAATCCACGCCCACACTTCCCACTTTAACGTTCTCATGGTGTCCTCTACTACGTCCGCCTTACAACAACAACAACACACACACATACACACACACATAAGGCGCACCGCACTATAGGGCGCGCCACACATTTTGAAGAAAATCTAAGACTTTTAAGTGCGCCTTATAGTCGTAAAAATACGGTATATACTACTAGTATAGTAGGTGGTTTCAAATACAACAAAGACATTGCTTCATAAAATAAAGGGTTTAGAGAAATTAAGAAACTATTAGCTTATTAAAGCTGCCAATTTAAAAAAGACAGTTCAAGGGTTGATGTGTGAACCTGCTGGTCATGAAGCAGAACGCACCTTCATGCTGATTAATGAGACAAAGGACACACACAGTACTCTGCTTGAGTTGATACCTGTGGAAGAAAAAGATAATTATAAAATTTGGTTCAAGGTAAAACTCTGAAGCAATGTTTCACATGTGCAAGTCTGCTGAAAATGTCAACTGCAATGAAATTAAAGCTGCAAGCGGCAATGAACTGGCCCTCACACCTTCCCGGTGATACGTACAGGAAATCACAGGTAGACACATCTCATGACCCGTCAGCCATGTTGTCACATTCAATTTGGCTTTGGACAGATGCTCCACAGCAAAACTTGTGGAGGGAAAAAAATAACTTGATATAAATCTTGAGAAGAACTGTAGAACAAAGAAGACACCACTAACCAGCCAGTCAGCATCAAAAGATTCAGAAAGCTTCCAATCATGTGAAGAATGAGACGTGTGTTGTGTGTTTCATCTTCCAGTATCACTGAACTCTTCTTTTGTAGTCTCCCACAGACTCCAGCACTAAGTTAACAGATTTAGATAGTGACCCAGCACCCATCCAGCCCTGGAGAGAAAGCTCTTACTGTCTGCTGTTTTTCAGACTATGTTGGAAAAAAAGTCATAGTATAGTATGTTCAAAAAATGTCACGGTTTAATAAGTACATATATGAAATATTGTAAGTGGAAAAAATAGTAAAGGGTATAAATATACTGGACATATACAGTATGAGCAGTATTAACAGCATGCATGATTTCTGTCTCTAAGGTGCAAAGTTCAGCAAGATGTCTGCTGAAGGGAGAAAGCTGGTCCTGTCCTGATAGTCCTGCTGCATCTCTCAGAGGGAATCAGTCTGTGGTTGAGGTGAGATTTGTGCTATTATTGATATTTATATAATATGTTAAAGATAAGTCATAGGATAGCATGTCGAAAAAAAAAGTTACAGTATGTCCAAAAAATTCATAGTATAGCATGTCAAAAAAAGTCACAGTAGAGTATGTTGGAAAAATAAAAAAGTCATAGTGTATGTAGAAAACAATTGAAAAAGTATAGTACATAAAAAATACAAAGTCATAGCATAGTTTGTCAAAAATATTGTATCGTATGTTTAAAAAAAAGTCACAGTAATGTCAAAAAAGTCATAGTATACTATGTCAAAAAAAGGTCACAGCATAGTTTGTTGGGAAAAAGACATACTATAATATGTTCGAAAAGTCACAGTATACATGAGGTATGTCGAATACTCTATATACTAATATAGTGTATTGGAAAAATAAAAAGTCACAGTATATTGAAAAATAACAGTCGCAGTATAGTATATTGGAAAAATAAAAAGTCACAGCAAAGTATATCGAAAAAAAAGTATCGCTATAGTATTTCGAAAAAATCGTCACAGTATAGTATGTTGAAGTAAAGAAAACATTTAGTACACAACATTTAGTACATCAAAAAATAGTCATGCGATATGACAAAACAATTAAAAGTCATAATATAGTATGTCAAATGTCATAGTATAGTATGTTGAAAAAAATAAAAAGTCACTGCATATGTTGAAAAAAAAATCACAGTATAGTACTTAAGAAAGTCAGTAGAGAAAAACAAAGTCATTGTATAGTATGTCAATAAAATATGTCAAAAAAATCATAGTATTGTGTGTAAAAAAAAAAAAAAAAAAAAAAAAATCATAGTTTGCATGTCAAAAAAGTCAGTTTGTTGAAAAAAGTCCTAGTATAGTGTCGAAAAGGGTTATATGTTGAAAAAAGTCATAGTATAGTATGTCAAAAAATAGTCATAGTATAACATGTCAAAGAAAAGTCATAATATGTTGAGCAAAGTCATTTTAGGTCAATAAGAATAGTAGGTAGTAGGTCAATAAGTCATAGTATGTCAAAAAAGTAACAATACAGCGTAGCAAAAAATCATACTATATTATTTTTTTAAAAAATCATGGTATAGCATGTCGAAAAAAGTCATGCATATTAAATAAGTCACAGTATAGTATATCGAAAAAAAGTCACATGTAGTATGTCTAAAAAAGGTCATAGTATAGTATGTCAAAAAGCTGGCATAGGGCGAAGGCGGGGTACACCCTGGACAGGTCGCCAGTCCATCGCAGGGCACATAGAGACAGACAACATATAGACAGACAACCATTCACGCTCACATCCACACCTACGGGCAATTTAGAGTCATCAATTAACCTAAACAGCATGTCTTTGGACGGTGGGAGGAAGCCGGAGTACCCGGAGAAAACCCATGCTTACACGGGGAGAACATGCAAACTCCACACAGAAGAGCCGCAAGCTGGAATCGAACATGCAACCCTCTTGCTGTGAGGCGACAGCGCTAACCACTACACCACCGTGCAGCCCTGAAAAAGTCAGTGTGTCGCAAAAAAAAAGTCATAGTATAGTATGTCAAAAAATTTCACAGCATAGTATGTTGAAAAAAGGCAGTGTGTCGCAAAAAAAAGTCATAGTATAGTATGGCGAAAAAAGCCACAGTATAGTACACTGGAAACAAAGTCAGTATGTTGGAAAAAAAATTTTAAAGGACATAGTATAATATATCAACAAAATAAAAAGTCATTACAAAAATTAGTCATAGTCTAGTTTGCCAAAAATTTTCAGTTTCGTATGTCAAAACGAAAATTCATGAAAAAAGTCATAGTATATTATGCCAAAAAAGGTTACAGTATGTCAAAAATTCACAGTATAGTATGTAGCAAAAAAGTCGTAGTGTGTTGAAAAATGTCAGAGTACCATATTGTTCGCATTGTAAGGCGCACCAGATTATAAGGCGAGTTAAGCGAAACAAAATTGTCAGATAAATCAAACTTTATTCAATTCATTTAATAACTCAATAACATCAATAACTCTCAACATTTTTCATTTGTAACACATGAAATGAATAACAACACACTCACTTTTCTGTTCATTCCTCTTCCACAAATCCATCAAATCCTGTCATTAGTGTCTGAGTATAGTCAGTATAGTATGTTGAAAAGTCAGTGTGTCGCAAGAAGAGTCAGAGTATAGTATGTCGAAAAAAAAGTCAGTGTAGTATGTCCAAATAAAGTCAGTATAGTATGTTGAAAAACAGTCATAGTACAGTATGTCGAAAAACGTCATAGTATGGTATGTTGAAAAAAAAAAAAAAGTCATGGAATATTATGTCAAACAATCATGGTAGTATGTTGAAATTTTTTGAATGATATAGTATAGCATGTTGACAAAAGTCAAGGTATTGTATGTCAAAAAAAAGTCACAGGATAGTATGTTGAAAAAAGTCATAGTATGTTGCAAAAAAAGTCATGGTATAGTATGCTGTAATAAGTATAGTATGTTGAAAACATTCATAGTATAGTATGTCGATAAAAGTCGGAGTACAGTGTGTTCGACACACTATACTGACTTTTTTCATGACTTTTTTTCGACACACTATACTATGACCTTTTTCATGACTTTTTTCTACATAATATACTATGACTTTTTTCTACATACTGTACTATGACTTTTTTGACATAATATACTATGACTTTTTTTCTCCATACTATACTATGACTTTTTTCATGACTTTTTTCTACATACTATACTATGACTTTTTTCATGACTTTTTTCGACATACTATACTATGACTTTTTTCATAACATTTTTCAACATACTATACTGACTTTTTTGGACATACTATACTCTCTTTTTATGACATACTATACTTTGACTTTTTCGATGTACTGTACTATGACTTTTTTTGACATACTATACTATGACTTTTTTCGACATACTATACTATGACTTTTTCATGGCTTTTTTCGACATACAATACTATGACTTTTTTCATTACTTTTTCAACATCTGTCTGACTTTTTTGACATACTATACTATGACTTTTTTCATGACTTTTTTAGACATACTATACTGTGAGTTTTTTTTCATGAAAAGTATGTCGAAAAAAGTCACGCTAAAACTTATAGTATAGTATGTCGAAAAAAAGTCACGAACAGTCCTATTATAGTATGTCGAAAAATTTCATGGTAAACAGGTCATATTTTTAAATCTTGAAAAATTTCATGAAAACAATCATATTATAGTATGTTAAATGGTTTTATGATAAAAAAAAGTCAAATTATATTATGTTGAAAAATTTCATGATGAACAGGTCATAGTGTTGAATCTTGAAAAATATCATGTAAACAGTCATATTATAGTATGTTAATGGTATTATGATAAAAAAAGTCAAATTATATTATGTTGAAAAATTTATGAAAAAAAGTCATAGTATAGTATGTCGAACAATTTCATGGTAAACAGGTTATATTTTTAAATCTTGAAAAATTTCATGAAAACAATCATATTATAGTATGTTAAACAGTTTTATGATAAAAAAAAGTCATATTATAGTACACTGAAAAATTTCTGGGAAAAAAAGATGTCGAAAAATTTCATGAAAAGCAGGTCATAGTATTGAATCTTGAAAAATATCATGAAAACAGCCATATTATAGTATGTTAAACAGTATTATGATAAAAAAAAGTCAAATCATATTATGTTGAAGAATTTCATGAAAAAAACCCTCATAGTATGTCGAAACATTTCATGATGAACAGGTCATAGTTTTAAATCTAAAAAGTTTTTAAAAATTTCATGAAAACAATCATATTATAGTATGTTAAAACGGTATTGTGATTAAAAAAAGTCAAATTATAGTACATTGAAAAATTTCTGGGAAAAAAAGTCATAGCATAGTATGTCGAAAAATTTCGTGGTAAACAGGTCATATTTTTAAATCTTGAAATATTTCATGAAAACAATCTTATTATAGTATGTTAAACAGTTTTGTGATAAAACAGTCATATTATAGTACATTGAAAAATTTCTGGGAAAAAAGTCATAGTATAGTATGTCAAAAAATTTCATGAAAAGCAGGTCACAGTATTGAATCTTAAAAAATATCATGAAAACAATCATATTATAGTATGTTAAACGGTATTATGATAAAAAAAGACAAAATATATTATGTTGAAAAATTTCTTGAAAAAAAGTCATCGTATCGTATGTTGAAAACGTTCATGGTAAACAGGTCATATTTTTAAATCTTGAAAAATTTCATGAAAACAATCACATTATAATGTGTTAAACGGTTTTATGATAAAAAAAATCAAATTATATTGAAAAATTAAGTAGTCATAGTGTTGTATGTCGAAAAATTTCATGATGAACAGGTCAGTTTTAAATCTTTAAATATTTCATGAAAATAATCTTATTATAGTATGTTAAATGGTTTTATGATTAAAAAAGTCTAATTATATTATATTGAAAAATTTCATGAAAGAAAGTCATATGTTACAACCTGGCCTAGGGGAAACACGGTGCAACACAAATAATGAGGCTCCCCTTTCCCAAACTCCCCAAAAACCACCAGCAACAAGGGATTTACAGCCCTTCTAAAAGGTTTATTCAGAGAATCAACATCAGGGCAGGCAATGGCAAAAATAACAACCAAAAATAAGCTAGAAGCCCAAAACTGCTCTACTTAAACATAAGAAAACAAAAGACAAAACTCAGCCCTAACTCCTACAGCAGAAACAGGAGAAAATGGATGAAATAAAAGTGCCACCTACCCCTACCAAACCTGGGCTGGACAGCTAGATCTATTACAACTGGAAGTATCTCACAAATTTAACTAAAACTGGTCGTCTTGGTGGTGGGTTGAGGAAGGAGAGCCCGCTGGGACTGAAGAAACCCGGCTTTTTACATCTGTGGCTGGAGACTGGAACCAATCAGCTCCTTGGATCAGGCCTCGACACCTACCTGCAATCAGCCACCCACACCAGCTCACCTGCAGCTCATCACACACACACACCAGACGACAACAAAAAAAAAAAGAGATCTACTACAGAAGACTTTGTAGCACATTCACTAAACAGGATCAAATGCTAATATGACCTCAGGGTCGTAACACATAGTCGAAAAATTTCACGAAAAGCAGGTCAGTGTTGAATCTTGAAAAATATCAAATGAAAACAATCATATAGTATGTTAAATGGTTTTATGATGAAAAGAGTCAAATTATATTATGTTGAAAAATTTCATGATAAACAGGTCAAAGTTTTGAATCTTGAAAAATTTCATGAAAACAATTTTATTATACTATTTAAACGGTTTTGTGATTTAAAAAAAAAAGTCATATTATAGTACATTGAAAGATTTCTGGGAAAAAAGTCATGGCATAGTATGTAAAAAAAATTTCATGAAAAGCAGATCATAGTATCGAATCTTGAAAAATTTCATGAAAACAATCTTATTATAGTATTTAAAGGGTTTTGTGATAAAAAGACAAATTATATTATGTTGAAAAATTTCATGAAAAAACGCCATGTCCAAATTTTTTGATGAAAACACTAAATTTTTTTGATGTTGAAAAAAAACATGAAAACGGTCGTATTATAGCATGTAGAATGAATCTATGGTGAACAAAAGTCATTTCGTGAAATGTTGTAAAATTTGACAACAAAAAAAACGCCATAGTATAGTATGTCGAAATTTTTTGATGAAAACGTCAAATTTTTTTGATGTTGAAAAAAATCATGAAAACGGTTGTCTTATAGCGTGTAGAATGATTCTATGGTGAACAAAAGTCATTTTGTATGAAATGTTACAAAAAAACGCCGGAGTATAGTATATAAAAATTTTTGAAAATTTTTTTGATGTTGAAAAAAACAAAAAAACGGTCATATTATAGTGTGTCGAGTGATTCTATGGTGACTATAAGTCATTTTGTGAAATGTTGTAAAATTTCAAAAAAAAGACGTCAACTTTTTTTGATGTTGAAAAAAATCATGAAATATGTATTATATTAATGTATTATAGCATGTAGAATGATTTCATGGTGAGCAAAAGTCATTTCATGAAATGTAAAATTTTACAAACAAAAGCCATGGTATAGTATGTCGAAATTTTTCGATGAAAACGTCAGATTTTTTGGATGTTGAAAAAAATCATGAAAACGGGCGTATTGTAGTGTGTAGAATGATTCTATGGGGAATATAAGTCATTTTGTGAAATGTTGTAAAATTTTACAAAAAAAAAAACGCCATAGTATAATATGCCGATATTTTTCGATGAAAACGTCAAATTTTTTTGATGTTGAAAAAAATCATGAAAATGGGCTTATCATAGCGTGTAGAATGATTCTATGGTGAGAAAAAGTCATTTCGTGATGTTGTAAAATTTTACAAAAAAAAGCCATAGTATAGTATGTCGAAATTTTTCGATGAAAACGTCAAATTTTTTTTGATGTTGAAAAAAATCATGAAAACGGTAGTATTATAGCATGTAGAATGATTCTATGGTGAGCAAAAGTCATTTTGTGATATGTTGTAAAATTTTACAAAAAAAGCCATAGTGTAGTATTGTGAAAATTTTCCAATGAAAACGTCAAATTTTTTTGATGTTGAAAAAAATCATGAAAACGGGCGTATTGTAGTGTGTAAAATGATTCTATGGTTAGCAAAAGTCATTTTGTGATGTTGTAAAACTTTACAAAAAAAACGCCATATATAGTATGTCGAAATTTTTCGATGAAAACGTCAAATTTTTTTATGTTGAAAAAAATCATGAAAACGGTGGTATTATAGCGTGTAGAATGATTCTATGCTGAGCAACATTTCAAGATACAGGTGTTGATGTTCCTGCTGGGCATTGCTGCCTGACGCACCTCCTCCAGTGCCTTTTGAACAGGTACAGGTAGGTACTGTGACACCCCACTGAACACCTCTGTGGGCCTTGACGGGTCATCAGCTGGGGACCACCACTCATTAACGTTTCGCTCCTTTAACCCCGGTACGTTTCATGGTGGCGGAGCGATGGCAGGGATCGCTCCCTGCCACCCCCTGCTGATGCCCTAGGCGTCTCCCCCCCAACTCTTCTGCTTCCTCCTTAGCCACAGCCAGAAGCTGCCCTTCTCTGCCTCCTCAGCCAGCTCTCTCATGGCCTTCCGAAGCCCCGCTCCTGTGCATCCCAGGTCTCGAAGAAGGCGGGCGGTTGAGGAACCTACAAAGCCCCTACACCCCACTTCCACAGGGCAGATGACGGCTCTCCAGCCGACCTCCCTGCACTCTGCTGCCAGGTCCGAGTACTTGGCTCGCTTCCGTTCGTTAGCCGCCTCCACCCCTCCCTCCCATGGGATGGTGAGCTCGATCAGCAGGACTGTCTTGCATGCCTCTGACCACATGACAAAAAAAAGTCATTTCGTGAAATGTTGGAAAATTTTACAAAAAAAACGCCACAGTATAGTATGTAGAAATTTTCCAATGAAAACGTCAAATTTTTTTGATGTTGAAAAAAATCATGAAAACGGTGGTATTATAGCATGTAGAATGATTCTATGGTGAGCAAAAGTCATTTTATGAAATGTAAAATTTTACAAAAAAAAGCCATAGTGTAGTATGTCGATATTTTTCGATGAAAACATCAAATTTTTTTGATGTTGAAAAACATCATGAAAACTGTCGTATTATATCGTGTAGAATGATTCTATGGTTAGCAAAAGTCATTTCGTGATGTTGTAAAACTTTACAAAAAAAACGCCATAGTATAGTATGTCGAAATTTTTCGATGAAAACGTCAAATTTTTTTGATGTTGAAACAAATCATGAAAATGGGATTATTATAGCGTGTACAATGATTCTATGGTGAGCAAAAGTCATTTCATGATATGTTGTAAAATTTTACAAAAAAAAGCCATAGTATAGTATGTCGAAATTTTTCGATGAAAACGTCAAATTTTTTTGATGTTGAAAAAAATCATGAAAACGGGCGTATTATAGCGTGTAGAATGATTCTATGGTGAGCAAGAATCATTTTGTGAAAAGTTGTAAAATTTTACAAAAAAAACGCCATTATAGTATGTCGAAATTTTTCGATGAAAATGTCAAATTTTTTTGATGTTGAAACAAATCATGAAAACGGTCGTATTATGTCGTGTAGAATGATTCTATGGTGAGCAAAAGTCATTTCGTGAAATGTTGTAAAATTTTACAAAAAAAAAGCCATAGTATATAGTATGTCGAAATTTTTCGATGAAAACGTCAAATTTTTTGATGTTGAAAAAAATCATGAAAACGGTCGTATTGTAGCGTGTAGAATGAATTTGTGGTGAATATAAGTCTTTTTCTGAAATGTTGTAAAATTTGACAAAAAAAAAACCATAGTATAGTATGTTGAAATTTTTCGATGAAAACGTCAAATTTTTTTGATGTTGAAACAAATCATGAAAATGGGCTTATTATAGCGTGTACAATGATTCTATGGTGAGCAAAAGTAATTTCTTGATATGTTGTAAAATTTTACAAAAAAAAACCATAGTATATGTCGACATTTTTCGATGAAAACGTCAAATTTTTTTGATGTTGAAAAAAATCCTGAAAACGGTCGTATTATAGCGTGTAGAATGAATCTGTGGTGAATATAAGTCTTTTTGTGAAATGTTGTGATATTTGACAAACAAAAACGCCATAGTATAGTACGTCGAAATTTTTCGATGAACACGTCAAATTTTTTTTATGTGGAAAAAAATCATGAAAACGGGCGTATTATAGCGTGTAGAATGATTCTATGGTGAACAAAAGTCATTTCGTGAAATGTTGTAAAATTTTACAAAAAAAAACGCCATAGTATAGTATGTCGAAATTTTTCGATGAAAATGTCAATTTTTTTTATGTTGAAACAAATCATGAAAATGGGCTTATTATAGCGTGTACAATGATTCTATGGTGAATATAAGTCCTTTTCTGAAATGTTGTAAAATTTGACAAAAAAAAAAACATAGTATAGTATGTCGAAATTTTTCGATGAAAACGTCAAATTTTTTGGATGTTGAAACAAATCATGAAAATGGGCTTATTATAGCGTGTACAATGATTCTATGGTGAGCAAAAGTCATTTTGTGAAATGTAAAATTTTACAAAAAAAGCCATAGTATAGTATGTCGAAATTTTTCGATGAAAACATCGAATTTTTTTGATGTTGAAAAAAATCATGAAAACAGTCGTATTATAGCGTGTAGAATGATTCTATGGTGAGCAAAAGTCATTTCGTGATATGTTGTAAAATTTTACCAAAAAAAGCCATAGTATAGTATGTCGAAATTTTTCGATGAAATCGTCAAATTTTTTTGATGTTGAAAAAAATCATGAAAACGGTGGTATTATAGCGTGTAGAATGATTCTATGGTGAATTTAAGTCTTTTTTTGAAATGTTGTAAAATTTGACAAAAAAAAAAACGCCATAGTATAGTATGTCGAAATTTTTCGATGAAAACGTCAAATTTTTTTGATGTTGAAAAAAATCATGAAAACGGTCGTTTTGTAGCGTGTAGAATGAATTTGTGGTGAATATAAGTCTTTTTGTGAAATGTTGTAAAATTTGACAAAAAAAAAAACATAGTATAGTATGTCGAAATTTTTCGATGAAAACGTCAAATTTTTTGGATGTTGAAACAAATCATGAAAATGGGCTTATTACAGCGTGTCCAATTATTCTATGGTGAGCAAAAGTCATTTCGTGATATGTTGTAAAATTTTACAAAAAAAGCCATAGTATAGTATGTCGAAATTTTTCGATGAAAACGTCAAATTTTTTTGATGTCGAAACAAATTATGAAAATGGGCTTATTATAGCGTGTAGAATGATTCTATGGTGAACAAAAGTCATTTCGTGAAATGTTGTAAAATTTTACAAAAAAAAAAAACGCCGTAGTATACTATGTCGAAATTTTTCGATGAACACGTCAAATTTTTTTTATGTTGAAAAAAATCATGAAAACGGGCGTATTATAGCGTGTAAAATGATTATATGGTGAACAAAAGTCATTTCGTGAAATGTTGTAAAATTTTACAAAAAAAAAACGCCATAGTATAGTATGTCGAAATTTTTCGATGAAAATGTCAATTTTTTTTTATGTTGAAACAAATCATGAAAATGGGCTTATTATAGCGTGTAGAATGACTCTATGGTGAATATAAGTCTTTTTCTGAAATGTTGTAAAATTTGAAAAAAAAAAAAAAACGCCATAGTATAGTATGTCGAAATTTTTCGATGAAAACGTCAAATTTTTTTGATGTTGAAACAAATCATGAAAATGGGCTTATTATAGCGTGTCCAATTATTCTATGGTGAGCAAAAGTCATTTCGTGATATGTTGTAAAATTTTACAAAAAAAAGCCATAGTATAGTATGTCGAAATTTTTCGATGAAAACGTCAAATTTTTTTGATGTCGAAACAAATTATGAAAATGGGCTTATTATAGCGTGTAGAATGATTCTATGGTGAACAAAAGTCATTTCGTGAAATGTTGTAAAATTTTACAAAAAAAACGCCATAGTATACTATGTCGAAATTTTTCGATGAACACGTCAAATTTTTTATGTTGAAAAAAATCATGAAAACGGGCCTATTATAGCGTGTAGAATGATTCTATGGTGAACAAAAGTCATTTCGTGAAATGTTGTAAAATTTTACAAAAAAAAAACGCCATAGTATAGTATGTCGAAATTTTTCGATGAAAATGTCAATTTTTTATTATGTTGAAACAAATCATGAAAATGGGCTTATTATAGCGTGTAGAATGATTCTATGGTGAGTATAAGTCTTTTTCTGAAATGTTGTAAAATTTGACAAAAAAAAAACGCCATAGTATAGTATGTCGAAATTTTTTGATAAAAACGTCAAATTTTTTTGATGTTGAAACAAATCATGAAAATGGGCTTATTATAGCGTGTACAATGATTCTATGGTGAGCAAAAGTCATTTTGTGAAATGTAAAATTTTACAAAAAAAGCCATAGTATAGTATGTCGAAATTTTTCGATGAAAACGTCAAATTTTTTTGATGTCGAAACAAATTATGAAAATGGGCTTATTATAGCGTGTAGAATGATTCTATGGTGAACAAAAGTCTTTTTCGTGAAATGTTGTAAATTTGACAAAAAAAAAACGCCATAGTATACTATGTCGAAATTTTTCGATGAGCACGTCAATTTTTTTTTATGTTGAAACAAATCATGAAAACGGGCGTATTATAGCGTGTAGAATGATTCTATGGTGAACAAAAGTCATTTCGTGAAATGTTGTAAAATTTTACAAAAAAAAAGCGCCATAGTATAGTATGTCGAAATTTTTCGATGAAAATGTCAATTTTTTTATGTTGAAACAAATCATGAAAATGGGCTTATTATAGCGTGTACAATGATTCTATGGTGAACAAAAGTCCTTTCCTGAAATGTTGTAAAATTTGACAAAAAAAAAACGCCATAGTATGGTATGTCGAAATTTTTCGATGAAAACATCAAATTTTTTTGATGTTGAAAAAAATCATGAAAACGGTCGTATTATAGCGTGTAGAATGATTCTATGGTGAATTTAAGTCTTTTTTTGAAATGTTGTAAAATTTGACAAAAAAAAAAAAAACGCCATAGTATAGTATGTCGAAATTTTTCGATGAAAACGTCAAATTTTTTTGATGTTGAAACAAATCATGAAAACGGTCGTATTGTAGCGTGTAGAATGAATTTGTGGTGAATATAAGTCTTTTTGTGAAATGTTGTAAAATTTGACAAAAAAAAAACAGTATAGTATGTCGATTTTTCGATGAAACATCAAATTTTTGATGTTGAAAAAATCATGAAAACGGTCGTGTTATAGCGTGTAGAATGATTCTATGGTGAATATAAGTCTTTTTGTGAAATGTAAAATTTTACAAAAAAAAGCCATAGTATAGTATGTCGAAATTTTTCGATGAAAACGTCAAATTTTTTTGATGTTGAAACAAATCATGAAAATGGGCTTATTATAGCGTGTACAATGATTCTATGGTGAGCAAAAGTAATTTCTTGATATGTTGTAAAATTTTACAAAAATAACCATAGTATAATATGTCGACATTTTTTGATGAAAACGTCAAATTTTTTTGATGTTGAAAAAAATCCTGAAAACGGTCGTATTATAGCGTGTAGAATGAATCTGTGGTGAATATAAGTCTTTTTGTGAAATGTTGTGATATTTGACAAACAAAAACGCCATAGTATAGTATGTCGAAATTTTTCGATGAACACGTCAATTTTTTTATGTTGAAACAAATCATGAAAATGGGCTTATTATAGCGTGTACAATGATTCTATGGTGAATATAAGTCCTTTTCTGAAATGTTGTAAAATTTAACAAAAAAAAAAAACGCCATAGTATAGTATGTCGAAATTTTTCAATGAAAACGTCAAATTTTTTTGATGTTGAAAAAAATCATGAAAACAGTCGTATTATAGCGTGTAGAATGATTCTATGGTGAACAAAAGTCATTTTGTGAAATTTTGTAAAATTCTACAAAAAAAAGCCATAGTATAGTATGTCGAAATTTTTCGATGAAATCGTCAAATTTTTTTGATGTTGAAAAAAATCATGAAAACGGGCGTATTATAGCGTGTAGAATGATTCTATGGTGAGCAAAAGTCATTTCGTGATATGTTGTAAAATTTTACAAAAAAAAGCCATAGTATAGTATGTCGAAATTTTTCGATGAAAACATCAAATTTTTTTGATGTTGAAAAAAATCATGAAAACGGTTGTATTATAGCGTGTAGAATGATTCTATGGTGAATATACATCTTTTTCTGAAATGTTGTAAAATTTGACAAAAAAAAAACGCCATAGTATAGTATGTCGAAATTTTTCGATGAAAACGTCAAATTTTTTTGATGTTGAAACAAATCATGAAAATGGGCTTATTATAGCGTGTAGAATGATTCTATGGTGAGCAAAAGTCATTTCGTGATATGTTGTAAAATTTTACCAAAAAAAGCCACAGTATAGTATGTCGAAATTTTTCGATGAAATCGTCAAATTTTTTTGATGTTGAAAAAAATCATGAAAACGGTGGTATTATAGCGTGTAGAATGATTCTATGGTGAATATGTCTTTTTCTGAAATGTTGTAAAATTTGACAAAAAAAAAAAAATGCCATAGTATAGTATGTCGAAATTTTTCGATGAAAACATCAAATTTTTTTGATGTTGAAAAAAATCATGAAAACAGTCGTATTATAGCGTGTAGAATGATTCTATGGTGAACAAAAGTAATTTTGTGAAATGTTGTAAAATTCTACAAAAAAAAAGCCATAGTATAGTATGTCGAAATTTTTCGATGAAATCGTCAAATTTTTTTGATGTTGAAAAAAATCATGAAAACGGGCGTATTATAGCGTGTAGAATGATTCTATGGTGAATATACATCTTTTTCTGAAATGTTGTAAAATTTGACAAAAAAAAAAACGCCATAGTATAGTATGTCGAAATTTTTCGATGAAAACGTCAAATTTTTTTGATGTTGAAACAAATCATGAAAATGGGCTTATTATAGCGTGTCCAATTATTCTATGGTGAGTAAAAGTCATTTCGTGATATGTTGTAAAATTTTAAAAAAAAAAAACCATAGTATAGTATGTCGAACTTTTTCGATGAAAACATCAAATTTTTTTGATGTTGAAAAAAATCATGAAAACGGTCGTATTATAGCGTGTAGAATGATTCTATGGTGAATATAAGTCTTTTTTTGAAATGTTGTAAAATTTGACAAAAAAAAAAACATAGTATAGTATGTCGAAATTTTTCGATGAAAACGTCAAATTTTTTGGATGTTGAAACAAATCATGAAAATGGGCTTATTATAGCGTGTACAATGATTCTATGGTGAGCAAAAGTCATTTTGTGAAAGTGTAAAATTTTACAAAAAAAGCCATAGTATAGTATGTCGAAATTTTTCGATGAAAACATCGAATTTTTTTGATGTTGAAAAAAATCATGAAAACAGTCGTATTATAGCGTGTAGAATGATTCTATGGTGAGCAAAAGTCATTTCGTGATATGTTGTAAAATTTTACCAAAAAAAGCCATAGTATAGTATGTCGAAATTTTTCGATGAAATCGTCAAATTTTTTTGATGTTGAAAAAAATCATGAAAACGGTGGTATTATAGCGTGTAGAATGATTCTATGGTGAATGTCTTTTTCTGAAATGTTGTAAAATTTGACAAAAAAAAAAATGCCATAGTATAGTATGTCGAAATTTTTCGATGAAAACATCAAATTTTTTTGATGTTGAAAAAAATCATGAAAACAGTCGTATTATAGCATGTAGAATGATTCTATGGTGAACAAAAGTCATTTTGTGAAATGTTGTAAAATTCTACAAAAAAAGCCATAGTATAGTATGTCGAAATTTTTCGATGAAATCGTCAAATTTTTTTGATGTTGAAAAAAATCATGAAAACGGTGGTATTATAGCGTGTAGAATGATTCTATGGTGAATATACATCTTTTTCTGAAATGTTGTAAAATTTGACAAAAAAAAAAAACGCCATAGTATAGTATGTCGAAATTTTTCGATGAAAACGTCAAATTTTTTTGATGTTGAAACAAATCATGAAAATGGGCTTATTATAGCGTGTCCAATTATTCTATGGTGAGCAAAAGACATTTCGTGATATGTTGTAAAATTTTACAAAAAAAAACCATAGTATAGTATGTCGAACTTTTTCGATGAAAACATCAAATTTTTTTGATGTTGAAAAAAATCATGAAAACGGTCGTATTATAGCGTGTAGAATGATTCTATGGTGAATTTAAGTCTTTTTTTGAAATGTTGTAAAATTTGACAAAAAAAAAACGCCATAGTATAGTATGTCGAAATTTTTCGATGAAAACGTCAAATTTTTTTGATGTTGAAAAAAATCATGAAAACGGTCGTTTTGTAGCGTGTAGAATGAATTTGTGGTGAATATAAGTCTTTTTGTGAAATGTTGTAAAATTTGACAAAAAAAAAACATAGTATAGTATGTCGAAATTTTTCGATGAAAACGTCAAATTTTTTGGATGTTGAAACAAATCATGAAAATGGGCTTATTATAGCGTGTCCAATTATTCTATGGTGAGCAAAAGTCATTTCGTGATATGTTGTAAAATTTTACAAAAAAAGCCATAGTATAGTATGTCGAAATTTTTCGATGAAAACGTCAAATTTTTTTGATGTCGAAACAAATTATGAAAATGGGCTTATTATAGCGTGTAGAATGATTCTATGGTGAACAAAAGTCATTTCGTGAAATGTTGTAAAATTTTACAAAAAAAACGCCGTAGTATACTATGTCGAAATTTTTCGATGAACACGTCAAATTTTTTTTATGTTGAAAAAAATCATGAAAACGGGCGTATTATAGCGTGTAAAATGATTATATGGTGAACAAAAGTCATTTCGTGAAATGTTGTAAAATTTTACAAAAAAAAAACGCCATAGTATAGTATGTCGAAATTTTTCGATGAAATTGTCAATTTTTTTTTATGTTGAAACAAATCATGAAAATGGGCTTATTATAGCGTGTAGAATGACTCTATGGTGAATATAAGTCTTTTTCTGAAATGTTGTAAAATTTGAAAAAAAAAAAAAAACGCCATAGTATAGTATGTCGAAATTTTTCGATGAAAACGTCAAATTTTTTTGATGTTGAAACAAATCATGAAAATGGGCTTATTATAGCGTGTCCAATTATTCTATGGTGAGCAAAAGTCATTTCGTGATATGTTGTAAAATTTTACAAAAAAAAGCCATAGTATAGTATGTCGAAATTTTTCGATGAAAACGTCAAATTTTTTTGATGTTGAAACAAATCATGAAAACGGGCTTATTATAGCGTGTAGAATGATTCTATGGTGAATAAAAGTCTTTTTCGTGAAATGTTGTAAAATTTGACAAAAAAAAACGCCATAGTATAGTATGTCGAAATTTTTCGATGAACACGTCAAATTTTTTTTATGTTGAAAAAAATCATGAAAACGGGCGTATTATAGCGTGTAGAATGATTCTATGGTGAACAAAAGTCATTTCGTGAAATGTTGTAAAATTTTACAAAAAAAAAACGCAATAGTATAGTATGTCGAAATTTTTCGATGAAAATGTCAATTTTTTTTTATGTTGAAACAAATCATGAAAATGGGCTTATTATAGCGTGTAGAATGATTCTATGGTGAATATAAGTCTTTTTCTGAAATGTTGTAAAATTTGACAAAAAAAAAACGCCATAGTATAGTATGTCGAAATTTTTTGATAAAAACGTCAAATTTTTTGATGTTGAAACAAATCATGAAAATGGGCTTATTATAGCGTGTACAATGATTCTATGGTGAGCAAAAGTCATTTTGTGAAATGTAAAATTTTACAAAAAAAGCCATAGTATAGTATGTCGAAATTTTTCGATGAAAACGTCAAATTTTTTTGATGTCGAAACAAATTATGAAAATGGGCTTATTATAGCGTGTAGAATGATTCTATGGTGAACAAAAGTCATTTCGTGAAATGTTGTAAATTTTACAAAAAAAACGCCATAGTATACTATGTCGAAATTTTTCGATGAGCACGTCAATTTTTTTTTATGTTGAAACAAATCATGAAAATGGGCTTATTATAGCGTGTAGAATGAATATGTGGTGAATATAAGTCTTTTTGTGAAATGTTGTGATATTTGACAAACAAAAACGCCATAGTATAGTATGTCAAAATTTTTCGATGAAAACGTCAAATTTTTTTGATGTTGAAAAAAATCATGAAAACAGTCGTATTATAGCGTGTAGAATGATTCTATGGTGAACAAAAGTCATTTTGTGAAATGTTGTAAAATTTAACAAAAAAAAAAAACGCCATAGTATAGTATGTCGAAATTTTTCGATGAAAACGTCAAATTTTTTTGATGTTGAAAAAAATCATGAAAACGGTGGTATTATAGCGTGTAGAATGATTCTATGGTGAATATACGTCTTTTTCTGAAATGTTGTAAAATTTGACAAAAAAAAAAACGCCATAGTATAGTATGTCGAAATTTTTCGATGAAAACGTCAAATTTTTTTGATGTTGAAACAAATCATGAAAATGGGCTTATTATAGCGTGTCCAATTATTCTATGGTGAGCAAAAGTCATTTCGTGATATGTTGTAAAATTTTACAAAAAAAAAGCCATAGTATAGTATGTCGAACTTTTTCGATGAAAACATCAAATTTTTTTGATGTTGAAAAAAATCATGAAAACGGTCGTATTATAGCGTGTAGAATGATTCTATGGTGAATATAAGTCTTTTTTTGAAATGTTGTAAAATTTGACAAAAAAAAAAAAACGCCATAGTATAGTATGTCGAAATTTTTCGATGAAAACGTCAAATTTTTTTGATGTTGAAAAAAATCATGAAAACGGTCGTATTGTAGCGTGTAGAATGAATTTGTGGTGAATATAAGTCTTTTTGTGAAATGTTGTAAAATTTGACAAAAAAAAAAAAACATAGTATAGTATGTCGAAATTTTTCGATGAAAACGTCAAATTTTTTGGATGTTGAAACAAATCATGAAAATGGGCTTATTATAGCGTGTCCAATTATTCTATGGTGAGCAAAAGTCATTTCGTGATATGTTGTAAAATTTTACAAAAAAAAGCCATAGTATAGTATGTCGAAATTTTTCGATGAAAACGTCAAATTTTTTTGATGTTGAAACAAATCATGAAAATGGGCTTATTATAGCGTGTAGAATGATTCTATGGTGAACAAAAGTCATTTCGTGAAATGTTGTAAAATTTTACAAAAAAAACGCCGTAGTATACTATGTCGAAATTTTTCGATGAACACGTCAAATTTTTTTATGTTGAAAAAAATCATGAAAACGGGCGTATTATAGCGTGTAAAATGATTATATGGTGAACAAAAGTCATTTCGTGAAATGTTGTAAAATTTTACAAAAAAAAACGCCATAGTATAGTATGTCGAAATTTTTCGATGAAATTGTCAATTTTTTTTTATGTTGAAACAAATCATGAAAATTGGCTTATTATAGCGTGTAGAATGACTCTATGGTGAATATAAGTCTTTTTCTGAAATGTTGTAAAATTTGAAAAAAAAAAAAAAACGCCATAGTATAGTATGTCGAAATTTTTCGATGAAAACGTCAAATTTTTTTGATGTTGAAACAAATCATGAAAATGGGCTTATTATAGCGTGTCCAATGATTCTATGGTGAGCAAAAGTCATTTCGTGATATGTTGTAAAATTTTACAAAAAAAAGCCATAGTATAGTATGTCGAAATTTTTCGATGAAAACGTCAAATTTTTTTGATGTCGAAACAAATTATGAAAATGGGCTTATTATAGCGTGTAGAATGATTCTATGGTGAACAAAAGTCATTTCGTGAAATGTTGTAAAATTTTACAAAAAAAACGCCATAGTATACTATGTCGAAATTTTTCGATGAACACGTCAAATTTTTTTTATGTTGAAAAAAATCATGAAAACGGGCGTATTATAGCGTGTAGAATGATTCTATGGTGAACAAAAGTCATTTCGTGAAATGTTGTAAAATTTTACAAAAAAAAAACGCCATAGTATAGTATGTCGAAATTTTTCGATGAAAATGTCAATTTTTTTTTATGTTGAAACAAATCATGAAAATGGGCTTATTATAGCGTGTAGAATGATTCTATGGTGAATATAAGTCTTTTTCTGAAATGTTGTAAAATTTGACAAAAAAAAAAACGCCATAGTATAGTATGTCGAAATTTTTCGATGAAAACGTCAAATTTTTTTGATGTTGAAACAAATCATGAAAATGGGCTTATTATAGCGTGTACAATGATTCTATGGTGAGCAAAAGTCATTTTTTGAAATGTTGTAAAATTTTACAAAAAAAGCCATAGTATAGTATGTCGAAATTTTTCGATGAAAACGTCAAATTTTTTTGATGTCGAAACAAATCATGAAAATGGGCTTATTATAGCGTGTAGAATGATTCTATGGTGAACAAAAGTCATTTCGTGAAATGTTGTAAATTTTACAAAAAAAACGCCATAGTATACTATGTCGAAATTTTTCGATGAGCACGTCAATTTTTTTTTGATGTTGAAACAAATCATGAAAACGGGCGTATTATAGCGTGTAGAATGAATCTGTGGTGAATATAAGTCTTTTTGTGAAATGTTGTGATATTTGACAAACAAAAACGCCATAGTATAGTATGTCGAAATTTTTCGATGAAAACGTCAAATTTTTTTGATGTTGAAAAAAATCATGAAAACAGGCGTATTATAGCGTGTAGAATGATTCTATGGTGAACAAAAGTCATTTCGTGAAATGTTGTAAAATTTAACAAAAAAAAAAAAAACGCCATAGTATAGTATGTCGAAATTTTTCGATGAAATCGTCAAATTTTTTTGATGTTGAAAAAAATCATGAAAACGGTCGTATTATAGCGTGTAGAATGATTCTATGGTGAATAAAAGTCTTTTTCTGAAATGTTGTAAAATTCTACAAAAAAAAAACGCCATAGTATAGTATGTCGAAATTTTTCGATGAAAACGTCAAATTTTTTTGATGTTGAAAAAAATCATGAAAACGGGCGTATTATAGCGTGTAGAATGATTCTATGGTGAGCAAAAGTCATTTCGTGATATGTTGTAAAATTTTACAAAAAAAAGCCATAGTATAGTATGTCGAAATTTTTCGATGAAAACATCAAATTTTTTTGATGTTGAAAAAAATCATGAAAACGGTCGTATTATAGCGTGTAGAATGATTCTATGGTGAATATAAGTCTTTTTCTGAAATGTTGTAAAATTTGACAAAAAAAAAAAAAAACGCCATAGTATAGTATGTCGAAATTTTTCGATGAAAACGTCAAATTTTTTTGATGTTGAAACAAATCATGAAAATGGGCTTATTATAGCGTGTAGAATGATTCTATGGTGAGCAAAAGTCATTTTGTGAAATGTTGTAAAATTTTACAAAAAAAAAGCCATAGTATAGTATGTCGAAATTTTTCGATGAAAACGTCAATTTTTTTGATGTTGAAAAAAATCATGAAAACGGTCGTATTATAGCGTGTAGAATGATTCTATGGTGAATATAAGTCATTTCGTGAAATGTTGTAAAATTTGACAAAAAAAAAAAGCCATAGTATAGTATGTCGAAATTTTTCGATGAAAACGTCAAATTTTTTTGATGTTGAAACAAATCATGAAAATGGGCTTATTATAGCGTGTAGAATGATTCTATGGTGAACAAAAGTCATTTTGTGAAATGTTGTAAAATTTTACAAAAAAAAGCCATAGTATAGTATGTCGAAATTTTTCGATGAAATCGTCAAATTTTTTTGATGTTGAAAAAAATCATGAAAACGGTTGTATTATAGCGTGTAGAATGATTCTATGGTGAATATACGTCTTTTTCTGAAATGTTGTAAAATTTGACAAAAAAAAAAACGCCATAGTATAGTATGTCGAAATTTTTCGATGAAAACGTCAAATTTTTTTGATGTTGAAACAAATCATGAAAATGGGCTTATTATAGCGTGTCCAATTATTCTATGGTGAGCAAAAGTCATTTCGTGATATGTTGTAAAATTTTACAAAAAAAAGCCATAGTATAGTGTGTCGAACTTTTTCGATGAAAACATCAAATTTTTTTGATGTTGAAAAAAATCATGAAAACGGTCGTATTATAGCGTGTAGAATGATTCTATGGTGAATATAAGTCTTTTTGTGAAATGTTGTAAAATTTGACAAAAAAAAAAACGCCATAGTATAGTATGTCGAAATTTTTCGATGAAAACGTCAAATTTTTTTGATGTTGAAACAAATCATGAAAATGGGCTTATTATAGCGTGTACAATGATTCTATGGTGAGCAAAAGTCATTTTGTGAAATGTAAAATTTTACAAAAAAAAGCCATAGTATAGTATGTCGAAATTTTTCGATGAAAACGTCAAATTTTTTTGATGTTGAAACAAATCATGAAAATGGGTTTATTATAGCGTGTAGAATGATTCTATGGTGAATATAAGTCTTTTTGTGAAATGTTGTAAAATTTTACAAAAAAAAAAACGCCATAGTATAGTATGTCGAAATTTTTCGATGAAAACATCAAATTTTTTTGATGTTGAAAAAAATCATGAAAACAGTCGTATTATAGCGTGTAGAATGATTCTATGGTGAGCAAAAGTCATTTCATGATATGTTGTAAAATTTTACAAAAAAAAAAGCCATAGTATAGTATGTCGAAATTTTTCGATGAAATCGTCAAATTTTTTTGATGTTGAAAAAAATCATGAAAATGGTCGTATTATAGCATGTAGAATGATTCTAAGGTGAATATAAGTCTTTTTCTGAAATGTTGTAAAATTTGACAAAAAAAAAAAAAACGCCATAGTATAGTATGTCGAAATTTTTCGATGAAAACATCAAATTTTTTTGATGTTGAAAAAAATCATGAAAACAGTCGTATTATAGCGTGTAGAATGGTTCTATGGTGAACAAAAGTCATTTTGTGAAATGTTGTAAAATTCTACAAAAAAAAAGCCATAGTATAGTATGTCGAAATTTTTCGATGAAAACGTCAAATTTTTTTGATGTTGAAACAAATCATGAAAATGGGCTTATTATAGCGTGTCCAATTATTCTATGGTGAGCAAAAGTCATTTCGTGATATGTTGTAAAATTTTACAAAAAAAAGCCATAGTATAGTATGTCGAACTTTTTCGATGAAAACATCAAATTTTTTTGATGTTGAAAAAAATCATGAAAACGGTCGTATTATAGCGTGTAGAATGATTCTATGGTGAATATAAGTCTTTTTTTGAAATGTTGTAAAATTTGACAAAAAAAAAAAACGCCATAGTATAGTATGTCGAAATTTTTCGATGAAAACGTCAAATTTTTTTGATGTTGAAAAAAATCATGAAAACGGTCGTATTGTAGCGTGTAGAATGAATTTGTGGTGAATATAAGTCTTTTTGTGAAAGTGTAAAATTTTACAAAAAAAAAACATAGTATAGTATGTCGAAATTTTTCGATGAAAATGTCAAATTTTTTTGATGTTGAAACAAATCATGAAAATGGGCTTATTATAGCGTGTCCAATGATTCTATGGTGAGCAAAAGTCATTTCGTGAAATGTTGTAAAATTTTACAAAAAAAAGCCATAGTATAGTATGTCGAAATTTTTCGATGAAAACGTCAAATTTTTTTGATGTTGAAACAAATCATGAAAATGGGCTTATTATAGCGTGTACAATGATTCTATGGTGAGCAAAAGTCATTTTGTGAAATTGTAAAATTTTACAAAAAAAAGCCATAGTATAGTATGTCGAAATTTTTCGATGAAAACGTCAAATTTTTTTGATGTTGAAACAAATCATGAAAATGGGCTTATTATAGCGTGTAGAATGATTCTATGGTGAACAAAAGTCTTTTTCGTGAAATGTTGTAAAATTTTACAAAAAAAAAAACGCCATAGTATAGTATGTCGAAATTTTTCGATGAAAACGTCAAATTTTTTTGATGTTGAAAAAAATCATGAAAACGGGCGTATTATAGCGTGTAGAATGATTCTATGGTGAACAAAAGTCTTTTTCGTGATATGTTGTAAAATTTTACAAAAAAAAAAACGCCATAGTATAGTATGTCGAAATTTTTCGATGAAATCGTCAAATTTTTTTGATGTTGAAAAAAATCATGAAAACGGTGGTATTATAGCGTGTAGAATGATTCTATGGTGAATATAAGTCTTTTTCTGAAATGTTGTGAAATTTGACAAAAAAAAAAAACCGCCATAGTATAGTATGTCGAAATTTTTCGATGAAAACATCAAATTTTTTTGATGTTGAAAAAAAAATCATGAAAACAGTCGTATTATAGCGTGTAGAATGATTCTATGGTGAACAAAAGTCATTTCGTGAAATGTTGTGAAATTTGACAAAAAAAAAAACGCCATAGTATAGTATGTCGAAATTTTTCGATGAAAACGTCAAATTTTTTTGATGTTGAAACAAATCATGAAAATGGGCTTATTATAGCGTGTCCAATTATTCTATGGTGAGCAAAAGTCATTTCGTGATATGTTGTAAAATTTTACAAAAAAAAAACCATAGTATAGTATGTCGAAATTTTTCGATGAAATCGTCAAATTTTTTTGATGTTGAAACAAATCATGAAAATGGGCTTATTATAGCGTGTACAATGATTCTATGGTGAGCAAAAGTCATTTTGTGAAATGTAAAATTTTACAAAAAAAAGCCATAGTATAGTATGTCGAAATTTTTCGATGAAAACGTCAAATTTTTTTGATGTCGAAACAAATCATGAAAATGGGCTCATTATAGCGTGTAGAATGATTCTATGGTGAACAAAAGTCATTTCGTGAAATGTTGAAAATTTTACAAAAAAAACGCCATAGTATACTATGTCGAAATTTTTCGATGAACACGTCAAATTTTTTTTATGTTGAAAAAAATCATGAAAACGGTCGTATTATAGCGTGTAGAATGATTCTGTGGTGAATATAAGTCTTTTTGTGAAATGTTGTAAAATTTTACAAAAAAAAAAACATAGTATAGTATGTCGAAATTTTTCGATGAAAATGTCAAATTTTTTTGATGTTGAAACAAATCATGAAAATGGGCTTATTATAGCGTGTCCAATGATTCTATGGTGAGCAAAAGTCATTTCGTGATATGTTGTAAAATTTTACAAAAAAAAGCCATAGTATAGTATGTCGAAATTTTTCGATGAAAACGTCAAATTTTTTTGATGTTGAAACAAATTATGAAAATGGGCTTATTATAGCGTGTAGAATGATTCTATGGTGAACAAAAGTCATTTCGTGAAATGTTGTAAAATTTTACAAAAAAAAACGCCATAGTATAGTATGTCGAAATTTTTCGATGAACACGTCAAATTTTTTTTATATTGAAAAAAATCATGAAAACGGGCGTATTATAGCGTGTAGAATGATTCTATGGTGAACAAAAGTCATTTCGTGATATGTTGTAAAATTTTACAAAAAAACGCCATAGTATAGTATGTCGAAATTTTTCGATGAAATCGTCAAATTTTTTTGATGTTGAAAAAAATCATGAAAACGGTGGTATTATAGCGTGTAGAATGATTCTATGGTGAATATAAGTCTTTTTCTGAAATGTTGTGAAATTTGAAAAAAAAAAAAAACGCCATAGTATAGTATGTCGAAATTTTTCGATGAAAACATCAAATTTTTTTGATGTTGAAAAAAAATCATGAAAACAGTCGTATTATAGCGTGTAGAATGATTCTATGGTGAACAAAAGTCATTTCGTGAAATGTTGTGAAATTTGACAAAAAAAAAAAAACGCCATAGTATAGTATGTCGAAATTTTTCGATGAAAACGTCAAATTTTTTTGATGTTGAAACAAATCATGAAAATGGGCTTATTATAGCGTGTCCAATTATTCTATGGTGAGCAAAAGTCATTTCGTGATATGTTGTAAAATTTTACAAAAAAAAGCCATAGTATAGTATGTCGAAATTTTTCGATGAAAACGTCAAATTTTTTTGATGTTGAAAAAAATCATGAAAACAGTCGTATTATAGCGTGTAGAATGATTCTATGGTGAACAAAAGTCATTTTGTTAAATTGTAAAATTTTACAAAAAAAAAAGCCATAGTATAGTATGTCGAAATTTTTCGATGAAATCGTCAAATTTTTTTGATGTTGAAAAAAATCATGAAAACGGTCGTATTGTAGCGTGTAGAATGATTCTGTGGTGAATATAAGTCTTTTTGTGAAATGTTGTAAAATTTGACAAAAAAAAAAAAAAAAACGCCATAGTATAGTATGTCGAAATTTTTCGATGAAAACGTCAAATTTTTTTGATGTTGAAACAAATCATGAAAATAGGCTTATTATAGCATGTACAATGATTCTATGGTGAGAAAAAAGTCATTTCGTGATATGTTGTAAAATTTTACAAAAAAAAGCCATAGTATAGTATGTCGAAATTTTTCGATGAAAACGTCGAATTTTTTTGATGTTGAAAAAAATCATGAAAACAGGCGTATTATAGCGTGTAGAATGAATCTATGGTGAACAAGAGTCATTTTGTGAAAAGTTGTAAAATTTTACAAAAAAAAAAAAAACGCTATAGTATAGTATGTCGAAATTTTTCGATGAAAACGTCAAATTTTTTTGATGTTGAAAAAAATCATGAAAACGGTCGTATTATAGCGTGTAGAATGATTCTATGGTGAATATAAGTCTTTTTGTGAAATGTTGTAAAATTTGACAAAAAAAAAACGCCATAGTATAGTATGTCGAAATTTTTCGATGAAAACGTCAAATTTTTTTGATGTTGAAACAAATCATGAAAATGGGCTTATTATAGCGTGTAGAATGATTCTATGGTGAGCAAAAGTCATTTCGTGATATGTTGTAAAATTTTACAAAAAAAAGCCATAGTATAGTATGTCGACATTTTTCGATGAAATCGTCAAATTTTTTTGATGTTGAAAAAAATCATGAAAACGGTCGTATTGTAGCGTGTAGAATGAATTTGTGGTGAATATAAGTCTTTTTGTGAAATGTTGTAAAATTTGACAAAAAAAAAAACCATAGTATAGTATGTCGAAATTTTTCGATAATGAAAAAAATCATGAAAAGCTATTATGCGTGTGAATGATTCTATGGTGAACAAAAGTCATTTCGTGAAATGTTGAAAATTTTACAAAAAAAACGCCATAGTATACTATGTCGAAATTTTTCGATGAACACGTCAAATTTTTTTATGTTGAAAAAAATCATGAAAACGGGCGTATTATAGCGTGTAGAATGATTCTGTGGTGAATAAAAGTCATTTCGTGAAATGTTGTAAAATTTTACAAAAAAAAACGCCATAGTATAGTATGTCGAAATTTTTCGATGAAAATGTCAATTTTTTTTTATGTTGAAACAAATCATGAAAATGGGCTTATTATAGCGTGTAGAATGATTCTGTGGTGAATATAAGTCTTTTTGTGAAATGTTGTAAAATTTTACAAAAAAAAAACGCCATAGTATAGTATGTCGAAATTTTTCGATGAAAACATCGAATTTTTTTGATGTTGAAAAAAATCATGAAAACAGTCGTATTATAGCGTGTAGAATGATTCTATGGTGAGCAAAAGTCATTTCGTGATATGTTGTAAAATTTTACCAAAAAAAGCCATAGTATAGTATGTCGAAATTTTTCGATGAAATCGTCAAATTTTTTTGATGTTGAAAAAAATCATGAAAACGGTGGTATTATAGCGTGTAGAATGATTCTATGGTGAATATAAGTCTTTTTCTGAAATGTTGTAAAATTTGACAAAAAAAAAAAAAAACGCCATCGTATAGTATGTCGAAATTTTTCGATGAAAACATCAAATTTTTTTGATGTTGAAAAAAATCATGAAAACGGTCGTATTATAGCGTGTAGAATGATTCTATGGTGAATATAAGTCTTTTTCTGAAATGTTGTAAAATTTGACAAAAAAAAAAACGCCATAGTATAGTATGTCGAAATTTTTCGATGAAAACGTCAAATTTTTTTGATGTTGAAACAAATCATGAAAATGGGCATATTATAGCGTGTACAATGATTCTATGGTGAGCAAAAGTCATTTTGTGAAATGTTGTAAAATTTTACAAAAAAAAGCCATAGTATAGTATGTCGAAATTTTTCGATGAAAACGTCAAATTTTTTTGATGTTGAAAAAAATCATGAAAACAGTCTTATTATAGCGTGTAGAATGATTCTATGGTGAGCAAAAGTCATTTCGTGATATGTTGTAAAATTTTACCAAAAAAAGCCATAGTATAGTATGTCGAAATTTTTCGATGAAAACGTCAAATTTTTTTGATGTTGAAAAAAATCATGAAAACGGGCGTATTATAGCGTGTAGAATGATTCTATGGTGAACAAAAGTCTTTTCGTGAAATGTTGTAAAATTTTACAAAAAAAAAAACGCCATAGTATAGTATGTCGAAATTTTTCGATGAAAACGTCAAATTTTTTTGATGTTGAAACAAATCATGAAAATGGGCTTATTATAGCGTGTACAATGATTCTATGGTGAATATAAGTCTTTTTCTGAAATGTTGTAAAATTTGACAAAAAAAAAAAACGCCATAGTATAGTATGTCGAAATTTTTCAATGAAAACGTCAAATTTTTTTGATGTTGAAACAAATCATGAAAATGGGCTTATTATAGCGTGTAGAATGATTCTGTGGTGAATATAAGTCTTTTTGTGAAATGTTGTAAAATTTTACAAAAAAAAACGCCATAGTATAGTATGTCGAAATTTTTCGATGAAAACATCGAATTTTTTTGATGTTGAAAAAAATCATGAAAATGGGCTTATTATAGCGTGTAGAATGATTCTATGGTGAGCAAAAGTCATTTCGTGATATGTTGTAAAATTTTACAAAAAAAAGCCATAGTATAGTATGTCGAAATTTTTCGATGAAATCGTCAAATTTTTTTGATGTTGAAAAAAATCATGAAAACGGTCGTATTATAGCGTGTAGAATGATTCTATGGTGAATATAAGTCTTTTTTTGAAATGTTGTAAAATTTGACAAAAAAAAAAAAAACGCCATAGTATAGTATGTCGAAATTTTTCGATGAAAACGTCAAATTTTTTTGATGTTGAAAAAAATCATGAAAACGGTCGTATTATAGCGTGTAGAATGATTCTGTGGTGAATATAAGTCTTTTTGTGAAATGTTGTAAAATTTTACAAAAAAAAAAACGCCATAGTATAGTATGTCGAAATTTTTCGATGAAAACGTCAAATTTTTTTGATGTTGAAACAAATCATGAAAATGGGCTTATTATAGCGTGTCCAATGATTCTATGGTGAGCAAAAGTCATTTCGTGATATGTTGTAAAATTTTACAAAAAAAAGCCATAGTATAGTATGTCGAAATTTTTCGATGAAAACGTCAAATTTTTTTGATGTTGAAACAAATCATGAAAATGGGCTTATTATAGCGTGTAGAATGATTCTATGGTGAGCAAAAGTAATTTTGTGAAATGTTGTAAAATTTTACAAAAAAAAGCCATAGTATAGTATGTCGAAATTTTTCGATGAAAACGTCAAATTTTTTTGATGTTGAAAAAAATCATGAAAACAGTCGTATTATAGCGTGTAGAATGATTCTATGGTGAACAAAAGTCATTTTGTGAAATGTTGTAAAATTTTACAAAAAAAAAAAGCCATAGTATAGTATGTCGAAATTTTTCGATGAAATCGTCAAATTTTTTTGATGTTGAAAAAAATCATGAAAACGGTCGTATTGTAGCGTGTAGAATGAATCTGTGGTGAATATAAGTCTTTTTGTGAAATGTTGTAAAATTTGACAAAAAAAAAAAAAAAAACGCCATAGTATAGTATGTCGAAATTTTTCGATGAAAACGTCAAATTTTTTTGATGTTGAAACAAATCATGAAAATAGGCTTATTATAGCATGTACAATGATTCTATGGTGAGAAAAAGTCATTTCGTGATATGTTGTAAAATTTTACAAAAAAAAGCCATAGTATAGTATGTCGAAATTTTTCGATGAAAACGTCGAATTTTTTTGATGTTGAAAAAAATCATGAAAACAGGTCGTATTATAGCGTGTAGAATGAATCTATGGTGAGCAAGAGTCATTTTGTGAAAAGTTGTAAAATTTTACAAAAAAAAAAAAACGCCATAGTATAGTATGTCGAAATTTTTCGATGAAAACGTCAAATTTTTTTGATGTTGAAAAAAATCATGAAAACGGTCGTATTATAGCGTGTAGAATGATTCTATGGTGAATATAAGTCTTTTTCTGAAATGTTGTAAAATTTGACAAAAAAAAAAACGCCATAGTATAGTATGTCGAAATTTTTCGATGAAAACGTCAAATTTTTTTGATGTTGAAACAAATCATGAAAATGGGCTTATTATAGCGTGTAGAATGATTCTATGGTGAGCAAAAGTCATTTCGTGATATGTTGTAAAATTTTACAAAAAAAAGCCATAGTATAGTATGTCGAACATTTTTCGATGAAAACGTCAAATTTTTTTGATGTTGAAAAAAATCATGAAAACGGTCGTATTGTAGCGTGTAGAATGAATTCTGTGGTGAATATAAGTCTTTTTGTGAAATGTTGTAAAATTTGACAAAAAAAAAAAACCATAGTATAGTATGTCGAAATTTTTCGATGAAAACGTCAAATTTTTTGATGTTGAAAAAAATCATGAAAACAGTCGTATTATAGCGTGTAGAATGATTCTATGGTGAACAAAAGTCATTTCGTGAAATGTTGTAAAATTTTACAAAAAAAAAAACGCCATAGTATAGTATGTCGAAATTTTTCGATGAACACGTCAAATTTTTTTTGATGTTGAAAAAAATCATGAAAACGGGCGTATTATAGCGTGTAGAATGATTCTATGGTGAACAAAAGTCATTTCGTGAAATGTTGTAAAATTTTACAAAAAAAAAAACGCCATAGTATAGTATGTCGAAATTTTTCGATGAAAATGTCAATTTTTTTTTGATGTTGAAACAAATCATGAAAATGGGCTTATTATAGCGTGTAGAATGACTCTATGGTGAATATAAGTCTTTTTCTGAAATGTTGTAAAATTTGACAAAAAAAAAAACGCCATAGTATAGTATGTCGAAATTTTTCGATGAAAACATCGAATTTTTTTGATGTTGAAAAAAATCATGAAAACAGTCGTATTATAGCGTGTAGAATGATTCTATGGTGAGCAAAAGTCATTTCGTGATATGTTGTAAAATTTTACAAAAAAAAGCCATAGTATAGTATGTCGAAATTTTTCGATGAAAACGTCAAATTTTTTTGATGTTGAAAAAAATCATGAAAACGGGCGTATTATAGCGTGTAGAATGATTCTATGGTGAACAAAAGTCATTTCGTGAAATGTTGTAAAATTTTACAAAAAAAAAACGCCATAGTATAGTATGTCGAAATTTTTCGATGAAAACGTCAATTTTTTTTATGTTGAAACAAGTCATGAAAATGGGCTTATTATAGCGTGTACAATGATTCTATGGTGAATATAAGTCTTTTTCTGAAATGTTGTAAAATTTGACAAAAAAAAAAAAACGCCATAGTATAGTATGTCGAAATTTTTCAATGAAAACGTCAAATTTTTTTGATGTTGAAACAAATCATGAAAATGGGCTTATTATAGCGTGTAGAATGATTCTGTGGTGAATATAAGTCTTTTTGTGAAATGTTGTAAAATTTTACAAAAAAAAACGCCATAGTATAGTATGTCGAAATTTTTCGATGAAAACATCGAATTTTTTTGATGTTGAAAAAAATCATGAAAACAGTCGTATTATAGCGTGTAGAATGATTCTATGGTGAGCAAAAGTCATTTCGTGATATGTTGTAAAATTTTACCAAAAAAAGCCATAGTATAGTATGTCGAAATTTTTCGATGAAATCGTCAAATTTTTTTGATGTTGAAAAAAATCATGAAAAAGGTGGTATTATAGCGTGTAGAATGATTCTATGGTGAATATAAGTCTTTTCCTGAAATGTTGTAAAATTTGACAAAAAAAAAAAAAAAAACGCCATCGTATAGTATGTCGAAATTTTTCGATGAAAACATCAAATTTTTTTGATGTTGAAAAAAATCATGAAAACGGTCGTATTATAGCGTGTAGAATGATTCTAACGTGAATATAAGTCTTTTTCTGAAATGTTGTAAAATTTGACAAAAAAAAAAACACCATAGTATAGTATGTCGAAATTTTTCGATGAAAACGTCAAATTTTTTTGATGTTGAAACAAATCATGAAAATGGGCTTATTATAGCGTGTACAATGATTCTATGGTGAGCAAAAGTCATTTTGTGAAATGTAAAATTTTACAAAAAAAAGCCATAGTATAGTATGTCGAAATTTTTCGATGAAAACATCGAATTTTTTTGATGTTGAAAAAAATCATGAAAACAGTCGTATTATAGCGTGTAGAATGATTCTATGGTGAGCAAAAGTCATTTCGTGATATGTTGTAAAATTTTACAAAAAAAAGCCATAGTATAGTATGTCGAAATTTTTCGATGAAAACGTCAAATTTTTTTGATGTTGAAAAAAATCATGAAAACGGGCGTATTATAGCGTGTAGAATGATTCTATGGTGAACAAAAGTCTTTTTCGTGAAATGTTGTAAAATTTGACAAAAAAAAAAACGCCATAGTATAGTATGTCGAAATTTTTCGATGAAAACGTCAAATTTTTTTGATGTTGAAACAAATCATGAAAATGGGCTTATTATAGCGTGTACAATGATTCTATGGTGAATATAAGTCCTTTTCTGAAATGTTGTAAAATTTGACAAAAAAAAAAAACGCCATAGTATAGTATGTCGAAATTTTTCGATGAAAACGTCAAATTTTTTTGATGTTGAAACAAATCATGAAAATGGGTTTATTATAGCGTATAGAATGATTCTGTGGTGAATATAAGTCTTTTTGTGAAATGTTGTAAAATTTTACAAAAAAAAACGCCATAGTATAGTATGTCGAAATTTTTCGATGAAAACATCGAATTTTTTTGATGTTGAAAAAAATCATGAAAATGGGCTTATTATAGCGTGTCCAATGATTCTATGGTGAGCAAAAGTCATTTCGTGATATGTTGTAAAATTTTACAAAAAAAAGCCATAGTATAGTATGTCGAACTTTTTCGATGAAAACATCAAATTTTTTTGATGTTGAAAAAAATCATGAAAACGGTCGTATTATAGCGTGTAGAATGATTCTATGGTGAATATAAGTCTTTTTTTGTGAAATGTTGTAAAATTTGACAAAAAAAAAAAAACGCCATAGTATAGTATGTCGAAATTTTTCGATGAAAACGTCAAATTTTTTTGATGTTGAAAAAAATCATGAAAACGGTCGTATTGTAGCGTGTAGAATGAATTTGTGGTGAATATAAGTCTTTTTGTGAAATTGTAAAATTTTACAAAAAAAAAAACATAGTATAGTATGTCGAAATTTTTCGATGAAAATGTCAAATTTTTTTGATGTTGAAACAAATCATGAAAATGGGCTTATTATAGCGTGTCCAATTATTCTATGGTGAGCAAAAGTCATTTCGTGATATGTTGTAAAATTTTACAAAAAAAAGCCATAGTATAGTATGTCGAAATTTTTCGATGAAAACGTCAAATTTTTTTGATGTTGAAACAAATCATGAAAATGGGCTTATTATAGCGTGTACAATGATTCTATGGTGAGCAAAAGTAATTTTGTGAAATGTAAAATTTTACAAAAAAAAGCCATAGTATAGTATGTCGAAATTTTTCGATGAAAACGTCAAATTTTTTTGATGTTGAAAAAAATCATGAAAACAGTCGTATTATAGCGTGTAGAATGATTCTATGGTGAACAAAAGTCATTTTGTGAAATGTAAAATTTTACAAAAAAAGCCATAGTATAGTATGTCGAAATTTTTCGATGAAATCGTCAAATTTTTTTGATGTTGAAAAAAATCATGAAAACGGTCGTATTGTAGCGTGTAGAATGAATCTGTGGTGAATATAAGTCTTTTTGTGAAATGTTGTAAAATTTGACAAAAAAAAAAAAAAAAACGCCATAGTATAGTATGTCGAAATTTTTCGATGAAAACGTCAAATTTTTTTGATGTTGAAACAAATCATGAAAATAGGCTTATTATAGCATGTACAATGATTCCATGGTGAGAAAAAATCATTTCGTGATATGTTGTAAAATTTTACAAAAAAAAGCCATAGTATAGTATGTCGAAATTTTTAGATGAAAATGTCGAATTTTTTTGATGTTGAAAAAAATCATGAAAACAGGCGTATTATAGCGTGTAGAATGAATCTATGGTGAGCAAGAGTCATTTTGTGAAAAGTTGTAAAATTTTACCAAAAAAACGCTATAGTATAGTATGTCGAAATTTTTCGATGAAAACGTCAAATTTTTTTGATGTTGAAAAAAATCATGAAAACGGTCGTATTATAGCGTGTAGAATGATTCTGTGGTGAATATAAGTCTTTTTGTGAAATGTTGTAAAATTTGACAAACAAAAACGCCATAGTATAGTATGTCGAAATTTTTCGATGAAAACGTCAAATTTTTTTGATGTTGAAACAAATCATGAAAATGGGCTTATTATAGCGTGTAGAATGATTCTATGGTGAGCAAAAGTCATTTCGTGATATGTTGTAAAATTTTACAAAAAAAAGCCATAGTATAGTATGTCGACATTTTTCGATGAAAACGTAAAATTTTTTTGATGTTGAAAAAAATCATGAAAACGGGCGTATTATAGCGTGTAGAATGATTCTATGGTGAATATAAGTCTTTTTCTGAAATGTTGTAAAATTTGACAAAAAAAAAAACCGCCATAGTATAGTATGTCGAAATTTTTCGATGAAAACGTCAAATTTTTTTGATGTTGAAACAAATCATGAAAATGGGCTTATTATAGCGTGTACAATGATTCTATGGTGAACAAAAGTCATTTCGTGAAATGTTGTAAAATTTTACAAAAAAAAACGCCATACTATACTATGTCGAAATTTTTCGATGAAAACGTCAAATTTTTTTGATGTTGAAACAAATCATGAAAATGGGCTTATTATAGCGTGTACAATGATTCTATGGTGAGCAAAAGTAATTTCTCGATATGTTGTAAAATTTTACAAAAAAAAAAAAGCCATAGTATAGTATGTCGAAATTTTTCGATGAAAACGTCCACTTTTTTTGATGTTGGGAAAAAAATCATGAAAACGGTCGTATTGTAGCGTGTAGAATGAATTTGTGGTGAATATAAGTCTTTTTGTGAAATGTTGTAAAATTTGACAAAAAAAAAACCATAGTATAGTATGTCGAAATTTTTCGAATAAATGATTGAAAAAAATCATGAAAACAGTCGTATTATAGCGTGTACAATGATTCTATGGTGAGCAAAAGTAATTTCTTGATATGTTGTAAAATTTTACAAAAAAAAAGCCATAGTATAGTATGTCGAACATTTTTCGATGAAATCGTCAAATTTTTTTGATGTTGAAACAAGTCATGAAAATGGGCTTATTATAGCGTGTAGAATGATTCTATGGTGAATATAAGTCTTTTTCTGAAATGTTGTAAAATTTGACAAAAAAAAAAAAAAACGCCATAGTATAGTATGTCGAAATTTTTCAATGAAAACGTCAAATTTTTTTGATGTTGAAACAAATCATGAAAATGGGCTTATTATAGCGTGTAGAATGATTCTGTGGTGAATATAAGTCTTTTTGTGAAATGTTGTAAAATTTTACAAAAAAAAAACGCCATAGTATAGTATGTCGAAATTTTTCGATGAAAACATCGAATTTTTTTGATGTTGAAAAAAATCATGAAAACAGTCGTATTATAGCGTGTAGAATGATTCTATGGTGAGCAAAAGTCATTTCGTGATATGTTGTAAAATTTTACCAAAAAAAGCCATAGTATAGTATGTCGAAATTTTTCGATGAAATCGTCAAATTTTTTTGATGTTGAAAAAAATCATGAAAAAGGTGGTATTATAGCGTGTAGAATGATTCTATGGTGAATATAAGTCTTTTCCTGAAATGTTGTAAAATTTGACAAAAAAAAAAAAAAACGCCATCGTATAGTATGTCGAAATTTTTCGATGAAAACATCAAATTTTTTTGATGTTGAAAAAAATCATGAAAACGGTCGTATTATAGCGTGTAGAATGATTCTATGGTGAATATAAGTCTTTTTCTGAAATGTTGTAAAATTTGACAAAAAAAAAAACACCATAGTATAGTATGTCGAAATTTTTCGATGAACACGTCAAATTTTTTTGATGTTGAAACAAATCATGAAAATGGGCTTATTATAGCGTGTAGAATGATTCTATGGTGAGCAAAAGTCATTTCGTGATATGTTGTAAAATTTTACAAAAAAAAGCCATAGTATAGTATGTCGAAATTTTTCGATGAAAACGTCAAATTTTTTTGATGTTGAAAAAAATCATGAAAACGGGCGTATTATAGCGTGTAGAATGATTCTATGGTGAACAAAAGTCATTTCGTGAAATGTTGTAAAATTTTACAAAAAAAAAACGCCATAGTATAGTATGTCGAAATTTTTCGATGAAAATGTCAATTTTTTTGATGTTGAAACAAGTCATGAAAATGGGCTTATTATAGCGTGTACAATGATTCTATGGTGAATATAAGTCTTTTTCTGAAATGTTGTAAAATTTGACAAAAAAAAAAAAAAAAACGCCATAGTATAGTATGTCGAAATTTTTCAATGAAAACGTCAAATTTTTTTGATGTTGAAACAAATCATGAAAATGGGCTTATTATAGCGTGTAGAATGATTCTGTGGTGAATATAAGTCTTTTTGTGAAATGTTGTAAAATTTAAAAAAAAAAAAACGCCATAGTATAGTATGTCGAAATTTTTCGATGAAAACATCGAATTTTTTTGATGTTGAAAAAAATCATGAAAACAGTCGTATTATAGCGTGTAGAATGATTCTATGGTGAGCAAAAGTCATTTCGTGATATGTTGTAAAATTTTACCAAAAAAAGCCATAGTATAGTATGTCGAAATTTTTCGATGAAATCGTCAAATTTTTTTGATGTTGAAAAAAATCATGAAAACGGTGGTATTATAGCGTGTAGAATGATTCTATGGTGAATAAAAGTCTTTTTCTGAAATGTTGTAAAATTTGACAAAAAAAAAAAAAACGCCATAGTATAGTATGTCGAAATTTTTCGATGAAAACGTCAATTTTTTTTGATGTTGAAACAAATCATGAAAATGGGCTTATTATAGCGTGTACAATGATTCTATGGTGAATATAAGTCCTTTTCTGAAATGTTGTAAAATTTGAAAAAAAAAAAACGCCATAGTATAGTATGTCGAAATTTTTCGATGAAAACGTCAAATTTTTTTGATGTTGAAACAAATCATGAAAATGGGTTTATTATAGCGTGTAGAATGATTCTGTGGTGAATATAAGTCTTTTTGTGAAATGTTGTAAAATTTTACAAAAAAAAAAACGCCATAGTATAGTATGTCGAAATTTTTCGATGAAAACATCGAATTTTTTTGATGTTGAAAAAAATCATGAAAATGGGCTTATTATAGCGTGTCCAATGATTCTATGGTGAGCAAAAGTCATTTCGTGATATGTTGTAAAATTTTACAAAAAAAAGCCATAGTATAGTATGTCGAACTTTTTCGATGAAAACATCAAATTTTTTTGATGTTGAAAAAAATCATGAAAACGGTCGTATTATAGCGTGTAGAATGATTCTATGGTGAATATAAGTCTTTTTTTGAAATGTTGTAAAATTTGACAAAAAAAAAAAAACGCCATAGTATAGTATGTCGAAATTTTTCGATGAAAACGTCAAATTTTTTTGATGTTGAAAAAAATCATGAAAACGGTCGTATTGTAGCGTGTAGAATGAATTTGTGGTGAATATAAGTCTTTTTGTGAAATGTTGTAAAATTTGACAAAAAAAAAAAAAAAAACGCCATAGTATAGTATGTCGAAATTTTTCGATGAAAACGTCAAATTTTTTTGATGTTGAAACAAATCATGAAAATGGGCTTATTATAGCGTGTCCAATGATTCTATGGTGAGCAAAAGTCATTTCGTGATATGTTGTAAAATTTTACAAAAAAAAGCCATAGTATAGTATGTCGAAATTTTTCGATGAAAACGTCAAATTTTTTTGATGTTGAAACAAATCATGAAAATGGGCTTATTATAGCGTGTAGAATGATTCTATGGTGAACAAAAGTCATTTTGTGAAATGTTGTAAAATTTTACAAAAAAAAGCCATAGTATAGTATGTCGAAATTTTTCGATGAAAACGTCAAATTTTTTTGATGTTGAAACAAATCATGAAAATGGGCTTATTATAGCGTGTAGAATGATTCTATGGTGAACAAAAGTCATTTCGTGAAATGTTGTAAAATTTTACAAAAAAAAACGCCATAGTATAGTATGTCGAAATTTTTCGATGAAACGTCAAATTTTTTTGATGTTGAAAAAAATCATGAAAACGGGCGTATTATAGCGTGTAGAATGATTCTATGGTGAACAAAAGTCATTTCGTGATATGTTGTAAAATTTTACAAAAAAATGCCATAGTATGGTATGTCGAAATTTTTCGATGAAAACGTCAAATTTTTTTGATGTTGAAACAAATCATGAAAATGGGCTTATTATAGCGTGTCCAATTATTCTATGGTGAGCAAAAGTCATTTCGTGATATGTTGTAAAATTTTACAAAAAAAAGCCATAGTATAGTATGTCGAAATTTTTCGATGAAATCGTCAAATTTTTTTGATGTTGAAAAAAATCATGAAAACGGTCGTATTATAGCGTGTAGAATGATTCTGTGGTGAATATAAGTCTTTTTGTGAAATGTTGTAAAATTTGACAAAAAAAAAAAACGCCATAGTATAGTATGTCGAAATTTTTCGATGAAAACGTCAAATTTTTTTGATGTTGAAACAAATCATGAAAATGGGCTTATTATAGCGTGTAGAATGATTCTATGGTGAGCAAAAGTCATTTCGTGATATGTTGTAAAATTTTACAAAAAAAAGCCATAGTATAGTATGTCGAAATTTTTCGATGAAATCGTAACATTTTTTTGATGTTGAAAAAAATCATGAAAACGGGCGTATTATAGCGTGTAGAATGATTCTATGGTGAATATAAGTCTTTTTCTGAAATGTTGTAAAATTTGACAAAAAAAAAAAAAAAAAAAACGCCATAGTATAGTATGTCGAAATTTTTCGATGAAAACGTCAAATTTTTTTGATGTTGAAACAAATCATGAAAATGGGCTTATTATAGCGTGTACAATGATTCTATGGTGAGCAAAAGTCATTTCGTGATATGTTGTGAAATTTTACAAAAAAAAGCCATAGTATAGTATGTCGAAATTTTTCGATGAAAACGTCAAATTTTTTTGATGTTGGAAAAAAATCATGAAAACGGTCGTATTATAGCGTGTAGAATGATTCTGTGGTGAATATAAGTCTTTTTGTGAAATGTTGTAAAATTTGACAAAAAAAAACGCCATAGTATAGTATGTCGAAATTTTTCGATGAAAAATCGAATTTTTGATGAAAAAAATCATGAAAACAGTCGTATTATAGCGTGTACAATGATTCTATGGTGAGCAAAAGTCATTTCTTGATATGTTGTAAAATTTTACAAAAAAAAAAAGCCATAGTATAGTATGTCGACATTTTTCGATGAAATCGTCAAATTTTTTTGATGTTGAAAAAAATCATGAAAACGGTCGTATTATAGCGTGTAGAATGATTCTATGGTGAATATAAGTCTTTTTCTGAAATGTTGTAAAATTTGACAAAAAAAAAAAAACGCCATAGTATAGTATGTCGAAATTTTTCGATGAAAACGTCAAATTTTTTTGATGTTGGAAAAAAATCATGAAAACGGTCGTATTATAGCGTGTAGAATGATTCTATGGTGAACAAAAGTCATTTCGTGAAATGTTGTAAAATTTTACAAAAAAAAACGCCATAGTATAGTATGTCGAAATTTTTCGATGAAAATGTCAATTTTTTTTATGTTGAAACAAGTCATGAAAATGGGCTTATTATAGCGTGTAGAATGATTCTATGGTGAGCAAAAGTCATTTCGTGATATGTTGTAAAATTTTACCAAAAAAAAGCCATAGTATAGTATGTCGAAATTTTTCGATGAAATCGTCAAATTTTTTTGATGTTGAAAAAAATCATGAAAACGGTCGTATTATAGCGTGTAGAATGATTCTATGGTGAATATACGTCTTTTTCTGAAATGTTGTAAAATTTGACAAAAAAAAAAAAAAAACGCCATAGTATAGTATGTCGAAATTTTTCGATGAAAACGTCAAATTTTTTTGATGTTGAAACAAATCATGAAAACGGGCTTATTATAGCGTGTAGAATGATTCTATGGTGAACAAAAGTCATTTCGTGAAATGTTGTAAAATTTTACAAAAAAAAAGCCATAGTATAGTATGTCAAAATTTTTCGATGAAAACGTCAAATTTTTTTGATGTTGAAAAAAATCATGAAAACAGTCGTATTATAGCGTGTAGAATGATTCTATGGTGAATATAAGTCTTTTTGTGAAATGTTGTAAAATTTGACAAAAAAAAAAAAAACGCCATAGTATAGTATGTCGAAATTTTTCGATGAAAACATCAAATTTTTTTGATGTTGAAAAAAATCATGAAAACGGTCGTATTATAGCGTGTAGAATGATTCTGTGGTGAATATAAGTCTTTTTGTGAAATGTTGTAAAATTTGACAAACAAAAACGCCATAGTATAGTATGTCGAAATTTTTCGATGAAAACGTCAAATTTTTTTGATGTTGAAACAAATCATGAAAATGGGCTTATTATAGCGTGTAGAATGATTCTATGGTGAAGCAAAAGTCATTTCTCTGATATGTTGTAAAATTTTACAAAAAAAAACGCCATAGTATAGTATGTCGAAATTTTTCGATGAAAACGTCAAATTTTTTTGATGTTGAAAAAAATCATGAAAACGGGCTTATTATAGCGTGTAGAATGATTCTATGGTGAGCAAAAGTCATTTCGTGATATGTTGTAAAATTTTACAAAAAAAAGCCATAGTATAGTATGTCGAAATTTTTCGATGAAAACGTCAAATTTTTTTGATGTTGAAAAAAATCATGAAAACGGTCGTATTATAGCGTGTAGAATGATTCTATGGTGAATATAAGTCTTTTTCTGAAATGTTGTAAAATTTGACAAAAAAAAAAAAAAACGCCATAGGATAGTATGTCGAAATTTTTCGATGAAAACGTCAAATTTTTTTGATGTTGAAACAAATCATGAAAATGGGCTTATTATAGCGTGTACAATGATTCTATGGTGAGCAAAAGTCATTTCGTGATATGTTGTAAAATTTTACAAAAAAAAGCCATAGTATAGTATGTCGAAATTTTTCGATGAAAACGTCAAATTTTTTTGATGTTGAAAAAAATCATGAAAATGGTCGTATTATAGCGTGTAGAATGATTCTGTGGTGAATATAAGTCTTTTTCTGAAATGTTGTAAAATTTGACAACAAAAAAAAAAACGCCATAGGATAGCATGTCGAAATTTTTCGATGAAAACGTCAAATTTTTTTGATGTTGAAAAAAATCATGAAAACAGTCGTATTGTAGCGTGTAGAATGATTCTATGGTGAGCAAAAGTCATTTCGTGATATGTTGTAAAATTTTACAAAAAAAAGCCATAGTATAGTATGTCGAAATTTTTCGATGAAAACGTCAAATTTTTTTGATGTTGAAACAAATCATGAAAATGGGCTTATTATAGCGTGTAGAATGATTCTATGGTGAGCAAAAGTCATTTCATGATATGTTGTAAAATTTTACAAAAAAAAAAAAAACCCATAGTATAGTATGTCGAAATTTTTCGATGAAAACGTCCATTTTTTTGATGTTGAAAAAAATCATGGAAACGGTCGTATTATAGCGTGTAGAATGATTCTGTGGTGAATATAAGTCTTTTTGTGAAATGTTGTAAAATTTGAAAAAAAAAAAAAACATAGTATAGTATGTCGAAATTTTTTGATGATGAAAAAAATCATGAAAACAGTCGTATTATAGCGTGTAGAATGATTCTATGGTGAATATGTCTTTTTCTGAAATGTTGTAAAATTTTACAAAAAAAAGCCATAGTATAGTATGTCGAAATTTTTCGATGAAATCGTCAAATTTTTTTGATGTTGAAAAAAATCATGAAAACGGTCGTATTATAGCGTGTAGAATGATTCTATGGTGAATATAAGTTTTTTTCTGAAATGTTGTAAAATTTGACAAAAAAAAAAACGCCATAGTATAGTATGTCGAAATTTTTCGATGAAAACATCAAATTTTTTTGATGTTGAAAAAAATCATGAAAATGGTCGTATTATAGCGTGCAGAATTATTCTATGGTGAGCAAAAGTCATTTCGTGAAATTTGTAAAATTTTACAAAAAAAAAGCCATAGTATAGTATGTCGAAATTTTTCGATGAAAACGTCAAATTTTTTTGATGTTGAAAAAAATCATGAAAATGGTCGTATTGTAGCGTGTAGAATGAATCTGTGGTGAATATAAGTCTTTTTTGTGAAATGTTGTAAAATTTGACAAAAAATAAAACGCCATAATATAGTATGTCGAAATTTTTCGATGAAAAAATGAAAAAAATCATGAAAACAGTCGTATTATAGCGTGTAGAATGATTCTACGTTGAGCAAAAGTCATTTCGTGATATGTTGTAAAATTTTACAAAAAAAACCATAGTATAGTATGTCGACATTTTTCGATGAAAACGTCAAATTTTTTTGATGTTGAAAAAAATCATGAAAACGGTCGTATTATAGCTTGTAGAATGATTCCAAGGTGAATATAAGTTTTTTTCTGAAATGTTGTAAAATTTGACAAAAAAAAAAAACACCATAGTATAGTATGTCGAAATTTTTCGATGAAAACATCAAATTTTTTTGATGTTGAAACAAATCATGAAAATGGGCTTATTATAGCGTGTCACAATTATTCTATGGTGAGCAAAAGTCATTTCGTGATATGTTGTAAAATTTTACAAAAAAAAGCCATAGTATAGTATGTCGAAATTTTTTGATGAAAACGTCAAATTTTTTTGATGTTGAAAAAAAATCATGAAAACGGGCGTATTATAGCGTGTAGAATGATTCTATGGTGAGCAAAAGTCATTTCGTGATATGTTGTAAAATTTTACAAAAAAAAGCCATAGTATAGTATGTCGAAATTTTTCGATGTAAATGTCAAATTTTTTTGATGTTGAAACATATCATGAAAATGGGCTTATTATAGTGTGTACAATGATTCTATGGTGAGCAAAAGTCATTTTGTGAAATGTAAATATTTTACAAAAAAAAGCCATAGTATAGTATGTCAAAATTTTTCGATGAAAACGTCAAATTTTTTTGATGTTGAAAAAAATCATGAAAACGGGCTTATTATAGCGTGTAGAATGATTTTGTGGTGAATATAAGTCTTTTTCTGAAATGTTGTAAAATTTGACAAAAAAAAAAGCCATAGTATAGTATGTCGAAATTTTTCGATGAAAACGTCAAATTTTTTTGATGTTGAAACAAATCATGAAAATGGGCTTATTATAGCGTGTACAATGATTCTATGGTGAGCAAAAGTCATTTCGTGATATGTTGTAAAATTTTACAAAAAAAGTTATAGTATATAGTATGTCGAAATTTTTCGATGAAAACGTCAAATTTTTTTGATGTTGAAAAAAATCATGAAAACGGTCGTATTATAGCGTGTAGAATGATTCTGTGGTGAATATAAGTCTTTTTGTGAAATGTTGTAAAATTTGACAAAAAAAAAAATGCCATAGTATAGTATGTCGAAATATTTCGATGAAAACGTCAAATTTTTTTTATGTTGAAACAAATCATGAAAACAGGCGTATTATAGCGTGTAGAATGATTCTATGGTGAACAAAAGTCATTTCGTGAAATGTTGTAAAATTTTACAAAAAAAAACGCCATTTCACAAAATGACTTTTTCACCATAGAATCATTCTACATGCTATAATACGACCGTTTTCAGGATTTTTTTACATGATTTTTTTCAACATCAAAAAACTTTGACGTTTTCATTTCATGGTAAACAGGTCAAATTTTTAAATCTTGAAAAATTTCATGAAAACATTCATATTAAGTAGTAGGTTAAATGGTTTTATGATGAACAAAAAGTCAAATTATATTATGTTGAAAAATTTCATGAAAAAAAATCCTAGCATGGTGTGGCGAAAAAATTTCCTGATGATCAGGTCATAGTTTTAAATCTTGAAAAATTTCATAAACAATCTTATTATAGTATGTTAAACAGTTTTGTGATTTAAAAAAGTCATTATAGAAGTTATAAAAATTTCTGGGAAAAAAGTCATAGTATAGTATGTCGAAAAAAATCATGTAAAAAGTCATTGTATATGTCAAAAAAAGTCAGTATAATATGGCCAAAAAAGTTATGAAAAAAGTCATAGTGTAGTATGTCGAAAAAAGTCAGGAAAAAAGCCATAGTGTCGTATATCGAAAAAAGTCATGAAAAAAGTCATAGTATAGTATGTCCAAAAAAGTCATGGTATAGTATGTAAAAAAATCATAGCCTACTATGTCGAAAAATGTCGTAATATCGTATGTTGAAAAAAAGTCATGAAAAGTCATCGCATAGTATGTCGAAAAAAGTCATAGTATAGTATGTAAAAAAAATCAGTCTACTATGTCGAAACAAATCATGAAAAAAGTCGCAGGATAGTATGTCGAAAAAAGTCATGAAAAAAAATTATAGTCTAGTATGTCAAAAAGTCATAGTATACTATGTCCAAAAGTCATAGTATAGTACATAAAAAAAATCATAGTCTACCATGTCGAAAAAAATCATGAAAAAAAGTCGTAGTATAGTTAGTTATAGTATGTTGAACAAAGTCCTATTATAGTATGTCACAAAATAGTCACAGTATAGTATGTTGATAAGTCACATAGTATGTCGAAAAAAAAGTCAGTGTCGCAAAAAAAGTCACAGTAGAGTATTTAAAAAAAAAGTCAGTGGTGTTTAAAAAGTTATGTTGAAAAAAAAGCCATATTTCAGTATGTTGAAAAAAGTGACATTACAGTATGTTGAAAAAAAAAAATAGTATAGCATGTCGACAAAAGTCAGTGTGTTGCAAAAAAAGTCATGGTATAGTATGTCGGGAAATAGTCACAGTGTAGTGTGTCAAAAAAAGTCATACTATACTATGACTATATATACTATGTCAAACTGTCAAAATCTTTTTCAAAATTGACAGTACAGTATGTCGAAAAAATAAAACGTTACAGTATAGTATGTTGAAAAAGTCATCGTATAGTGTGCCTGAAAGTCATAGTATGTCAGAAAAAAGTCATAGTATGTCAAAAAAAAAATAAGACATACTATATGACAAAAATGGATGTATAGGATGTCAGGAAAAAGTCATAGTATGTTGAAGAAAAAGTTACAGTATAGTATGTTGAAAAAGTAGTCATTGTATAGTTTTTAAAAATACATTTTAAAAAGTCATATGTCGAAATAAGTCACAGTATGTCAGTAAGTCAAAAAAAAATCATAATCTAGTTTGTCAAAAACCCTTTTTAAAAATGACAGTATAGCATGTCAAAAACATAAAAACTTAAACTATGACAAATCATAGTACGGTGAAAAAAAGTCCTATTATGTTGAAAAAAAGTGATCAAAAAAGTCATTGTAGGTCGATGAAGTCCTAGTATAGTGTGTTGAAAAAAGTCAGATAGTATGTCAAAAGTCATAGTATGTTGAAAAAGTAGTCGTTATGTAGTTTGTCAAAATACATTTTTAAAAATGACTGGGCTGCTGGTACCGCCTCATGCTACATGTAGTGAGAAGGACACTAGCAGAACACAAAACTAGAGAACAATGAGGAGAGAGCAATTGACTAAGGCCACCATATGTAAAACCATTCCTGTTTTAGGGGTTGTCTTACTGTTATTTCTCCATTGCACTTTCATAGTATATTTAAGTAATAAAGTGTCATAGTACAGTATGCCATAAAAAATGTTGGTCTGCAAC